>JABTTQ020002491.1:0-443930 GCA_016081115.2 Rehmannia glutinosa | reverse complement strand
GGTTACGTATTGCTTATCGCTTCCTGGTGGCAATTGGGTGTACAAAATTGTAATTGAACGGCAGTATTTATGATGCCTTGGAACTCAATTATGTGATATAGGAGGTCATTACGCGACCCGCCTTAACGCCAACCCGTGGTGTAGAGCAGGAGTTTGGATCTTTATATATATTGGATTTGGATCCTATGTGTTAGCCGCTTCTTGGGTGAAAGACGTATGACAACAGAGCCGCTGTTAGACATTTTTTTAATGGCCCAGATTTAAATGTGTTTAGTATTTTCAATTTTTTTAAACCGATATACAGGAACAATATGGTAATTTTATTCTATTTTGGATAAGTCAAATATGGTAATTAAACGCCCCACTTCCTTGTCAACTGACGCCAATTTTTACGATTCAAAAACTTGATGTGAGACCGTCTCACGGATCTGGGCCATGGAGACGGAGCTCCATTTACTTAATTAACCCGCGAACCTCCCAACCTAAAAATCCGAATCCCTCAATTATTTGCCGAACTCAAGACCCAAAACTTTTTTTTCCTATTTTCCCTTAAAAACTGTTTTCTTCTCCCTATTTCATACATTTCAAATTGAGAATTTTCATCCTAATTTTTTGTCGCGATTTGTCTCAGTTTTCTCATTGTTGCGATTCTTCAATTTCAACTCACTCTCTATCCGACACTGATAACCGAGTAATACTTTTAACATATTTTATGTGTTATGAGAAATACTTTCGTATAAAGATCACTTTTCATGTGAAAAATATCACTGCTTAAAAGTATCACTTTCTCGTTTAAAAGTATCACATAATCGAGTATCACTTTTAACATATTTTATGTGTTGAGAAATACTTTCATATAGAAGATCACTTTTCATGTTAAAAGTATCAATAAACGCGCTTAAAAGTATCACGTAACTCAAAAGATTTCACTTTTAACATATTTTTACGTATTTATGAGAAATACTTTCATATGAAGTATCACTTTTCATGTTAAAAGTATTTCACTCATGTGTTAAAAGTATCAATTTTCCCCAGAAAAGTATCGATCAATGTTAATACTAATTTGTTCATTTGTTTTACGATAAATAATTTTCATATAAGAAGTATCACTTTTCACTGAGAAAAGTATTACTTTTGTGTTAAAAGTATCACTTTACGTGTTAAAAAGTATCACATAAATCGAGTATCATTTTTAACATACTTTAATATAAAAGTATCATATATTTACTTAAATGTATCATTTTTTGTGCTTGTAGTATCACTTTTTACAAATAAAGTATCACACGATTTCTTGTTGTAGTTTTTGGTAATATTACTTGATTTTTTCCGTGAATGGGACAACTACGTGAAAAGTATAACTTTTTTACTTAATAGTATCACTCTTTTTGTTTAAAGTATCACTTTTAATAACAAAGCATCGCAGGAATTTGCCAAAAATTTCATTCACTAATTACGTAAATATCAATTTAAAAACTACGAACAATAATATCAATTTAATACAAAAGTATTCAAACAATTACTAAACAATCGAGGATAGGGTTGGTTTATTGTCATTCAAACAATAATATCAGGTTTTTGTTTGTTATTTGATTGCAATATTTGTTCAATGCTTATCTAGTATAGAAGTAATGCATATTTAGTGGGCTTAACCGATGCATAAATAGTGACTGGCCTCGTCTTTTGCATTATTGGCTCAATGCTAATTTAGTATAAAGAATGTCACGCCCAAAAGTGGGTCGCGACACAACAATTAACTTACGCATCTCCATTCTCTAGAATATAATCCACCAAGTATTTGAGCAATATTAATTCCCAATAGACATTGTTCATCATAACTTTTCGGAAACAAAATTAATTGTTGCAACGGAAATACTAATACATACCAATTATCCATGCGAACGGGTCCTACGCCTCTCTATTACATCAAACGTAATAAATTGTAATATCCCAATTTTTTTAAAATAATAAGAATAAGGGTTAATTTAGGAGTTATTTTAGGGTTAGATTAGAGGTTATGTTAGGGGTTAGTTTAGGGGTTTATTGTAGGGCTATTTTAGAGCTTATTTAGGGGTTAAATTAATTAGTATAAATATGCATAACTTCTTACATAAATTTTACACCAAATTTCAAATAATTACAAGGTATGATATTTTTTCTACTTATTATTCAAGTTTCCTATGTATATATATATATATATATATATATATATAATTCCCAATTCACAAGCTTAACTTTCAATATTTATTTTACAAATTATTTCATTAATTAGTATGATTTATTAAAATCACATATTAATTATATAATTTTATTTAATGTAGAAAACGAAGGGTCGAGGACTTGAACTTTTATTGTTCATTTTTTCTACATCGAATATATGTGATTATTAAGGTAGGATTTCTATGTTATTTGTCTTTATTTAATGTTTCATGATTGTACTTCATTTATTGCAATATATATCAAGAGAAATAAATTCATATAAGCTAGGGGCTATGAAAAGGGTCCGGGGGATCAAACGTATCTTCGGGTGAACCCGCAATGCTATATGCAAAGAATCGGCGCCACAGAAAAAGAGAAATGAATGAATTTCTTCGTTGTAATTATGTGAATGTTTTTCATGTTATATTAAATATTGACAGATATATCCCTCTACCGAGCGAGATTAAGCTCACCCCTATTATTATCATGACTTTTAGGTTGAGGAATCCGTCTAAGGATATGATGTTGTGGATGGTGGAATAAATCATGTTATATTTATATTTTAGATAATTATGATCGAAATAAATTTTGGATTTATGTCTTTAAATTTTTCCGGTTTATGCTTGGAATAATTGTTGGCTATTTAATTTGAAAGATGTAATATTATAATTATTATTATTATTATTATTATTATTATTATTATTATTATTATTATTATTATTTTTTCTTAAGAATTAAAAATTCTAAATCAACTTTTTGATACTTATTGGCATCACTTTAATTTATAAAATTATATATTTTTTAAAATATTTTTAGAATATTTTAAATTAATAAAATTGGGTCGTTACATAAATTGTCCGTTAACGAGCATAAACGAATTTTAAAATTAGATCGACGGACTAAGTCTAGAAATTACTCCGGCCGCTTGGTCTTCTTCGTTAACGTCTTCATCATATGGTGGATCAACAACCGCCGTTGAAAAATGTAGGGTGACAAAAATACTCGATAGATGGGTGATCGTGTGTAAGTGTGACTTATATAGATGTAGGAAAAAGTTATATGAAGAATGCATGATTTACGATGCATCGTCACACGCGATTCACAAGCGTGGGTATTCAAAATAATACGGTTTTATATATTTTGATAAAAATAGTTCATGAACACTCGTGCACTATGAATGCATTGCAAGTAGTTCAAGTAGTGGTTGTGTATGGAGTGTAACACCAACCCAAACAAGTAATGGTTGCGCGGAGAGTGACGCCAACCCCAGCAAGTAATGGTTGCGCACGAAGTGTGGCAGACGCCAACCTGCAAGTAATGGTTGCGCACCGAGTGTGACGCCAACCCAAGCAAGTAATGGTTGCGCACTAAGTGTGCCGCTAACCCAAGCACGTAACATTAGAACCGTGTGGATCGATACAACAATTCCTCTATTCTACCTTATGACTCCCAAGCACATTTGGCATATAGCCATATCTACCTTATTACTACCGGACGAGACAACTCCGACAAGTATGGCTTGCGAGGCCCAAAGTGTCATAATCATGATTGTACCCATATTACGACCCACTTCCTTGACACTCCATCCGCAGCCAGGGATTAGGGCGGTGGAGCCGTGGGAATCGCACCGTCTTTGCTTCGATTCCAAAACACGACTAGTCCACTCGATTGTGAGCTCGACACACCAAGTCGACTCAAGCACAAAGTAGGTTCATGAATCATGTCAACAAGGCGATCGAATAAAAGCATGGCGATACACACAAGAACAATACAAGATAGCAACAAGTCAAGTATATATCACGCGAGTGTGAGGGATCATTGCGGTACAATAAGATTAATGAAGCTAATTTTTTCCAAAGGGTAATCTCTACTTAAATGATCCGTGGACTTGATATTTTATTGTGGTAATCTCCTTGAAGGTGTTGTAAGAGGATTGTGGTAATCCTCAAGGTGGTGTTGTATTAATTTTGGTAATTAATAAAATTTCTTTTCTTTTTCGAAACCCATCCCTGGATATCTTGGTGGTAGAGCACGTAGTCCCTAGGTGGGGTGAAGCTCTTTAAATCAACGTGTCTTGTTTATTTTCTCGCACTTATAGCTTTCATGTTTGCTTGATCATTCGAAAAAGAGGAAAAAATCAAAAACCGGATAATCTATTCACCCCTCTAGATTATCGTAGCCACTGGACTAACACAAACCTCATCCTCGTATATTTCATGATTGCATCCAAGTCACTTTGGTCTCTTTGTCCGATTCTCCGATTCTTCAAAATCTTCAACCATGTCCGAGTACTAGAGCCGTCGAAATGGGCGAGGCGGGTGACCCGTAGTCCATGCATGGCTGCCTTTTGGCGGGCGGGCAAAAAACCGCAACCCATCCCAACCGCCTTGGGCCGCGGGTTAGGTGGGCTAGCCGCCAAAATTCAAAAAGAAAAATTTGAAATAAATAATTTCTTGTTTAGTATTCATGGTCGGTGAAAATGCAAAAAAAAAAAAAAAAAAATAGTTTATACTTTACTTCCTCTTTTTAATCAAAAATACTCAACAAGAGTCATCCGGATTGTGCAATGGCAAAGTATTGGTCACAATTACTTTTATTCTAATTAGTGATAAAATTTGAAAAAAAAAAAAAGAAAAAAAGGAAAAACAATTGTTATCCGGACTCCCCACAATTTCTTAAAGAATAAGTACTTTAGATGTTGCTAATGTACAATGTTTATTCTCTTGTGCTTTTATGTATGGTGATGCTAGATTGAAGTGGTGACTTATATATCCTCGGGCCGTAATGTTTTTGCAATATTGGTCTCTTAGAGCACTGTGCACCATGTTTCTGTTTTGGCTAGCAAAAATAATATCCATTTTTCGTAATAACTTTTTTACCCATTTCTCAAAAATATATCGAGAATCGGGCGAATGGCATCACCCCAACATAATTTTTGAAATCAATGTCATGGGTGAACAATACAATGTATAACATTAATGAATTGAAGAAACAAGTTTTTTTTTTTTTTCTGGGGAGGAGCAAGCCCACCGGCCTGGCCGGCCAACCCGCCAAAGCCCGCAGCCCACGTGGCTAGCTCAGTGTAGGCCGCCTCGGCGGACCACTAAATTATCAACCCAACCGCTTACTTTTGGTAGGGTGGGCTAGCCTTCCAGCCCATTTTGGCAAATTTCTCTCGAGTACTAAGCCTGAAGTCAATAAGGGCATGTATCACCATTGGATTAGTGGACTCAAATTAAGATTTTAGGCACTTCACCATGAAAATCAATATTCCTCTCCGGCAGTCTCAACCGCCATTGGGTCTTCAATTACCTTTGCAAAGAATCTCAACCGCTTGAAAGGCCTTCAACATTACCTCCGCAACAACCTTTGAGCACATCGATCTTTTGTTGTGGCATCCTTAAAGGTCTCAACCTCGGGGATTACACTTTCATGACCAGCATCCTAAACTACCATGGTCTTTATTGATCCATCCTTTGCCTCGCTTATAGGAATTTAATTCCGTAACATCATCGGCCTTAAATATTGTTAGGGCCTCCGATGTGACTGCCTCAACCATCACAACTTCACTTTGGTAACAACAATTTCCATTTCAAATTTTATCTTTCCTTCGCCTCCAAACTTCAATGAATTTTGGTCCCCGCACCTCCTCGGACACTGGGCCGCAACGTGAGCGATTTCTTCGGTTGGATCACCAAACTGATAGCGTTTTGATGGGTTCAACTGTCACCGAGACTTGGATGTATCTCTTGAATGTTCAGCCAACTATTCTTGAGATGTCTCGATAGCTTCCTTAGGTGTGGCTCCACCGGGTTACCCCTCTACAACTCTGTCCATCCCGGTATCATCGCCATCTCCCGTGTTACATTATCCTCGTGAGTGAGCTCACCACATCTTGAATAATAGGAGTTGGAGACAGACCTAAGGATGATTTTCCAACATTTGTCTCGCATAGCTTGTCCATGCGACTCATGGGATTCTTTCAAGGCTTTCTTGATTGAGCGAGCTTCTTCAATCGCATCACTCCTTCAATTGGTTCATCATCACCGCTTGAACCATAGTCAAGATAGACGTAGTTGTTTAATTTCCCCAAAGATACATTTATGGGTCTCACTGTCTTACCCTTCTTCATCGCCTTCTTAACCTTTTCAAATTGCTTCTTCTAAAAAGGACCTTGGAATAGACTTCATCAAGACCCAAAACAACATAAGCATTGTCCTAAGTCTAGAATCCATTCTTCTTCTTCAATCATCTAAAGCCTCTCAAATGACTATGTTGTAGCTCACTTCCATTTCCTCCAGATGTGCGGCCTGGCTTCAATGTCGATAACTAAGGGATCCTGGTTCTTCGAAGCAAAGCAGGATCTTGTGCGGCATGATCTTCTTCAACACGAGGCAAGATAACCTCACCACTTCTTATAATTGTCTCGATGCCTTTTGCCTTTTTAAGAACTAGTGTAGTTGTGTCATCGACCATCTCTTCTACTTGCTCGATTGTTGGGGGCGAGTAGTAGTTGTGTCCGTTGTAGCCTTTTCAATAGGGGTTCTTTGCAATAGATCGCAAGTCGCGTCGCCTCTTGGAACGCCTTTTCTAATGGGACTTTTCTTCTTCCTTATCGTGGTCTCAAAGAATGACCAATGGTTGACTTAGTTTCGTGAGTCTCACTGTGAAGCTTGTCACCGCTTGACAACCGATTCTTATTCTTCGTCTCAAGCCAACTTTGGCCTCGAGTCTTCGTTTTTCCACAAATTCTGACTTTTGGCGCAACTATTCTCCTTTTCTTTGTTACCGCAGGGAAATAGAAGTTGGGGCAAGAGCTGGGCTTGAGTCAGGCAATCAAGTTTCCTCTTCGGAACACTTTCGCTTGTTTCCCCCTAAGAAGCACCATTCTTCTTTGCATGGGCCTTCTTCTTGGCAGATAGGTTTTGCGTTAAACAACCTCTTGTTGATATGGAATGCCTTCCCATTGCGCATGGGCACTCTCTTTTTTCTCCAAAGCAGATACCCAAGGACAATCCTATAGCCCGGGGTATTTTTTAATTTCCCATCCCCCAACTTAACATTTTGGACATTTTGACATAACTTGTTAAATATGAATGCACTCCAATTCATGTCTAGCTCTTCCATAATAGCTGTCATCACAAATCGGCTTAGTATGTGATAGCTTATTGTATAATCCAAACTTAATATCGACGAACATCTCCACCAAGTCCATAAGTTTGTGATACAAGAATAATAGTCTTGGTGTCCTGATGGATTAAGCTTGTCACCTACCTACTCCTTGGCGATCTCCTTCCAAATCTTCAAAAATCAAACTCGTAGTCCTTTCGCTCGGTCGTCCCATTGTTTGGAAGATGAAGTAGCTTAGTTAGGTCGTTTGTAATCAACTTGACTTCCTTACCATTAACAGAGAGGAATGGATTCTATTATCGTGAACGAAGATGTTCACGTAGAACATCGCGACCTTCTCAAAAATGTCTAAGGCATGTTCATGGAGAGAAACTTCCACGATCCGATTTCTCCAGTAGCCAACAATCTTTCTTGCCCTATCCTTGTCACTTCTACCGCTTAAACAAGACATCCACATTGATTAGTGCACCGCAGTACACCTTTTCAAATGAGCTTGGCGAAATCCATAGCGAAACTAGCAGATTCTTTAGGATCCATTAGAAATTTCTTGATAAAACTTGAAGAAACTCGAGAGGTTTTGCGGAGAGAAATTTACGAGAGTTTGAATCTTTGTGAGTGAAGTCGAAGAGAGAATAAATGAAAATCCGATATATATGTGACATGAAGAGATCAAGTTTGGATTTTAAGAATTTGAAATGTGATCAATGGTCGAGATTAAATCGTATAAAGAATTAATCACATGGCATTTTATGCTTGCAACATTTATAACCAATCATAAGCATATTGTCGCAACTTTTCACTATACTACATTTAATGATGCCGACATCATCGTCAAACATTCCCACATTAATGAAAACAACTTCGTTTTGTCTCTTAGCTCATGAATGAGTTTGCTTTCTTATTTACAACTCAACTCTACTACTCGTTTAGTCTCGATGGGACTGTTGTTCGGTTGACTCAACTCTGCTTGAACATCCAAATAGGTTTTTTACTCATTGAAAGAGAAAAACTCTTCCGAAATGCAATTCTCCCATTTTTAACTCTTTTGAATGAGTCTTCTCGAGTGAATCAATCCAAGCTCATTCTTGATTCTTCAAACCTTGATTCACATAAGGCTTTGTAAATATATGAGCAAATGTTTCTTCTTAGTTAAGATATATTCCAATGTGATGTCTTTCTTTTCAACATGATCTCTTATGAAGTGATATCTCCATGTGCTCGTTCTTGAGTGTAATCTCGGATTACGAGTAATTGCAAAAGCATATGTGTTATCACACATAATTGAAATTTCCTTCTTTTCAATGTCATAATCTCTCGCTTGTTGCCTCATCTATAATACTTGGGCACAATAGCTTCCCGCAATAATATATTCTACTTTAGCTCTATATATAGCTATTGAATTTTGTTTCTTGTCAACCAAAAACTAATCTATTTCCAAGTATTTGACAAGTAATGCATTTAAGTGGAGAAGGAAAAAGAAAAAGAACAACAAAGAAGTTGTCACCGAAGCTCGGAGACGATTGAGTATGTCCCAACCAAGTGCCAACACTTTGCGGTGAGGACATCGCTAAAGCGATCGAGGCACATGATGGATCTCGCCCGGAGTTAACACTGGGCACCGAAAGTGCACCTACGGAGTTGAGACTCCTATGGATGCCATCTACAGAAGACTCAAGACAGTGGCGTCTGTCGAAGGGATTGTACAAGGCCCCGCCGTAATTGAGATAGGAGGTAATGAAGGCCTAAGGGAGGTTGAGACTTCCCTGGTAAAAACCAAGGAGATAAGAGCATTCCTCGAACATAATTGCCGATTGAGAGGAAGAAATCAACGCTCTTCATGACTCCCGAGGATGATCCCGATACAACATTCTTGGGATCCGCATGAGATGAAGGTGAAGTCGAACCCCTGTGAACGGACTCGGTGAGGATGTTCTACCGAGCACGAGCAAGTCGTAATTCAAGGCGCTCGACAAACCTTCAATTTTGATGATGAGCCAAACCCTCAAGTCTCATCATCTTCCGATGACGCTTGATATGGCCAAGGAATGAAGAAACTCAACAGATAAATCACCAGAGACCGAAGAAGGCAAAGACATACTGAGCTCGGCCACCGGGTCACTACCCTCAAAGGCCCCACCAATCATACGAATCAGCAAGCTGCGCGAGGCTACCGTAGTCGTGATGACCCCCACAAGCACAATAACTCAAGTGCAAGATGATGCATATGAAGAAGTGTTTCACTTTTCTCAAGAATTGTGCGTCTTGAAGAAGAAACTGCAAGAGAATAGAGGCTCTACACCGTCAAGAAGTCCCTATAATACCTACCGATTCGATTGTGCGGTTGAATTCAATTTTGATGCGAATGGCGGCGGCTAACTCAAGTCGACAAATTGAGATGCGTGAAATCTTCAAGAAAATCAGAAGAGATTGAGAAGATTGAACGGCACCAAGCCTCTCTCGACATGCGCCCGACAAGAGAGATGCCACTCTCACAAAGCAGACTTGAGAGGAGTGGTGGTCGAGGATAAGGGAATGGTCTCAACAAGCAGTGCCATGCGTCTCGAGCAAGTTCGCTACTTGGCGCACTATACAAATGTAGAATCTTTGGTATGGAATGCGACATGAAAGCAAGGATGCGGACCTATATGGAGAGATTGCATGCCTCCCATACAAGCAAATGGAGTTCTTTGCATGAATTGCATGCCTTCTTATGGCTGAAATGAAACTAGTGGCAGCCAGAGTCCAAAGCCACCCGCCGTAAATTCCCGAAACAAAGATACTCGCAAAGATACTCCAAGCAAAATTCAAATCGCCAGATGGACTTCATGCTTGTCGGTATGTTCCCGGATTCCTCTCTCCTTTGATGATGCCAAAAAGGGGAAGAGGAATACTGAAAGATGCTTAAAGGGACGGTTGGTGAGAAGGAAAAAAAAAAATTCAGAGAGAAGAAAGATACACCGTTGAGAAGAGGAAGGAGAAGGAAAAGTTTGAGGGGGAAATGTCACGATGCCATTCCGGATGATGGAAACGAGCCAAGATCCGCTTGAAGAATTTAAAACACTGAAGTCGAGGGATACTTCAAGGATATGTCCATAGCCCAAGCCTGGACTTGTACCTTGGGAGAAAGGTCCAAGTCATGCGAAGAAGGCGACAAACTGACAACAGGACTACTACTAGCACCTCTGCCGGTCACTCCTCTTGGAAAGAAGAAGACTCGAAGACAATATACGCCCGCAGAGGGAGGAGGAAGAAGTGGTGGAGGTAGAGGCTTTAAACCTAGACCTCTACCCAAAAACATTGAATACGTAGATCCGGCAAGAAAGGAAGGATCTACTGGGTGGGTATGATGAAGTGGCCAATCGGGAAGTGGTTAGGAAGAATCTTTGAATATGCGAAAAGGATTGAAGAAGAAAACAAAAGACAAGATCACCGTGTGGCAAGAAGAAAGACAAGAAAGAAAAAGAAGAGATGAAGGCTGCGAAGAGAGCTTACGAGAAGAAAAGCAAACAAGATGAAAAGAAGAGAAAGAGAGCGAGAGAGGGCGACAGAGTCAAGAAGAAAGAAGAAGGAGCGTGAAGGCGATGAAGTGTTGTTGTCCACCCTTCATGTATTTTACTATTGTAAATGCATATGTATGTAAGTCTTCATGACGTTGAATAAGAAATCAGAATTTTATATTTTTGCGTAGATATAGAATGATATGTTTGCTCGATACACATTGTAAAATAAATTGTGTAAAGGACAAGAATGTTATGATCAATAAAAAGATTGATTCTACGCATACATTCTCTATTACCGCATTGTCTCAGTATGTATCTTTGATGCTTACATTTTGTTTGTATGTTTTAAGTTTTGTCATCATCAAAAAGGGAGAAATTGTTGGGAAATTTATTGTTTAGATTTTGATGAATTCCATGTAAAACTTAGACTAGAAAGTTGGCACCCCATTTTCCTTGTAATTTGTATTGTAATAGATAGGGTTGTATGAGAGTCAGTCGTCGTTATGCCCGGATATATAAGAAGTCAATCAAGATTGGGATGAAGACTCCACGTGTGAAGCACGGTGAGTATGGCAAGGAAGAGATGTCTAGGACTGATCAAGGAGTATCGGTGGGATACAAACAAAAGAAGAAAGTCGATCAAGTCAACCAAATAAGCGAAGCCAAGTCAAGTTGAAGTGACGATGTGTCTTTCAATCATTGGAGCGGAGCATCTCAAGTCACCTGGGAAAAGGCAATGAAAGAGGAGTTAATCGAAAAGAATCCGTTGACAAAAGTCAAGAATATTACTTAAACAAGTAATACTTCCATGTCGCCATGTCTTAAAGTGCTCACCCGAGAAGCGTGCAATAGGAATAAACCAATGGGAAGCACTCGCACCTTGTGTTAGAACCCGAAAAGTCGGACATTCATTTAATACAAGGAAAGGTCTACATCTCAAGATTGAAGACCAAGAAATGACAAGCCAACGAACACAAGTGACTTTTTGAAAATCAGCCCATCTCTTCAACGGGCATTTTTGAAAGTTCATTATAAAAAGGCCGAGGAATCACTTTGAGAAAAGGTTACCTTGCATACCTAAACTACGAACAATCAAGCAATTATTCAAATTGTAACCTGCAAAACATTCTCAAGTTATTTAAGCAAATCCTCAAGCTAACTCTCAAGGAAATCGATCCAACACCAAGCTATGAAGGAAAGACAACTTCAAACTATTGAAGAGGAAACTTTTGAAGAATCAAAGGGGTCTACCTTCCAAGGAGGATTGTAGAAAGGTTCAAGGTCGAACCAGTCTCAAGTTATTAGAGGGCTTCGTGATCAAATCCAAGAAGCTTGAGCAAGTGAGTTTGAAGTAGCAAAGGCACCACCCGTGAAGAAGCCGAGCCTGACGAGAAGCCACCGGTGACCAAGGCATCTCCTGATCGAGTCCCAAAGGATCAAGTCACCGTGTGATCAAGACTTGTATCCGGACTGATAACCACTTTGTACTCCGATCAATACTTAGTGGATTCCTCCAGGAGTTGGAGAAGAGAGGAGTAAGAAGAATTACCCCATCTTCGAACCTCTATAAAAATTATTGTGCCATTTACATTTCAAGATATTTACTTACATATCACTTTATATCTGGCACGATAATTTGCTATCCAACCGATAATTAACAAAGTGCTAAAATCAAGTGTTTAAAACAAAGCTTAATCAAATTTAAGAGTGTTAAGTCTTCCGCGAAAAATCTCATCACAACCAAGTTAAGGTTTAGATTAAACAAATTGAGTTATTCTATCAATACCTCAATCGATTCTGTTGAGTGGCTAACTCGTTGGTTAACTAACTTAGTTGTCCTCAAGGACTTAGTTGTGTATTTAACTCAGTAATACTTTAAAAGGACTAAAATCAAAAGTTGGTAAGTGCTTATTCAACTCCCCTTCTAAACCTTACTCACACCCTTGGGACCTACAGCATTGTTCTAGGATGCTTCCACTCTTCTTGAGGCACACACCTCCGAATTACCAAATCAATATCTTTTAAATAACAGGTTCATCCCACACAAAATATCTCACATCATGAAGGAATTTCTTCCTTTGATTATATGTGATATCCTAGGTTGTAAACCCCACTTACTAAATAGTTCACAATGTCAATACCCATGGAATACTCACCTATGCCATCAGGATCAATTCATCCGAAATATTTCTTTGATGGTTAAGCCCCATCTTTTCCTTATTAATCGCTTGCTCTAGTCATGAGAGATGGTCTTCCACCACATTCTCATTTCCCCTTACGATCTCGAATCTCAATTTCAAAATCGCAACAAGACTATCCATCGAATAAGCCTAGGTTTTGCATCCTTCTTCGCAAAAAGATACTTAATCGTTTCATGGTCTCGTGTGGACTATCGCTCTTCGTCCTAATCAAATATGATCGAATTTATCAAAGGCAAACACCACCGCAAGTAATTCCTTTTCCATTGTGATGTAGTTATGGATGAGTCTAGCATTCGACTCTCATAGTAGATTACCCGAAAATATTTATTGCATTTTTGACCCAACGCTGCCCCAATGCAAAATCACTTGCGTCGCATATTATCTCAAATAGAGGTGTTCATTCGGTCAAACCAAACCAAACCGAAAATTCATTTAAACTGGAAGTTCATTGACCAATTTCTATAATCGTAAACCGAACCGTATTTTCCAGTTCGGTTTGGTTAAAAATCGAACTTTTTTTTGTTTTGTTAAAAATCAAACTTTCTTCGATTTTTTGGTTAGGTTATATGGTTAACCGAAATTTTGAAACTTCAAAAACAAAAAAAAAAAAAAAAAAGGTGAAGTACTAGCAATTGAAGACTATCCGGCAAGTGAAATACATGGGTCATTTTAGAATACTAATCTCGTTTCAATCCTTTTTCTAATTCTCCTTGTGACACAAATATAACACTCGTGCGTGTGTTGAAATCAAAGAGAGATGTCAATTAGGAATATTGAGAAATATAGAAGTTAGGTTTTTAAGAATTAGGCTATGAAAAATCGATAAAAAAAAATGTGTGACCTTTGGATGCCTCGATGGTGAGGACACTGAATCTTGACCGTGTGGAGGTTGAAATATTAAAGAATAGAGATGAAACTTTGGTTGTAGACGGAGACAAAAATTAGTTGACTGGAGATAGGGTGAGATGAGAGTGAGTAGAGATTCTTGAGAAATTGGGTGAGGTACAGAAAGTCGAAACAAAGTTTGGAATGGGTGAGTTGCTATTTGAATGCACTTTTGAGTTATATATATATATATATATAAGGAAATTTAAATATAAGTTCGGTTTTCAATTCAATTAATCAACTGAAAAATAAAATCGAACCAAAAATTGAAATGTCTCAAGAAAAAATCAAAAATCGAACCAAAATTTTTGGTTCGCTTTTATTCTAACCAAAATTTCGGTTTTAGTTTGAACCAAAATTTCTATTTCGGTTTGGTTCGCCGGTTAACCAAACCGAACACCTCTAATCTCGCACAGACTCAATCGGGTGTTATCAAAATTGGGGCGCTCACCAAAGCCTTCTTCAATAACTCGAATGCCTACAAACATTCGGAGGTGAAAGCAAAAGGAACATCCTTTTTCTAGTAAATGGGATAGGGCTTAGTTATTTTTGAATAATCGCCAATAAACCACTTATAGAAGCTCGTATGTCCCAAGAAACTCCTTATCGCTTTCTTATTTATCGGTGAGGGAAGCTTCTCAATTGACACCACCTTCGCTCGATCAACTTCAAAACCTATAGAAGAAACACGGTGACCGTACAATACCATCTCGTACCATAAAATGACACTTCTCCAAATTTAATATTATGTTTGTCTCTCGAAGCGGTCGAAAATCGAAAATTATTATCTATTCCAAATCCTAAATTAACAAGTAAAAATAAAATATTTAAATTTGTAAGAACCCGAACTCCACAAGTCTTTTCAACAAATACGAAAGTAACCCTAGGCACATAATCTCAACATGCTTCTTCAATATTAAATCCAATCAATGTTTATCAAAACCAATTTATATGTTTCTATGGGTTCAATTCCTAAATTAGATTATTCTCCCTCCCGGGTGGCGCATAAACAATTGATTAATAACAATTGTAGATCTCCGATACGTTACAATTATTATTAACTCTCAAAAGATCTTTGAGTTGAAGTACTCCCACAAACAAATTGTAGGTCTCCCGACACGTTAAACCCGTTTATATCCGAATGATTTTCGTTTATTAGAACTCACCTCCCGGATTATGGACTAACAAATATGACATGCAAATTATTGGTCAAATAACCTACAAGAAATAATCATTTGAATTCATATAATATAACAAATAAATCAATTAAGAAAACAATCAAATAGATTTAACATGAATCCACAGCTTTGATTATGCCCTAGGATCATAATGATTAGCCCATCATATTTGATAACAAATTCATAGACAAACTTGAAATCAAATAGTTTGACATCGCTTAAGTACAAACAAGATATCTAAACTAAGAAAGAATGAACCCTTCTTGTCATGTGTTCGAGGATTTCTTCTGCAAGCGTATGGTGTCAAGTTTTAGTATAGATTTAGAAGTGGGTTATCGTCTCCACAGGATTGATATCAAATTTTAAACTAAGTGTTGTAATTATAATAGCTTAATTCTATATAGATAGTCGAAAAGAGATGGTTTTGATTAAACTAAAAATAAACCTAAAATTATAATAACAAATTTGTTCGGACAATTTATCAACATGTAGTAAGTATGAATTCTAGAGGGTTGATTCACCTAGTTTTCTCCTATGTTGTCAATCTAGTTTATTAATCACACGTTATCAATCTATAAGCCCAATATTTCTCTTGTTTATCACTTCCTCTCTCGAGTGCCAAGTGATTCTAGGTTTCAATCCCGATTTCAATATCTCTATAAAAATCATAAATTAAACATTAATATGCTCAATCAATACTCTTTCACGGACTTGAAAGATTCATAAACTTCTCGATTCTATGAAACCCTAAGTTATGTTATTCTATGGCCACACATTCAATTACCTCTCTCGATTGTGAAATCAAACACGCCAAACGATCTAAACTATTGATCGATAATTGGATGCAATCAATCCAAATAGCATAAATAGATTTAATAACATATGAATCAATAAACTGAAATATCAAAACATAGGTTCAAATGTTGGTTACATCAGTCCCCTATAAAATAAAGTTCAGCTCATGATGGATGTACACAAACTCGTGAAAATTTAATTATACATCTCAAAGGTTCAACAAATATAGTGGAAAAATAAATTCAGAAGATCAAGGAAGAATCCTCTCTGTTTCCAAAAGATAAATGCCTTCGAATCTCGTCCCAAACTCTTTCTTCGTGCTCAAAGTCGTCTCGTGTGCTTAATAGAATGTCCAACCCCTTTCTCGTACGTCCTTTGTTGTATTTATACCCTCAAATACGTCAAAAGCCCAAAAAAATTAAATTATAAAATTTCCACCCAGGTGACGCGCGTTGCGGTGCCCTTGTGCGCGTGTGCATGCTCCCTACCGTGTTTTACCCCCTCCCCCCGTGCTGCGGTGCTAGGGATGGGGAACTGCGGCACTCCAAAGCAATGTTCATGTTTTTCTTGCGATTTCTCTTCTTCAAGTGCGACTTCTTCCTCCCAAACATGTTTTTCATCATTTTTCATCGTTTTTCGGCTACCATAACCTCGTATTGACTCCTAAGACACCTAATGAAATAAAATGGACTCAAACTACTCTAAAACACCCAAAAACAATGCAAAATCCTAGACTAGAATACTCGATTCATTAGTATAAAACCAACTTAACAAATACCCCCAAACTTAGATTATTGCTTTTCCTCAAACAATTTCACCGACTCATAAAAACAAAAGACACGAATCAAATAAAAAAATCAACTACTCGACTCGAACTCGGCCAATTGCAAAACTTCACAACCAAGCTCATTTGTCTCATAATTCGTTTCACTATCAATCGGCATGCATTTTAACAATGTGATCTCATGAGTGTGAAATGTTCTTGCTAACTCCATTTTCATCATCCTGGATAAATTCACGCAATCAAATATTTTGCAACATGATCCACTTTTAAGTATAGAGGTGTAATGTTTACTGACTCCATAGACTTATCTTTCACACTAATCTCCACTAATGTGGGTGAATGCAACACAAGGATCAATAGGACTTTCAACGCTTGTAATGTGGGCTTAGGGTAAGGTAGGAAAATATGGGATTATGTGGCTCAAATCACCCAAACACACAATTATTAACTTTTTTTAAATCACATGTCAATACCCAACCATCACTTCTTACAATCCCCTAGTACACGCTTTATGAGCTTTCTTACCCGCTAATTTTTCTCTCATTTTTTTCTTTCTTTTTAAACCCCCAAACTTAATCTTTGCATACTTTCTAAATGGGGTTTTAATATTTTCAACTCTAGGGCAACTTCACGCAATTCATTCACTCTTTTATCATACCTATCCTCAACCTTTAACTTTTGTCTATAAATTTTGTGTATGAGTGAGGGGTAATTGGGATTTTTCTCATGTAGGCTTCGGGTATTGGATTAGTTGCCAAATAAGTGGGTTTAAAAGGCTCAAAAGGGAACACTAGGGATAATATATAAACGTAAAAGTAGATATTTATATGCTCTAGCTGTTCGAGATGGCTTAAATCACTTCCTTAATGTTATTTCACCTAGATTTCGCCTCAACTAGTGTTCGGACAAGTTATAGAATCCGTGGGATCATTCATCAACAATTAATCACGTGAATATCTCCAAATAAATCAACAAAATCAACAAGTGGATGGAATCAATGTGAAGTAAGACAGATCATAGCTCAAGCACATACTCGTTTGACCCAACTCATATTCAACAAATTCACTTAAGCATGCGGTTCTACAATTACACAAATGACTCGACTCGACTCGAGACCCTTTTTCATTTTTTTTTCAATACAAGAATCGACTCAATTAAGGAATACGTACTACACCCCCTCTCAAACTTATAACAAACATTTTCCCAAAGTGGAGAGGTGAGAAAGAGACTTTCTCGGTAGCCGAGGAGCTAGGGCTCCTCATCGGAATCATGCGGTGGAAGAAAGGCATTGATCCTGGTGGTGGCGGCGGAGAAAACAGAATCAAGGGTACATCTCGATCAGTAAATCTTAGCAAGGACCCTACATTGCTCATTTTCATACTCCTCCCGTGTGGTTCGTGGTGCTTTGCTTCGCACCGAAAGTCAATCGCTAGGTGGCGATGAGCCCTCTCAAATCCTGCATCTCCCGATAGTATGCATGCATAGGTCGCTTTGGAAATCGAGAAGAATGAGACTAATCGGTGACCAAAGTAGATGGAACATTAGCCCTGTGTGTCAAGGTTGGCATGTCAGTGTCGGCGGGGAGGGACGTGAGCGGGTCAACAATATATCCCACGCCCTTATGCTCATGCACGTCGTCCTCCCAATCATCACACGCAAAGAATGATAGCAGAGTCAATTGACCCCTTAGGGCGCTCCAAAGGCTCATCGATACCCCAAGTAGCGCCCTCTCTTTGCTCAAGCCGCTATTTCAATGCCGGCATACAAAGTCCCCGGTTATACAGGCGAATAGCCTGGTGGATGGACGATAAATAATCATTCTTTGGGGGTCGAATCGTATGTCGTGGATGATGGCATAGAGAAGATAGGCTTTGTTTTTTGTGACATCACTAAGGTGTCTAGTCGGCATCGATTGTGGCAAATGAAATGGTACCAATCACGGCCGTAACGATCGAGTGTCGTGTGAGAGAATGCAAGAGCACCACCGGCGGCTTGAGTAGGTCGCCATTCGATTACCTGGCGACAAAGAGCATGTACAATCATGTCTAAATCATGCTTCGGGAAATAAAGTCGATTGTATGGCTGGTGATCCACCTCACGGTAATGAGTAGTATTTACGAATTTCTTTGGGTGTATAAGATATTTGTTGGACGTGCGGGAAGACTTCGTGTGTGAATCATCGAACCCGAAGGGGTCACTTGCATTGGCATAGAATTTCCGAACAATAACCGGGAATTTGGTTGGGGTTAGGCATCAACTTCTTCCAATGGTGCTCGTGAATCATACGCTTGAGGTGCCCATCTCACGAACCCGGAGCCACCATTTGGCATTGATAGTTTGTGTAAGCAATTTTCGTAAAAAGAGTTTTTGCGCCTCCACACGGGTATGCCGATGGTTGTCATATTCTTCCGAGGTAGAAGCCTTTTTTTGCCCTTTCCTTGCCTTGGTGGTTTTGGGTGGCATCTTTGTAACCTAGCAAGATAAACACGAAAACAAAGCACGTGGAAACATGAAAATCGGTTAGGGGTGAGAAATCTACAATCAAAGTATGTACAAATGCACCAAAGTGAAAGAATTAGCGTCACATATAGAATGCAAACATGAGTATGCAAGATGACAACCATATAATGTGAAAACGTCAATGGGGCATTTTGTCAAACACCTTGAGGCATGAATTTGGGAGAATATTGTAAATGTATTGTATAATTCATTGCAATCCCAAAATTCAATACCAAACTAGCTCTAATCATGAAAACTCAATGCATAATCCAACACCCAACAACTATTAATCACAAACCACCACATTCCAATTTCACAAAGTAGAGGAAAAGGAAAAACTATGGGGAAATGGTTTTGAGGGAAGCAAACTTACCAAATGATGTATGGAATAGATGAAGGAGGTGTGTGATGTGTGGGAGCGCTTCCAATTCAAGATTGAGGGATTTTGGGGCATGTTTTGGTGGAGAGGAGGGTTTTCAATCGAGTTAGAACCGAGGAGATGTGTGATGTTATGTTTTAAAATGAGGGGGGTGCTGCAATTTTAAAGCTCAAAAGCGAGGCCTTGAGCCAGCGCAATCAATGAGGCGCCGCAGCTAGAGATGTTAAAGCGGCTGCCCTAGCCCGGCGGGCTTCGGCTAAACGGGCCGGTATTAAACGGGTTGGCAATATTAGGAACCTAACCCTAACCCTAGCGGGTTTCGGGCTAACCGGCCATTATCGGGCTATAAGTCAAAAAATTTAAAATTATATATTCAAATTTAAAATTTTAAACTTGAATATATATATATTTATATATAACATTTAAGTTTAACATTTTAAGTTAAACTATTCAAATCATAGATAAAATTCATACAAAGTTTCTAATTACATTGCATTAACAAACTTATAAAAATTAAATATTTTATGATCTAAATTTTGAAAATAAAATAATAATAACTAAAGCTACCTTAATCAACACTTTTTTCTCAGTAATTACTCATATGACTATAAGTTAAAATTTTCAAAACTAGATATTCAAATCTAAAATTTTAAACTTGAGCATATATAACAATTAAGTTTAGCATTTAAAGTTAGTCTATTCATTATAAAAAAAAAGTCATGCATAGTTTATAATTATATTGCATTAACAAAATTATAAAATTAGATTTAGCATCATTTAGAAATATAATTTATATCCTAAATAATCTAATAAAACTACGTGATATTTTCTTATTCGAGAATAAAAATCGGAAAGCTAAATTAAGTAATAAATAAAAAAATAAGTTTTTCAAGAATTTATAGCTTGTTTAATAAAGTTAAACTTAAAGATGAGGAGATGTGAATTTGAAAAATAAATTTACTAGTGATAGGTAATAAAAATAGATATAAAATATTAGAATTATATTTATTTTTAAAAAAAAAAAATAGCGGGCTAGCGGGCTATCCTTAACACTTAACCTTTAGGCTAGCGCTAACGGGCTTCGATTTAAACGGTCTTGGCTAAAAGCCCGGATTTAAATGGGCCAAAATAATTCGCCCCAAACATCTTTTTTTCCTAGGTTTAAACGGTCCAAGCTAACAAAATCGCGCCCATTTAACATCTCTAGCCGCACCGGAGGACATATGCCCCGCCCCAAATTTTAGTAATTTGGGCGCCGCAGCGTTGTCATCTTTGCGGCAAAAAAATCGTGTTTCAAGTTGCGCAGAGGATGGGGTGGCTTCTTTCGCCTGCTTTTCCGTCAAAATTACTTCGTGAACATGCAAAAAAGGATCGGGGTATGATGCAACTCACTAATCCTAATAATGCAAAATTAACTACTATGACGAATTAACTATGAAATCAAATACTAAATTATACTAACTACTACTAAAGCAAAAAAGTGCTTGGGTTGCCTCCCAAGACGCGTTATGTTTATCTTGACCCGACTTTGTCGATTATCACGAACCCACTCTTCGAGTGGGAGATTAAGGATTTTCTAGGCTTCATCTCCAAAATATTGTTTCAACCACCGCCCATTAACTCGAAATGTGTTGCCATCTTTACTCCGCAGCTCTATAGCACCAAATGGCAAAACGCGCTCGATAAAAAATGGTCCGGACCATCTCCATCGGTTTACCTAGGAATATTTTCAACCGCGAGTTGAATAATAATACCTGGCGGCCTGGAGAAATTCATGCCTCAAAATCGTTTTATCATGACACTTCTTGGTCTTTTCCTTATATATTTTGCATTCTCATAGGCCTCATTTCGAATTCCTCCATCTCATCAAGTTGTAGAAGTCTATTCTCACAGGTTGCCTTTAAGTAAAAATTTAGCTTCTTCATGGCCCAATACGGTCGATGCTCCCGCTCTACCGGCAAATGACAAGCCTTTTCCAAACACCAAGCGATATGGGGATATACCAATAGGTGTTTTAAAGGTTGTTCGATATACCCAAAGTACGTCATCCATTTATGAGCCCATCCTTTTAATTATAGCTCACAGCGGTCTTCTCAAGAATTTGCTTCACCTCGCGATTTGAAATTTCACTGTCCATTAGATTGCGGGTGGTAACCTAAAGAGACCTTGTGCTTTACACCAAAGTTAGAAAGAAGGTTATTGAACAGTTTATTGCAAAAATGAGTACCTTCATCACTAACAATAGCCCTAGAGTGCCGAAACGAGTGTATATATGCTTGTGTAAACATTTCAACACTACTTTGGCATCATTAGTAGGTGTAGCAATTACCTCCACCCATTTGGAGACATAATCAACAAAGAAGTAGGATGTAGGCATGTCCAAATGAATGGGAATTGACCCATGAATTCAATCCCCAAACATCGAACAATTCTACTCCCATCATGTTAGTGATGGGCAGCTCATGACGCCGAGAAATATTGCCAACCCATTGGCATCTATCACAAGTTTGCACAAAAGTGTAACAATCTTTAAATAAAGAAAGCCAATAAAATCCAGTTGTAATACCTTAGCAAAGGCCCGATGCGGGTTAGGCCAAAGTGACCACCATAGAGAGCAGAGTGGCATTGTTGTAGAATCTCCCCAACTTCCTCTCGAGGAACACAACGACAAATAACGAGAATCGCACACCTCTTGAACAAAAATGGATCATCCCATAAATATGACTTAATATCATGCAAAAACTTTTTCTTCTTGTGAGAAGTCAAATCTAGAGGTAAGACTCTACCAAAATGGATAGTTCACAAAATCAAGATACCCATGGGAGATGAGCTTCTATCGCAAAATACGCTCATCGTGAATGACTCTGAATAGAAGCTTCAATCAATTCGTCGGGTTGTTCCAATCTCGATAAGTGGTTGGCTACCACATTTTCACTACCCTTCTTATCCCGATATCTATATCAAATTCTTGTAGAAGGAGAATCCATCTTATCAATCAAGATTTCGCATCTTTCTTCAAACTCTTTTTTTGGAAGATCCGCTATGATAATGAAAAATATTTCGCATATACGCCCAATTGGTCAATAATATTATAATCGATAAATCAGCCCGAGCAAAAAGGTACTTGGATAGTAGCATGATCGGTATAGACGATTACCTTGGTACCCACGAAGTAAGCCCGAAACTTGTCGAAAGCAAATACTATCGCTAGCTTCTCTTTTTCGTGGTCGTGTAATTCTCGATGAGCATCATCTAATGTCCTACTTGCATAATAAATAGCCTTGAAAAGTTTATCTCTTCTTTGCCCCAAAACAAATTTCCCCATCGCATAATCACTAGCATCACACATGAGCTCAAATGGTTGTGTCCAATCTGTACCACCATAATGGGAGCACAAATGAGTGCCTTCTTGAAATGCTCAAAAGCCTCGCAAACAAAGATCATCAAAGCAAAAAGGCACATCTTTTTTTAGAAGATTACAAAAGGGCTTGGTTATTTTTGAAAAATCTTTAATAAATATCCGATAAAAACCATCATGCTATAAGAAACTTCTAATCCCTTTTACATTCCCCTGGTGGTGGTAATTTTCAATGGCCACTATTTTAGCTCGATCAACCTCTAATCCCAAGAGAGACACCCTATGACCAAGTACAATGCCCTCTTTCACCGTGAAGTGACATTTTTCCCAATTAAGTACTAAATTGGTGTCTTGCACCTTTTAAAACTAGAGACAAATAATGGAGGCATTGATCAAAAGAATGACCAAATACTTGAAAAATCATCCATAAAAACCTCCATAATCTCCTCAACCATGCCGTGAAATATTGGCATCATACATCTCTAAATGTGGGTGGTGCATTACATGCCCAAAAGGCATTCTCGTGAAATGCAAAAGTACCATAAAGACATGTGAATGTACTCTTTTTCTAGTCTTCTCGAGCAATAGTAATCGATTATAACCTCAATGTCCGTCCGTAGCGTAGTCATATCCAGCTAACCTATCCAACATCCGATCAATAAAAGGAAAGGAAAATAGTCTTTACGAGTGGCTTTGTTCGCTTTCCTAAAATCCATGCACACCCGCCACCTATAATCCTTTCCCCCCGTACATCTTTTGTTGTATTTATACCCCCAAATCCATCAAAAGACCGAAAAATTAAATTATAAAACTTCGGCATGGGTGACGCGCGTTGCGGTGCCCTTGTACCCGCACCGACGTTGCACTACGGCGCTCCCGTGATGTTCATGTTTTTCTTGCGATTTCTCTTCTTCAAGTGCGAATTCTTTATCCCAAACACGTTTTTTTATCATTTTTCATCGTCTTTTCGACTACCATAACTTGTATTGACTCCCTAAGACACCTAATGAAATAAAATGGACTCAAACTACTCTAAAACACCCAAAAACAACGCAAAATCCTAATCTAGAATACTCAATTCATTGGTATAAAACCAACTTAACATCATGATGGATCTTCCTCCAAGCCTTCGAACCCTTGTGCTTCCGTAGATGTGAAAAGCCTTATGGTGTTCTTCGTAGATTTGCCCTCCTTTCTCAAAAGACTATAGATTTGTGTAATCCTAGTGTATGGTGTATTGTATGTTGTAAGATGATATGAGATGGTATGAGATGTTGTCAATTCGTGCAGCCTTGGTCCCCTTTATATAGGTGCTTTGAGAGATCACTTGTAGAGTTATGACGGGATTAGGACACAAAATCAGTAGGACCATTCACACGATCGTGATGTTCACACGGCAAACCGTGCGATTGGTTTTTATATCTCGAAAATCGGGCAAACACTTCACACGGTCGTGTGACTTGTAAAACGTGTGAATTTTCTCCCGAGGTCTCATGACGATTGTAGCCCTTTCTCTTAGCGTTCCATAGCCACTTGAATCGCCTTAATATCGTTTTTGTATAGAAAGTTATGACCAAAATACTAAACCCTATTAGTGTTGAAAATTGTTTTGCGCGTTTGGACGTTTTCAAAGTAATTCCCTTTTGTTCGACCGTCCATGCTTCTTTCCTTCACATATTTGCTCGTACTTGCTCTTGATATATCCTTTGGAACGTGATATCGCTTTTGTCCAATTTAGCTCCATTTTCTACAAAAATATACAAAATATGCAATCTCGCCCAACAAACGAAATCAATCAAAACACACTAAATATACATGCAAATGTATCAAATATATATCCAAATAAGCCTCTAAATGCACGTATATTTTACACGTATCAAATACCCTCAAACTTAAACCATTGCTCGTTCTTGAGCAAAACTAAGAAAAATAAGCATAAGGGGCAAATAGAACACACAAGAACACTATAATCACTTAATCTCAATCAAATCCATACTCTAGCAAACATGCATTTCATCATTAAAAAGTCATCAATTACTAATTCGGCATAATTAATACTCATCCGGTATTCGCATCGCGATTCACAAGAAGTAGTGTATCACTCAACTCTCAAAGTAGATAGGATGTGTATATGCTCAAATCAATTCAAAGATGTACAACTACCATAGGCTTGCAAATCGTCTAACATCTCTACCACTCAAGTGTGCACAATTTAAGAATCAAAAAGACTTTTTCTTTGGTTGTAATATAGGCTCTTTGGTAATGGTAAGAAAATTATGGATTAAGTGAATTAACTTGAGCAAATAGAATTTAAGTACAAACTTAGGCCCTTGTCTTCTTTCTTTTGCCTTAAGCTCTCAATTTTTCTCAAAATTTCCAGAAATATTTATTTTCTTTTTCTCTTTCTAGCTCGATTTTTTTCTTTTTATTCAAAAATATTGCTTTCTTTTTCGATCTTCATCATTCTTTTTCCCCAAACTATTCAACTTCTATAAGCTCAAGTTTTAGGGATAAAAATTATTTTTAAGTTTAAAGCCCAAAGTATGGCTAACAATAAAAAGTTTAGGCTCAAAGTGGCTAACTAGGAATCATGAGTTCATAGGTAGGCTTTTTAGGCTAAGTAGGCTAAACAAAGATGGTCTAATCATCTTCAAAAATTTTACACATGTGGTTTCAATAAAGATACCATTGCAAGTTGTAGAGTTCTAACAATCATGAATGACACAATCAAGAAAAAATAAGATTGCATAATATGAAAGCGTTAAAGGCATAAAAGCTCACATGCTTATTTTTTGCATAATGTTCAAATACCCAATTTTCTCAATCAATGCAAAAATGCAAAAGACATCTTCTAAACAATTCATCACATAATTCACCAAATACCTTTTCTCATGAAACCAAGTGCTCATAGTAAAATTTACGAAAGCTTTTTGTACTCATTCAAATTCTAATCCTAACTCACACAAAAGCAATAAATGTGCTAAAGTAATAAACATGCCTAAAAAAATCAAAAATATTAAAAAATTTATGCAATTATTATATGCTTCTAAATACGACCTAAATACAATGCAAATATGCAAAAGTACAAAATCACGCACTCTTGATGACCCCCTAAACTTAAATCATGTTTCGTCCCGAACATATGATGAAAATTATCAAAAGAAAGAGGAAAGCGCGATTAGTATTTACTTGGATCAAAACTTGGGTTGCCTCACAAACAAATAAGTTAAGTTTTACGTCTTGACCAGATGCCGATTGTCTTACTACTCGATCAAATATATGGTTCAAACCTTGTGCCTCATTTCTTTCGATTGTTTTTTTAACCCGAGTATGTCGTGACGCCTACTACACAACAACTCACAAAAACAAATAAAACAAAAAATTAAGTTAGTAAAAATCAAAAATCAAATAAATAAGGCGATTAAAAATTTGTGCTTTAATTAAGATTGAACTACTTATTACTACATATAAGTTGAATCTTTCAATCCCGAAATGGCGCCAAAATTTTATCGTGAAAATCTTTTCACTATACTTGCAAAGTGTACAACGTAGCTAGCGGATAATGGCGAGCAAGGTCGTATTCCTCGGGGATCTAACACGAAACATCCAGGCTATAATAACATCGTATTCTAATTTTATTAAAGCGGCCGAAAATCACAAGTTTCATAAATCTTAAATTAACAAATAAAAATAAAATTTGTAAATTTGTAAAAACCCAAACTCCACAAGTCTTCTCAACAAATACGAAAGCAACCATAGGCACATAATCTCAACATGTTTCTTCAATATTCAATCCAATCGGTATTTATCAAAATCAATTTATATGTTTCTATGGGTTCAATTCCTAAATTAGTTTCTTCCCCCTCCATGGTGGCGCATAAACAGCTTGATTAATAACAATTGTAGATCTCCGATACATTACAATTATTATTAACTCCCAAAATATCTTTGAATTGAAGTACTCCCCACAAACAGTTGTAGGTCTCCCGACATGTTACACCCATTTATGTCTCAATCCGATTTTTGTTTGTTAGAACTCGCCTCCCAGATTATGGACTAACAAATATTACATGCAAATTATTGGTCAAATAACCTACAAGAAATAAGCATTCGAATTCATATAATAGAACACATAAATCAATTAAGAAAACAATCAATATAGATTTAACATGGAATCCACAGATTTGATTATACCCAAGGATCAAAATGATTAGCCCAACATATTTGATAACAAATTCATAGACAAACTTGAAATCAAATAGTTTGACATCATTTAAGTACAAACAAGAGATCTAAACTAAGAAAGAAACAACCCTTCTTGTCAAGATGGATTTTCCCTCCAAGCCTTCAAACCCTTGTGCTTCGTAGATGTGAAAGGCCTTGTGGTATTCTTCATAGATTTGCCCTCCTCTCTCGAAAGATTATAGATTTGTGTAATCCTAGTGTATTTTGGTGTATTGTATGTTGTAAGATGATATGAGATGGTATGAGATGTTGTCAATTTGTGTAGGCCTTGGTCCCTTTATATAGGTGCTTTGAAAGATCACTTTGGTAGAGTTCGACGGGATTAGGACACAAAATCACCAAGAGACCATTCACACGATCGTGTGACTGTTCACATGGGCGGATCATGCGATTGGTTTTTGTCTCTAAAAATTGCTAAAACACTTCACACGGTCGTGTGACTTGTAAAACGTGTGAATTTGCTCCTTGGGTCTCATGAAAGTTGTATTCCTTTATCTTAGCTTTCCATAGCCACTTGAATCACCAATATTAATTTTGTAGAGAAAATTATGGCCAAAATACTAAACCCTGGTAGTGTAGAAAATCATTAGCGCGTTTGGACATTTTCGAAAGTAGTTCCCTTTTGTTCCACCGTCCATGCTTTTTCCTTCACATCTTTGCTCGTACTTGCTCTTGACATATCCTTTGGAACATGCTATCGCTTTTTGTCCAATTTAGCTCCATTTTCTACAAAAATATACAAATACATAGAATCATGCCCAACAAAGAAAACCAAACAAAACACACTAAATATACATGAAAATGTATAAAATATGTATCCAAATAAGCCTCTAAATGCACGTATATTTTACACATATCGCCTCCTTGCACCTCTACAACACAAGGATTAGATTATGCAACTAATGATCAAACGAACTACAAAAACTAAGAAGTTATCCATGAAGACTTCCATAATGTTTTCTATCATGCCATGAAATATCGCCATTATGCATCTCCTCGAAAGTTGCGGGAGCATTACATGATCCAAAAGGTAATCTACGGAATGCAAAAACACCGATGACATGTAAATGTGGTCTTCTCTTGGTCCTCAAAAGCGATCACAATTTGATTATACCCCGAGTAACCATCTAAGAAGCAATAATACTCATATCCCGCAACACGATCTAGCATTTAATCCATGAAAGAGAGGGGAAAGTGATCTTTATGAGTTTATAAGTTTAACTTCCTATAATCAATGAAATACGCCAACCCGTGACAACTCTAGTAGCTATGATTTCATCATTTTCGCTTTTAACTATGGTTATCCCCCCTTTCTTAAGCACTACATGCACTAGATTAACCCAATTACTATCGGATATAGCAAATATTATCACATTATCTAGCCATTTTAGAACTTCTTTATTAACGACCTCTTGCATGATTGGGTTTATTCTATGTTGGTGTTGTACGTATGGCTTACAATCATTCTCCATACGAATTTTATGCATGCATATGGATGGGCTTATATTTTTAGATCGAAATCGACCAACCAATAACAGTATATATGTTCCCTCAAAACTCAAAGCAATTTATCCACATGAATTGAAGCAGGGAAGTCGTTCGCACAATCAAGGTCGTGTGCTTGCACACGCCTGTGCATGCTCATTGCGATCTTCATAGTTAGCTTGCACAACTGGGGTTGTGTGCTTGCATACACCCGTATCCCCGACTTCTAGTATCTTGAGTTCACTCGCACGACCAGTAGTGTAAAAGTACATGCCCGTGTGCTTTCATTTGGACTTTATTCTTTTGCACTTGTTCTTCCTCACGAATTTAAAGCAAGCACATATTCAAGTATATCATCGTCAAGAATATCGAAACACATACCTTGTGACCCTTTTGAATGATTCAAACACCATTCTAATGCATCCTTCATCACAACCTTCTCGAACCGGGCTTCAATGCCTGGTGTTATGACGCCTATCATGTTGCGATTGCTCGATGTCCTGGTGATATTGCTTTTTGCTTTATAAATTGAAAATAGTGTGTGCTCGTCATTCACCCTCAATGTTAATTCCCATTTTTTTACATTGATGAGAGCTCTTTCTCAGAGCTAAGAACGGTCGTCCCAAAATCAATGGAACTTCACTATATTCTTACATATCCAATATAATGAATCTTTAGGAAAGATGAACTTGTCTACTTTTACCAACATATCCTTAATCACCCCTTTCGGATAAGTCATTGATCGATCGGCCAGTTGCAAGGTGACAATCGTCGGCCTCACCACACCTAAACTAATTTCTTGAATATCGATAAAGACATCGATTTATACTCACTCCCGAGTCACACGTGCTTTATTAAATGTTACACCCACAATTGCACAAGGAATCGTGAAACTCCCCGGATCTTTAAACTTTTGGGAAACTTCCTTTGAATAATCGCATTGTACTCCTCTGTCAATTTTACCATCTCATATGTCGTAATCTTTCTCTTCTTTGCCATAACATCTTTTAAGAACTTGGCATAGTTTGACATTTGTTCCAAGGCATCCGCGAAAGGTATGTTAATTTGTATTTTCTTGAAGATTTCAAGAAATTTAGCGAATTGATCATCCAACTTCTTTTTATGAAACCTCTCATGGAAAGGAATTGGTACCTCGATTCGTGGAATTATTGGAGTAGTAGTTGCATTGTGTTTCTCAATCGCTTTTGGCTCGGCCTCTACCACCTTCTTTTTCCTTTCTTTCCACTTATTCATCCTCCACCTCATGTTCTTGCTCAATTAGCATCTTTGGACCCTCATATTCTCGCACTACTCCTCGACGAATGGCTTTGCACTATTTCATCAGGTTTACCTCTGTGTCACTCGGAATTTTCCTTTTGGTGTTGACCGTCCACTATTGTGGCTATCTGCCCCACCTGTGTCTCCAAAGATTTCGGTCTAGATTCACATCCGTATTCATTTGCGTGACTTGATCCTAAATCCTATCTACCTTAGCCTCATCCTTATTCAATCTTGCTCTCGTTTCTCCAATGAATGAGGCTAACATCTCATCCAGAGATGGCTTCTTTTTGTTTGCTTCACTTCTACCCCGATTTGCCATATTAAAACCCTGGGGTGGCTGCAAAACATTTATGTTGTTCACATATGAAACGCTTTCATGGTTTCGCGTGCCGGGATGATAATGTGTAGGTTCCGATTATTCCTAGAGTTGTTGAAATTTTGTGGCCCCATGAAATTTACCTCTTCTTCAACTACTTTGTTCTCTTGGAGTTGCTTGTTGTATCGTATTCGCCTTCATGTTTAGCAGATCAAATCGCTTCTGTTACCATGCAATTTAATCCTCATCTTGTACTTCCGCCACTCTCTTAACATTCGATCTTTTAGTTGGCCACCGATAACTATTGTCTCCATCTCCTCTAACAATTTCGAGCGTCATCCGGAATTTTCCTAATAATGCACCTCCTGATGTAATATCTATAATGGTCCTTGTGTTATCTTGTTGAGACCATTTTAAAAGTATTGTACATGTTGGTAATCCGGATATCCGTATTGTGGGAACTTCCTCAAGAACTCTTTGAATCTATCCCACGCCTCGTACAAAGGCTCAAAATCGAGTCGTCTAAACTAAGGGATCTCTCACTTTGCAAATCGCAATGTTTTACTTGGAGGAAGTATTTCGCTAGAAATTTTTGACTTAGCTCCATCCATTAATGGCAATGGTGTTAATGAAGATAACCATCCTTTGGTCGTATCGCGTAGAGAATGCAATTTCCCCATACCCGAGATTAACTTTTGGCTGAAAGTAATTGATGCGTGTAAAATATACGTGCATTTAGGGGCATAATAATACATATTAGATGCATTTGCACGCATATTTAGAGTTTTTTTACTTAGTTTCCTTAGAAGGGCATGTTATCGTGTATTCTTGTAACTTTTTACGGAAATGGAGCTTAATCGAAGAAATAACAATTGAAAGGCCTGGATAGGATTGACGATGCAAAGAGAAGATCGAAAAGAAGAAGAAACCGACAAAAACACATCACATGGCCGACCGTGTGGGACCACACGGCCGTGTGACACACCCATGTAAAAAGTGACATGTTCGTGTGAAAAAGGGAAGAAAAGTGGACGAAAACAAGCTTCACGGCTAGACCATGTGGGACCCACATGGGCGTGTGGAGTTGGGTGAACAAAACCCACACTACTGTGTGAGGCTACACTGGCTAGGCCGTGTGGGACACCGCCACGCATTTTTCGGAGTCCTTTTCCCATTCCAACTCTACAAGTGATCTATCCAAGCATCTATAAAAGGGACCCAAGACTTGCACGAAAAAGAATCCATCCATACAACATACAACACACCAAATTTCACAGGATTACAAGATCCAAGGTCTTCTCGAGAGTTGAGGGCTAGGTCGCGAAGAACACCACAAGGCCTTTCGCATCTACGGGAGCACAAGAGCTTGAAGGCTTAGGAGGGAATCTATCCCGACAAGAAGGGGTTTTCTTTCTATGTCTAGATCTCTTGTCGTGCTTAAACGATGTCATAATGTTGATTTCAATTTGTCTATGAATTTCTTATCAATGTTTGGCTAATCCTTCTGATCTTAGGGGCATAATCAAAACTGTGGATTCATGTTAAATCTTGATTAATTATTTTGTTAACTCGATTCATATTTTCTATTTTGTGAATTCGAGTGCTTATTTTTAATTGCTTTTTATTTGGCCATAATTTGTATGTCATATTTGTTAATGCGAGATTCGGAGATGAGCTCTAATAAAAAAAAACCAAAATCGAATTCGGACATAAATGGGTGTAACGAGTTGGGAGACCTACAAATGTTTGTGGGGAGTCATTTAATTCATAGATCTTTTGGGAGTTAATAATAGTTGTAATGTATCGGGATATCTACAATTATTATTAATCTACTGTTATTTATCACCCTAGAGGGGGAATAAGCCATCCTAGGAATTGAACCCATAGAATTGCATGAATTGATTTTTAAAACATTAAATGGATTTAATATTGAAGAAATATGTTGAGATTATGTGCCTAAGGTTGCTTCCGTAGTTGTTGAAGATACTTGTGGGGTTCGCAAACTTATTTATTTTTATGTTATTTTTAATTTTATTATAAACATGATATTCTATCGTTTCAATAAAATTGGAATGCGATGTTATTATAGCCTAAGTGTTTTCGTAGTCAATCCCCGAGGAATACGACCTTGCTTGCCATTATTCTATAAACTACATTGTACACTTGCGGTTGTATGATCCAAAATATTTTTGGCGAACAAGTTTTTGGCGTCGTTGTCGGGGAGTGAAAGATTCTACTTAGATATTGTAATAAGTAGTTCAATCTTAATTGAAGCATTTTTTATTTTTTTTTATTTTTATTTTTTCAAAATTATTTTTATTTTATTATTTTTAATTTTCTTCTGTTCTAACATTGTTTTGGTTAAGTGCGGATAGTGCATGATCACGCGTTCCCGGATCTACCCGACCAATACCCATTGATTTGGAAATCGAGAAAACAAATAAACAACTAAGGAAAAGAACTAAAGCAATGGCGGATGAGACTAATCCAAATCAAAGCATGAACAATGAAACAATGAGGAACGCCCACTTGGGGCGGGCGTCCCAGACCGAATTTTGGGGAGGCTGCGAGAAGGGTTGTTAGGGACTACTTCCAAATGGAGGTAAGTCGATTTATGGGGTGTGGCCCGTTGTCACGATCATAACAAATAACTTTGAACTAAAACCGGCATTGATCCAGATGGTATCACAGAATTAGTTTGGGGGCAGAGCCGTTGAGGATCCAAAAGCGCATCTGGTGCACTTTTTAGAAATTTGTGACACGGTCAAGATGAATGGTGTTTCTGAGGATATCATTCGATGCCGCCTTTTCGCATTCTCTTTGTGCAAAAAAGCTAAGGGGTGTTTATGCTCTTTAACACTACCAAAGAAAGAATTAGGCGAACTAAGTCAGCGGTTTCTAGCCAAATACTTTCCCCTAGTAAAATGCTGCAATTGAAATCTGAAATCGCCCAGTTTAGGCAGTTAGATTCTAAGCCACTATATGAAGCATGGGATAGATTCCGGGAATTGCTAAGGAAGTGCCCTCAATACGGATATCCCAACAACCAACAGTCCAAAGATTTCTATAATGATTTGAGTGGCAACACGAGAACGATTATAGATGATGCATCCGGGATGCACGCTAAGGAAATACCCGGATGAGGCACTAGATTTGTTAGAAGAGATGGCGACCAACGCTTACCAATGGCCATCCAAGAGATCAACTTTCCGACGTGTGGCGTAAGTTCGATGAGAAAGTCGCCATGCTCACGCTGCAATGTATCCGTCTTGAATATGAAACGACGCGATGCACAAGTGACTCCAAGAGATCTTGTTGTTGTTGAAGAAGAAGCAAACTTTTGGGCCAACAAAGGAACTTCAACAACAATTATAGAAATAATCGGACACCCAATTACTATCATACGGGTTGCGAAACCATGAAAATTTCTCTTATGCTAACAATAAAAATGTTTCGCACCACCTCCAGGATATAATATGGGTAATCAAGGCGGGAGAGCGGAGTCAAATGAAAAGAAAGCATCTGTTGAAGAGATGTTATCCTCGTTTATCGGGAGACTAGAGCAAGATCGAACAAGGATGAAGCAAAGATAGACAGATAAAAAGAAGAGCAGTCACTCGCTTGAACACGAAACGTGAACGCAAGACTAAAATATCTGGAAACACGAGTAGCCCGGATCGCAACCGCAGTGGGAGGCCAACATCAAAAAGGTAAATTCCCAAGTGATACTTGAACTAAATCTGTGAGAGCAATGCAAAGCCATTCGTCGATGGATGGTACGACTTTGAGGGCTCACAGATTTCAACCGACACGGTTCAAATGAAAGTGATTAGAAATCGATGTCCTGGCTTATGACGTAAAATTTAGCGCTTTATGGGAGGCAACCCAATTTATTTCTGTTTTTTGTTCATTTTTAACCGCCTTCAATTTTAATTTCAATTTTATTTTTACTAACTTAATTTTTAGTTTTGTTTAGTTTTTGTGAGTTGTTATGTAGGAGGCGTCATGGAAAACTCTCGATTAAGAAAAAAATACAAAAATTATCTCACACAATCGTGTGTGGTACCACACGACCAGGCCGTGCGAGAGGACGAGGTTCCCAAAGACCACAAGGCCAGGTCGTGTGGCCACCACACGGCCGTGTGGTCTACAAAGAAGACAGACGGACAAATAGACGCATCGCAGGGCCACATGACCCACTGTGTGGCCATGGCGGGTCGTGTGGCCATCACACCGCCATGTGGCCCGTAAAAAAACCCGAACAGATGCGAATCCCCTATTTTCACCCAAAACTCATTTTTTTCTCCCACTTTCTTCTACACAAACCCTAACACATGAAAATTCTCTCCCAAAACTCTCAAACTCCTCTCCAAATCTCTCCGAATTCACTATAAATCTCACCCCAAAAACACAAATTCTTCATCTTCTCAAGAAACCCACCACCAAAAGCCTCCAAATTTTCAACTTCTCCAAGTTCTACACCAAGTTTGGGGGTTCTTCAAAACTTTAAATTTCAGATTTTTACCTCATAATTTTGGTTTTTATGGCTTCTATGGGTGAAAGAGGAACAAGGAGAAATACGAGAAGAAGAAGGGGACCAACTCCGGAGCCCAAACCCGAGCCACAATCGATATTTGAGCCCGAAGAGCCGAAGCTTCGAATGTTATCTTGTCAAACGACACACACCGGGCTAGATGGACGATACTCTACTTTTGCCCATGGATTAACAAAAAGTATCCCGATGAACATACTCTTGCTAATTTAGGTTTATTGGATGATTTTTGGGCTATGTATGGTCGGATTAATTGGCATGAATGTTTGAATGGGCATTAGGCCACTTATTCGGTTATTACACTTGAATTTTTGAGTAGTGTCGAATTGGTGGTTCAAAAAAGAAATTTGATGGGGATTAGGTTTCGGTTGGCGAAAGAGCCGATGGAGTTGAGTATTGATGATTTGAATGAAATTTATAAAACTCCAGCTTATGGGGTTGAGGAGCATGAAGTTTTTCGATAAAGATAATTTTTGGAGAGAAATAACTGGGAAACGAATCCACACTCCGGGTACCTCTAAGGCATCTAGCATTCGAAACCGAGTATTCCGCTATGTACAAAGAGCCTTAGCATAGACGATTTTTACGAGGAGGAGAGTAAAGGGAATTGAGGGTAGATTAATTGTTCATTATATGGTATATGGCATCGGAACTAAGGTTGTGCCAAATGTTTGGGCTATGATAGCCCTGGCAATTTGATGGGGTGAGAAAATTTGAGAGGGGTGGAATTTGCATTGGGGGATGATTACTCATATTGTTGAATACTTCAATGTTAGCTTTTAAGGGTATGAGGAGGCCGTAGGGTCTAAATTGATTGATTTGACCGTTATCTCATTATGAAGATGATTTAATTCGATGGGCGTGATTATCAAGCTAAATCGGGCAAATAGGACAAAAGGTTAAGCTTCTTAACCCCGAGGCTACATCCATAAGAAATAGGGGTAATTGGTTGCTAAGATGTGAACAGGGGTTGTTGCTCAAAGAGCAAGATGAGCCGATGAGAGAGATGCCTAATCCTCTAGACAAGGGGGTAACGGGCCATTTACTATGAGTGAGAGGCTCGAAAGGGTGGAAGCCGACGCGTGGGCAAATTGATAGATGACATGTATCGCTTGACGGCTACACGATGAGTACCACCAAGAGTACTTACAAATGATTCGATACCATCACCCAAAGAAAGAAGAGTACATGTACGAGATGATGTCTCGTATGGACTAGTGGCATATCTCACAGGGTCACTACCCTCCACCTCCACCACCACAAGAAGCCATGTAAGTACTTATTATGCATTCCTCTTTACTTTTGATAATTTCCTCATGTATTCGGGACGAAGCATATTTTAAGCTTGGGGGGGTTGTCAAGAATGCGTAATTTAGTACTTTCTTGCATTTTGCATTGCATTTAGGATTGCATGTAGAGCATATTTGCATTAAAAATTTTGATTTCTTTTTCTAATTTTCGATTTTATATTTTTTTAAGCACATTTATCGTTTTAGCACGTTTAATTGCTTTTGTGTTTGAATTTTAATCAAGATTTTAAAATATGCCCAAAGCTTCCGCATGATTATTACTATGAGCATTTAATATCATGAGATGACATATTTTTGTGAATAATGCGATGAATGGTTAAGGAGATGTCTTTTATTTGTTTGAAGAAAATTTAATAAGAATTATGTTTTTTTAACGTTACAAAATCATAAATTGATATCCTTTCATCTACCATAATTAAGTTAGGAACTCTTCAAATCCATAACTGGAATTTCATTAATATGACTAATTAAATATAATATATTCTGATTTTTTAAATTAAAAAATCTAATTAGATAAAATTTAAGGTTAGAAACCCTAATTGAAATTTATGCACCAAATTATGAAATTAGGGTGTATTAAAAGAATTTGTATTTATAAGATGATTTTATGGAGTTTGAAGGTAAGTAGGGTTTGTTAATGATAAGATAAAATCGATTTTTCTTTCTAAATTTAATATGAGTGAAATTCTATCTTAATAGGGTTTAACAAAAATTTGGATTGTAAAAGGATAGTGACTCAATTATAAATATTAATATCGATAAATAAAATTATAATTTATATAATAATAATTGAAAAATATAGCTCGATACCACTTGTAACGACCCTGGTTTTCAAAAATACAAGTAACTAAATAAAAGAGCTATAAAAGACATATTTTATAAAACAAAGCCTATTGTTAAATTTTTCATCAAAATAAATAGAAGCACTTTTACCCATATGAAATATCTATCCTTCCAAAAATAAAACACTAATTATCAACAATATTTCAATATCGTTACAATAATAATGTTTTTTCTTAAAAATCAAAATAAACTAAAATCATTGTTTTCGCATCCATCGCCTCCAATCCTCGCTCGGGCTCCTCAACCCGAAAAGCCCGAAAAGTTATGAAAATGATAGGGTGAGCCTCCACTTGCTCAAGAGGGATCAATTTGTCATTATATAATACAACATACAAGCATAATCAAAATAATATAACATGTAATTTTCCTCTAAAATTTTCCTCTCAGAAATTTTTCCTCCTGATCGCCAATTAATAAATTTAGCACTACGGCGGGGGCTTAACCCAAGATTAACTTCGATCCCGAACCTATTTACGGTCCCCGACTAGTTCCTCTCGCATATTATATATAAATGAAAATACTCACATGAAGCATTATATAAAGACAAGAATTAAAATCCCCACCTCAACCGATTTTTGTTAATCCGCGTAGTAACTAAAACGATTATTTTAATCCTCTTGATTCTCGATTCTTGAATGATTTGTAGAGAAATGGGGTGAAGTTTGTAAAGGAAAATTTCAATTTATAGAGTTGAATTCTGAATTTATGATTGAGAATTAAGTTCTTACATTAAAAATTATAACCATTCACCTTTCATCTTCTTTTCATTAAGTTTGAGCCCTTCAAATTCATAACTTAAATTTTCATTAAAATAGGCTAATTAAAATTATATTTTTCTGATTAATAAAATTATAATTCATTTAATAATAATTAAAAAATATGGGATATTACATATTATCCACCTTTAACAAAATTTCGGACTTGGAATTCGTTGTCTTAACAAAGTTATTAGAAAATAGTGTCTTTTTTTTACATGAAGAATTCTTGTCTAATATTCAAAGTACACGTGCAATAATGCTTTTAAAAAAATGATGACTTGAATTTATAAAATATACTTTTCAAACATGATAATATAAAATATTTCATGAATAAAATAAATAGCGTGACATAATTAATTGCGTACCTTGAGGAATCCGACGAGATATGGCAGAGTGGATGTCACTAGATAATTTTCTTTTAAAATTTGAAAAGATATATTTTTTTAAGCTTTAAGTCTACAAAACCGTACACTTGCTCGATACCATTTGTAACGACCCGATATTTAAAAGTTCAAGTAATTAAATAAAAGAGCTATAAAAGAACATCTTTTATAAAACGTAGTCTATAATTAAAATTTTTACATCTAAATAAATAAAAAAATACTTTATATCCGAGAAATATTTGTCTACTAAAAATAAAACACCTTACAATTACAATAGTTCAAAATCATCAATAAAATAAAGTTTTCCTAAAATTTTCAAATTAAATAAAAATCGTTGACTTCACATCCACCGCCTCCAATCATCTCTCGGGATCCCTGAAATGTTTTAATAAATATGGGGTGAGCTTTCAACTCGCCCCGTGGGGACACGCTTGTCAAAACTAAATACAACATATAGGCATAATCGTAAATATTCAACATGTAATTTTTCCTCTCGTAATATTTCCTCCGACCGCCGTTATTTTATAGCACTCAAGGGTACACCCCGAGTATACTTCGATCCCGGACCTTCTTACAACCCACGACTAACGCAATATTCATGGTTATAGTATTACGGGCTACCCCGAGGATACTTTTGATCCCTGACCTATTTACGGTCCCTAACTAACATGAATTCCTCTTTCCACATTGCACATAAACGAAAATACATATACGAAATATTTAATAATGATAAACAATACTTCATGAATAGAAATATCCCCACCTTAAAATAATTGCGAAAAATTTGAGAAGAGAATGCGAAAAAATGCGATAATCCTACTCCTCATTTTTCTCGTTTAAGGTTTGGCTAAGTGGCTTGGTTGGTGTGATATCAAACAAGATATGGTTGTTGTAGAAACAAAGAACAAAAAGCTAGTTCTAGAGACATGCATGATTCTAGCAGAAAGTATTTGTAAAAAGTGTAAGGGAAAACTAGTATTTATAATGGTATTTCTTTGATGAAAATTTAATAAGAATTATGTTTTTTTAACGTTACAAAATCATAAATTGATATCCTTTCATCTACCATAATTAAGTTAGGAACTCTTCAAATCCATAACTGAAATTTCATTAATATGACTAATTAAATATAATATATTCGATTTTTTAAATTAAAAAATCGATTAGATAAAATTTAAGGTTAGAAACCCTAATTGAAATTTATGCACCAAATTATAAAATTAGGGTGTATTAAAAGAATTTGTATTTATAGGATGATTTTATGGAGTTTGAAGATAAGTAAGGTTTGTTAATGATAAGATAAAATCGATTTTTCTTTCTAAATTTAATATGAGTGAAATTCTATCTTAATAGGGTTTAATAAAAATTTGGATTGTAAAAGGATAGTGACTGATTTATAAATATTAATATCTAATAAATAAAATTATAATTTATATAATAATAATTGAAAAATACGGGATATTACACAAGCCAAGTCACTTAATCCAAATTTTCCCTACCCTTACAAAAGAGCCTAATTACAACCAAATGAAAAGTCCTTTTTGATTCTTAGATTGTGCACACAAAAGTGGCCGAGATGTGAGACGATTTGCAAGCCTATGGTAGTTCTACTTTCACTGAATTGATTTTGAGCATAAACACTTTCCATACACATTTGAGAGTCGAGTGATACACTATCTACTTGTGAGTCGTGATGTCAAGTACCCAAGAGAGTATAATTATGCCGAGCTTATGAAAGATGACTTCTTGATAATGAATTGCATGGTTTACTTGAGTATGAAGTCATATGAGATTAAATGTTTATAGTGTTCTTGTGTGTTCTTTTTACCCCTTGATATTATTTTTCTAAATTTGCTCAAGGACGAGCAATACTTTAAGTTTGGGGGATTTTGATGCGTGTAAAATATATGTGCATTTAGGGGCTTAAAATGATACATATTTGATGCATTGGCACGCATATTTAGTGTCTATTTAGTTGGTTTTCTTAGAAGGGCATGATATCTGCGTATTCTTTTTAACTTTTTACAGAAAATGAGCTTAATCGAAGAAATAACATTGAATGGCCCGGATAGGATTGATGCATGCGAAGAGAAGATCGAAAAGACGAAGAAATCGGACAAAAACATGGAACCACACGGCCAGTGTGGAACCACACGGCCGTGTGACACACCCGTGAAAAGTGACATGTCCATGTGAAAAAGGAAGAAAAAGGGGATGGAACCACACGGCTGGACCATGTGGGACCCATATGGGCGTGTGGAGTTGGGCTGAACAAAACCGACACGGGCGTGTGAGGCCTACACGGCTAGGCCGTGCGGACACCGCCACGCATTTTTTGGAGTCCTTTTCCCATTTCAACTCTACCAGTGATCTTTCCAAGCATATATAAAAGGGATCCAAGGCTTGCACGAAAAAGAATCCATCCATACAATATACAACACACTAAATATCACAGATTACAAGATCCAAGGTCTTCGAGAGGGGAGGGCTAGGTCACGAAGAACACCACAAGGCCTTTCGCATCTATGGGAGCACAAGAGCTTCGGAGGCTTAGGAGGAAAATCCATCCCGACAAGAAGGGATTTTCTTTTTATGTCTAGATCTCTTGTATGTACTTAAACGATGTCATAATGTTGATTTCGAATTTGTCTATGAATTTGTTATTAATGTTTGGCTAATCTTTTGGATCATAGGGGCATAATAAAAATTGTGGATTCATGTTAAATCTTGATTAAATATTTTCTTAATTGATTCATATTTTCTATTTTATGAATTTGAGTGCTTATTCTTAATTGCTTTTTATTTGGCCAATAACTTGTATGTCATATTTGTTAGTGCGAGATTCGGAGATGAGTTCTAACAAAGACGGAAATCGAATTCGAGATATAAATGGGTGTAACGAGTCGGAGACCTCTTTGTCACGCTCCAAACGGGACGCGACGGCGATCCACAACTTAAATACATATAACCAAACAATCTAGACGAATATCATCGAGAACCCAATGAAACGGAGTCAAAATAGCGGCGGAAATAAAATAACAAGTACAACTTACACCACAATATCCATAATCCAAATTACATCCCGATATGATCCAAAGATAACAACTTAAAAGTCAAAGGGTCCTACGCCCTTGATTTAAAACCTAATGAAAAGAAATACAAGAGTCCAACAACAAATAATAGTAACAAGTCCAAAGACATCAACAACAAAAGATAGTAAATCCAACAAGCGGAGTACAAGGGCTCAATCCGTGGTCGATTCAAAGATCTTCAATGAAGTCCTCATCTAAATGTTAGAAAACAGTGGGGATGAGATATAAATCTCGATGGATGGGGTGATCGTGTGCAAGTGTGGCGATATATATAGTTAATGCGAGAAAACAATTATATGAAAACGCGTGAGTATGATGCATGAATTCACACACACATCCACAAGCGTCGTGATAAATATATTTAAGTAATATACTTATACGATTCAGAAAACAATTCATGGTCACACAGCACTATGTGATTCGGCGAAGACAGGTAGGATTGCGTGCGGAAATGTAACGCCAATCCCATGCAAGGCGAGATAATGGTTGCGTCTGGATTTGTAGCGCCAACCAATGCAAAAACAAGTAAGCGGTTACTTACGGTTTGTAGCGCCAACCAAATGGGTCCGATAACTCCGAAATCGCGTGGATCGGGACAAAATGATTCCTTCATTCTTCCTTGTAACTCCCCGAGCAAGATGGTCCAAGACCTGTCACCCTTATCGCTCCATAGCAAAGACAAATCCACAAGAGCTAGCTAGGCCCTGGATTGTCATAATCATGATTATACCTCAAGTACTACGACCCGCTTCCTTGGACAAACTTCATCCCTCGATTCTGCGGGATTAGGGCGATGGGGGCGAGAAGAGTGGAATAGCGGCCGCGAGCTGCCGGTTCCATCCCCCGACGTATCCATTCCGATTGTGAGCTCGACACACCAAGTTGACTCAGCGGAAAGTAAATACAAGTTCAGGTAGTCAACCAGCAAATGAGTATTATTGATTCAGAAGCGATTCAGGAAATTTGGAAACGCGAGTGGCAATTATGGTGTTGGTGGAGTTTTTGGATGAAGATGATTATCGGGAGAATAAGCAACCTTAGATATCTTGAAAGATTAGGTGGAACATAAGTCCTGTTATAGATTCAACATCGCAAGGCGAGAAAGTCGCTCCGCGATCGGGTATTAATCAAATCGGTCCGATAAGTCAAGGGTTTTTGGGAAAATAAAATATTTTAATTAAATCACCAAGTCAGAGGGTCCAGGGATATTTTAGTAAAAGGGAAAATAATTTGAGTTAGGTCTTTTTAAAAGAAAATTTACAATTTAGCCCCGTTTTGTAAAAACCAAGACTTTTGGGGTTAAAAATTGAATAAATAAATATCCCGACCTTGAAAAATTATGAGGTCAGTTTCTAAATTCTCCAAATTGTCCAGAGATTCAGGTTTTTAAAGTTTTGAGGTTGGGTTTTATAAAATTCTCACATTAGCCCCAAATTTGTAAAAATTGTCATTTCGGACCTTAAGTTTAAAATAATCGGAACTCACAAACCGGAAGGGCTTTTAATGTGATTCCAGTTGGAAACTGTCACTAAGGTTGATAGGATATTGGGACAAAAGCAGTTTTTAAAAGAAATAAGTGTAGGTCCTTTAACTTTTGAAAATATCATTTTTGTCCCATTTTGAAATAATTGCCTTTAAGGCTTTTAGGGGTCCAATTGTTATGAAATTTGAACCTTGGGTCCAAACTATAATTAAGTTATAGTTAAGTTAGTATTTCCAGGTGCATGGGCTGCATAAGTCCTGGAAATTTCATTTGGGTCCTCAAGTTTAGTATTTTACACATTAGTCCCTCAATTTTAGAAAATTTACTTTCCAAGCCCTAAACACTTGGATTTTTGGAATACATTTAAAATATGTCATTTCCAGTACCTTAAGAATAAAATTTTCAAAATTTAAAGTTAAGGTCTGGTACAGTTTTAAAATTTGCAAAGTAGCCCTTAAACTTTCAAAATTTTACAATCTAGTCCTTGGGCTTTTAAAGGTTGATTTTATTTATCTTAAAACTCTTAAAACTTTATTAAAATGTTCAAAATTCATTTTTGAACCTGAGTACAGTCCCAAAAATCGAATTTTGCAGAGGGGTCCTTTAACTTTCATTTTCTTGCAATTTAGTCCACCAACTTTCCATTTTTTTCATTTTTAAGTCCAAAATTGAAATTTAATCAATTATGCTCGACTTGTCCAGGTTATAAGTCATCCAAAACATGGATTTCAAAGATCATACACATGCATGTCCAATACATACAAGAATTCATCAAATAAAACATTAAATTGTACATGCATGCAGCTAAAATTCAATAAATAGCAATTTTGAGCAACTCTTGAGAATTTTCATGATTTGATACATAAAATTGACATGCAATACATATATTATATATCTCAAGGGCTCATGTTCGAAATTCTACAAGCATTTTAATAAAAACACCTAGAAGTTGGAAAGTATTTTTCCACCCACCTTAAAATTGGAAAATTGTGAAATAAAAGGATAAATTTCACAATTTTTGGATGAGGTCACTTAGGTCAGCCCCTAAGTCAAGAAATATCAAAAATTTGATGTTAGAAAAATGAGAGAAAAATTAAGGAGAAAAAGAAGGAGATAAGAAAATGAGAAAGACTACATTTTACCTTGTGTAGTAGGTGATTGGAGACTAGTTGAAGCTTTAAATTTGGAATTTTTGGTTCAACTCCAAAATCACCTAAGGTCAGCCCCTATTTCTCAAAAATGAAAAAGGGGTGTTAAAATTTGAAAAAAATAGAAAGAAGAGGAAAGAAGGGCTCGAGTGTCCAATTCTTACCTTGTAGTCCAAATTTCTCTACTAGTTCTTCTTCTTCAAGTCTTCAAGTTTCATCACCATGCATGCATGTCTCCAAGTGGTCTTCCAAGTAACTCAAAATCCAAAATATAACTTAAGTTAAAAGAAGAAGGTGATGAGTAGAAAGAATTTAAGTTGAATTGGGGAGTGAAATTTCTTACCTTGAGAAAAGGGGTGTTCGAATTTTTGAGCTTTAGTGGTAAGATTGTTTATTTTGGTTTAGATGTTTGAAGAAAGAAAGTATGTTTGATGTTAGGAAGAAGATGTTCTTGGAGTTATGAAGATGGGTTTGAAGATGTGAAGGACTTGGGTTTGAATATTTGAAGATGTGAAGAAGGGGTACTTGAAGATATGAAGAACTTATGTTGAAGATTTGAAGATGTGAAGAGTTGGTGTTTGAAGGTTTGAAGATATGAATGAATTTTGTTTGAAGATTTGAATATGTGAAGGATTTTTTTAGAGAGAGATTAGAGAGAAGTTGGAGAAAAGGCTTGAGAGTTAGAATGTGTTTGATGAAAAAATGAGATGAATTTTTGTGTAATAGGCCATGTTGGCCATCCACCATGGGGGAGAGAGAAATTTTTGTTTCAATTTTGTGTCTTGCAAATTGTCTCTTGCATGGGGCAATTAGACTAGTCAAAGTATGGGCAAGGTATGGAATGAGAAGGAATGTTGGGAAGACTCCAACATGTTGGGAAAAATAGTATTAAAGAATTAATGTATGAGATGATGTGTATAATGTTTGAATTAATGGTATAATTATACACAAAATGACTAATATAAGGTATAAGTGTACTAGAGTTGGATGATATTTCTACTCCAAAAATATCATCATGGCAGTCCACTATAGGGGCAAATTGGTAATTTCATTTTTTTTTTTTGTCCCAAATTTGATGATAATAGATGAAATATATCAATCTCCAAAATAATTAGTGATTTCCTTGATCACTTATAAGTCTCATGATCACTTATACTAAATCAAAATCTTAATTCTATAAGGTAAAAGTCTCTAAAATAAATAGTCTCTTAAAATTCTAAGGTGACTAATAAATACAAAAATAGTAATAATGATCAATCAAGTGATCATAAATGCAAAATAGAATTAATGATAATCATGATCACAAGTAATAAAATAAAATACACAATATACATATATTAATATTTACCCGTCAAAGTGACGCGGTAAAATAGTCGATCAAATACATGTACGACAATAAGAATCAATTATATGTTCGGAAAAATCGGGCTTCACACCTACAATCGTTTTTGTGGGGAGTCATTCAATTCATAGATCTTTTGGGAGTTAATAATAGTTGTAACGTATCGAGAGATCTACAAATCGTTATTAATCTACCTTGTTTATTTATCACACGGGAGAGGGAATAAACTATCCTAGATTGAACCCATAGAATTACATGAATTAGTTTTTTAAACATTAATTGGATTTAATATTGAAGAAACATGTTGAGATTATGTGCCTAAGGTTGCTTCCGTAGTTGTTGAAAATACTTGTGGGGTTCGCAAATTTATTTATTTTTATGTTATTTTTGATTTTATTATAAAACTTGATATTCGGTCACTTCAATAAAATCATAATGCAATGTTATTATAGTCTAAGTGTTTTGTAGTCAATCCCCGAGAATACGCCCTGCTTGTCATTATTCTATAAACTACATTGTACATTTGCAGTTGTATGATCCAAAATATTTTTGGCGAACAAGAATCTCTCACACCCGTATTACGGTCTATCCACTTCTAAGTTCTGTCCATTAACATTAACCTAGGTAGTATCAACGGACGATCCTCATTGTTCCCATTATTCCCACGATTCACCTCTTCTTCCATTACTTTCAACTTTCTTCTTTTCTCGCTTCTTAACTCGTTTAGCGGTTCTTTCTATCTCCAAATCAATGGGTTACGCTCAATCTTGATGAACGCGTGATCGCACACTATCGAAGACTAAACAATAACAATGTCAATGTCTATAATGATTATTGCTCCAATTAAGATTGAATTAATTATCATTATATTTATGTTGAATTTGTTAATCCCAAAGAACGCGCAAAAACTTGATCGCTTAAATCTTTTACACTAAACCGCAAGTGTATGGTGTAGTTTATAGATAGTGGAAACTTCCTCACGGATTGATTTAAAGCGCATAAAGTAGCAATTATAGTACTCAATTTTATTGAAGCGTTTGTAAACCAAAATGAATTCCTAATTACTTCTAATATTTATAAACCTAAAATATCTAAATACTTAAAATTTTCAAAATCCACAAAAAATAATCAATCACAAAAACAATCCTAGACTATGATATTGACATGCTTCATCAACATTAATTCCAATTAGCGTTTCACAATAACCGATTCCCTATATATGGGTTTAATTTCTAATGTAGTTTATTCCGTCTCCGGCAAATAAATCAGAGATTAATAATGATTGCTAGCATCCCTACTCATCAATCAATATCAATTCCCAAAAGCATATAAATTAAAGAAACCACCACAAACATCGTAAGCCTCCCGACTTACTCCCATTTATATTATGAATCATTATCTAATGTTAGAACTCATCTCCTAAATTATGAATTAACAAATTAAACATGCAAATTATTGGCGCCTACAAAAAAGTAAGCCCAAGAATTCACAAATAGATAACGAGAAATGATTAACATGAAACAATCAAATTATAATTAACATGAATCCACCTTGATCACGTCCTAGAATCAAAAGATTTAGCCTAACATAATTGTTTTCAAATCCATAGATAAATTCATAAACAAAGAGTTAAACATAGAATTAAGAACGAAACGAAAAGCTCTGACTATGATGATGAAACTGTCATGAGTGGATGGATCCGTCTTCACAATCTCGAACTTTCGTGCTTCGTAGTTGATAGGAGTCTCGCGTTGTTCTCCTTGTAGCCGTCTCTTTTCTCTCTAAAGTTCTCCCAGTGAGTTATCTCGACTTTAGGGTTAAGTCTCTCTTTATAGTTGCCTTTCGGGATCCCCGTTTCAATCCTCGTAAAATAAGAAATTAAAATCCGCCAAATGTCGCATTTCACATAGCCCATGCGCATGCACACGACTATGTCGTGTGAATTTCTCCCCGTCTCTCTGTAAATCACATGTTGCACCACAAACGTCTTACTGCCCGTTTCTTGATTTCTTGGTACCTTGATACCTATTACAACTTGATGTACAATTTCAACAATAATACGGACTCAATCTACTTAAAAACAATATAATTTTTAAGTCTTAGGATACCTATTTTGTTGGTAAAATTCCAACTTAACAAATACCCCCAAACTTGAATTGTTGTTTGTCCTCAAGCAATCGAAAATCATTGCAACAAGGAAGAAACTTTTGAGTTTTACAAGTGATATTATTGCCTCGGAGATTTCGGATATTACATGAATTAAGGAATTTGCAAAAATATAGATATATTCATTTGTCGATTAGGCATGCAAAGTTTACATCAATTTTGTCACTTCATATATAAATATAATCGATGTTTAAATTTTATTTTCGTTGCTCAAATAAATAATCAAATATTTTCCAATGGTCCCCTGTTCAACTTATTGGATATAATTCTACATTAATCTCCACATTGTATGCAATAAAAACATAAGAACCAATAGGACTTTTCGGATTGTAATGTAAGCTCGGGTTAAAGGTATGAAAATATAGGATAAGTGGCTACAATTCACCCACCATATATAGCAATGACCAATTTCAAAGATTTGTATGCATTTTCCTTTCTTGTCCCGATTTTTCTTTTGTTCTTCTTCTTTTTCTTCTTTTTTTTTATTTTACGCATTTGTTTTGGACAACCTTCTTCTATCAAAAATATATCTATCTTAACTCCAAATATCTCGTTTGTATGGATTTCATATGTATGGGTGAAAACATGTTATTTTTGGAAGATTTTTTATTTTTGTCTTGTATAATCGTGGTTGTCAATGAAAAAATTTTATTAAGCTCAAAAGGGGTACTAGGGAAAAAATGATTTTGGTAGGCTATATAGGGTTTAGCTTTTCCAAAAGATGGTCTAAATCATTTTCCTAATGTTATATCACTATACAAAATTATTTTGAAAAATGTTTAAAAATATCCTTGAGTTATAGGGGATCATTTAGTTAATATTTTAAAAATCACTTGCGCAACTTATTAAAAATTGATTCAAAGATTATTTATAATAATTCATCACAATTTCAAGATTTATCACATGCCTTAGCTAACAATTAAACTCATCACATTCGAATAATTCATCAAATCATGCAAATTCAAAATCAAAAACATCATAGGCTACAAAAACGTACTCAAAAGTTATCATGATGCATAATACTACCCCCCCAAACTTAAAATGTGCATTGACCTTAATGTACGAATATTAAGCAATAAAGAGTTTTAAGGTCAATAAAACTTCCCGATATCCATCAACCGGTAGCATCATCATCATCCTAGGTGAAGTGGGTGGGGTAGACAAAGATAATCGGAGGAATGAAATCGATGTCGGGATGCAAAATGTGTTTTGTCCATGATGCCAAATAATCTCGATGATAGGCATCACGAAAGCGAAATCATTTGTCCGCGTCCCAACGTTGCATCCTCCTCGGCTCCCGACATGACTACGGCGTAAGGCCTCGCGATCCTCTCGCATCTCCCGCGTAACTCATAGCATAAGGCTTCGTGATCCTCTCGCATCTCCTCTCGTAAGTTTGTTATCGTATGTTCAAGATGATGAACTTGGACCTGAGATGGCTCATCGTGAGTATGTCCATCTTCCTCTGGAATATCATCATGTCCTTCGCATGTATCGGCTTGTTTGTCCGTGTCCGCCCCATCTTGTGTGTTTGGTATAGCATCGCAATCTGGGGTTGGGTGCACGGATCCGATAAGTATCCCAATCCGCGAGGATGTGCGGTGCACCGTCCCAACGCTCATATTTGATAATCGTCTTGTGTGTAATTGGGCTATGGAATGGATTTCATTCGAAAGAGGTAGCCATCTCGAGACCCTCGCATTCTCGTAATTCAAGTAATAAGTGAAGGGTGATTGAGTGCTACATTTTTTCCAAATTTCGCAATGACCAATGGATTTTGATATATATTTTCCCAAGTCAAATGGTATATTGTTGGCGATGATATAAAGGAGCGTGCATGAGTATAAAGTACGATCGGACGACTAGATGTTGGATCAATCCGTGTGCAAATAAAATACATTAATGCACGGCCATACGGATCGAGACCGGTGGCGTCGAAAAATTGTTTAGAAGAACCGGAGTTCGAGTCAACCATTGTGTACCCGACTTTGTCAATGATTGGAGTATAATATCCGGTGTTAGAGTCTCCAATGTAGCCAAATATCGTGTATCATCCACTTCGGGTAAGTTATAAAGGGCCCGAATCGCTCTTGTGAAAAGTCAACTATGGTAGTACTTAAAACAACATGGGTGCGGGCCTCCGATGATCGTGGGCACGTTATTTGCGTCGGATGTTCTTTGAGGCAAGTCAAGTAGAATTCGTATACAATCGAAGTTATGCCCGGTTTGGTTGTTTCGCGAAAGTCCGCCCATTAGCGCTCTTGAATTATTTCCAATAATATACCATCTTCCTGATGGTAAAAATCCACGTTCCTTTACAATGGGTCGAGGTTGGACTTTTTCTTGGAATAACCTGTGAAGTTTCGCGTCACATTGACCAAATATAAAATCGGTGGAATAGACGTAGAGTCCTCATGTTGTGATGAAGATGCACGACCTCTACCACGTGAACCGACATCCTAAACAAATAAACTAAATGACAATTAAACAAGTTATAGGACAATTCTATTTTTAACCTCGTTTGTCGTCTAATTGATGTCAAAAATTCATGAAGTTTGATAAAATTGCATCCAAAAATATAGCAAAGTAATGTCTTATGATGTGGTATGCAATTTATTCAAAATTAGTAAAACATTCATTGAAGTATTTTATCGAACATCTTATGGGCATCAATTTATATGATATGAATTTGTGAAATTTGAAAGTGTTTAAGCCCTAAAATCGCAACCAACAATCAACAATATTTACACCCTTGCAAATTATCAAGAATTCATCAATTATTAAAATAATTAAAGCTCAAGTTGGTGAAAATTCACATTTTTATCAATTAATGCTCAAATGCTTCAAAATGAACATTTTTTACTAACTTACGTGAATTTTGAATAAGAAGGGGAAGCGAATTACCTTAAACTTGTTTAATCCAAGAAGAGAGCAAAAATCAAAGCGAATTGAAGAAAAAAAAAAAAAAAACAATCGGCGGATGGGGTTGGTTTATTCGGTCGTGAGAGAGAGTTAGTGTGTTGTGTGTGTTGAGTTGTTCTCTGTTGGGGGAAGTGATTGTGGGAAAAGGGAAAAGTGATTGTGTGTGCGTGAGTGAAGTGCGTGTTTACAATATATTTTTTTAAATTAGGGGTCATCATCTTGCATACGATTACCCCCCGTACCACGATACAATTTTTTCAAATTTTTTTATTATATATGGGTTGTACCGCGCAGCTTAACTTTAACTTCAAGGTCATAAATTTTTTTATTTATTTTTAAATAAAAAGAATTAAAAGTAAAAATAGAATATTGAGACATTCCCATGTCTCAAGACACGGGAGGGTCGTGTTGCCCTCTGGGAGTGTGAAACTATTTCGACACGATCCCAACACGGCCGTGTTTCAATTTTTTTTTTTAAACAATTATAGAATTTTACCTCTATTAAAATACGAAAAATACAAATGCGCACACAAAAGGATAAAGAAAATCACACACTTCTCGGGTTGCCTCCGAGAAGCACTAAGTTTATAGTCTCGGCTAGACTAATTATCCTGGCTTAAGAATCAGTGTCACCAAGTGGAAGATTTAAAATCTTCCTTGTTTCATTTCCGAAGTAATGTTTCAACCATTGTCCATTTACTTGGAATGAATCCCCGTCTTTTCCACGCAATTCTATAGCACCATAAGGGGATACTCGTTCAATTACAAATGGCCCGGACCATCGTGATTTGATTTACCCGAAATAACTTCGATCTAAATTGAATAATAACACTTGTTGGCCAGGTAAGAATTCACGTTGTAAAATCATTTGATCATGCCATTTTTCGTTTTTTCTATATAAATCTTGGCATTTTCATATGATTCATGATGGAATTCTTCCATTTCATTTAATCAAGTAATCGTTTTTCACCGATAACTTTTAAATCAAAATTTAATTTTTTTATTGCCCAAAGAGGCACGATGTTCAAGTTCAATCGGTAAATAACAAGCCTTACCAAACACCAATCGATATGGTGACATACCAATGGGTGTTTTTAAAGCCGTCACGATAAGCCCATAATGCATCATCAAGTTTTTGTGACCAATCTTTTCGATGATAGCTTACCGTTTTTTCCAAAATTTGCTTAACTTCACGATTAGAAATTTGACTTGGCCATTTGATTGAGGGTGATAAGCAAGAGCAACTTTGTTATGTACACCAAATTTATCAAAAAGGTTATTAAATAATTTATTACGTAAATACATACCTTCGTCACTTACGATAGCCCTGTGCCAAATCGAGTGAATATATACTTGTGCGAAAATTTTAGCACTACCTTGGCATCGTTTGTTGGTGTGGCGATCGCCTCCACCCATTTGGAGATGTAATCAACTGCAAGCAAGATGTAGAGATTTCTATATGAAGCGGAAATGGTCCCATGAAATCAATGCCCCATACATCAAATAGTTCCACCTCCATCATATTTGTTGAAGGGAGATCATGACGCCTTGATATGTTACCAACCCTTTGGCATCGATCACAAGTCTTGACAAAGGTGTAACAATCTTTAAATAAAGTGGGCCAATAAAAACCAGTTGTAACACCTTTGCAGCGGATGCGGGTTGGTCCAAAATGTCTTCCATAAGAAGAAGAATGATAGTGTTGGAGAATTTCTCCAATTTCTTCCTTAGGGACACAACATCGTATGATTGAGTCAAGACATCTCTTGAACAATAATGGGTAATCCCACAAGTAGGACTTAACATCATGTAGGAATTTTTCTTTTGATGTGATGTTAAATCCAAGGTAATTAACAAAATCAAGATACCATGGTACAATTGTTTTGGCAATCATTATTTGTTCATCCTAAAATGATTCTTTTATTGGGCTTTCTATTACCTCGTGTGGTTGCTCGAGGCGGGATAAATGGTCGGCAATAACATTTGCACTACATTTTTATCCCTTATTTCAATATCAAATTCTTGAAGGAGCAAAATCTATCGAATTAAACGAGGTTTTGCATCATTTTTCAAAAAAAGATATTGAATTGCCTCATGATCCGTGTAAACAATTACCTTGGTACCTACCAAATAAGCTCAAAATTTGTCAAATGCAAAAACTACCACCAACATTTCTTTTTCAAATCATGGTGTAGTTTTGTTGGGCAATCGTCCATGGTCCTAAACACCAAAATAATAAGCTTTGAAGATTTTATCTCACCTTTGGCCAAGGACAACACCCATTGCATAATCACTTGCATCGCACATGAGCTCAAATGGTTGAGTCCAATCGGCACTTCCATGATAGGAGTCAAACAAGTGCCTTTTTATTTGTTCAAAAGCCTCGCAAACATGCTTCATCAAAGCAAAATGTAGAATCTTTTTCAAGAAGATTACAAAGAGGTTTGGAAATTTTGAAAAATCTTTTATAAATCTCTGTAAAATCCTGCATGCCCTAAAAACTTACAATCTTTGCTCTATCCACTTCCAAACCTGCGGAAAAACACGATGACCAAGTACAATATCTTCTTTGACCATAAAATAACATTTTTCCCGATTAAGAACAAGATTTGTTTCTTCACAATATTTAAAACTTGGGATAAATTATGTAAACAATTGTTAAAGAAGTGCCAAAAATGTAAAAAGTCATCCATAAAAATTTCCATTATTTCTTCTACCATTCCATGAAAATCGCCATCATACACCTCGAAAAGTAAGCGGTGCATTACATAATCCAAATGGCATTCTGCGAAATGTAAAAGTGCCATAAGGACATGTAAAAGTTTTCTTTTCTTAATCTTGAGGGCAATGACGATTTGATTGTACCTGAATAACCATCAAGAAAGCAATAGTATTCGTAACCAGACTAACTTTGTCCAACATTTGATCAATAAAGGGAAGGGGAAAATGATCTTTGCGAGTAGCTTTGTTCAATTTTCTATAATAAATACATACTCGCCAACCGATTCTGATTCGTATTGAGATTAATTCATTGTTATCATTTTTCACTCTTTGTCATCATACTTCCTTTTTAGGAACTACCCGCACCTGGACTTACCCATGAATCAAGAAATGGCATAGATGATGCCTCGCTTTGTGCCATTTGAGAACCTCGGCTCTCACTACCTCTTTTATTGTTGGGTTAAGTCGTCTTTGGTGTTCAATGGATGGTTTATACGAATCTTCCATTAAATTTTTGTGCATTCCAATGGAAGGACTTATACCTTTTAAATCGAAATATACCATCCCAAAGCTGACTTATGTTCACGAAGAACACGCCAACAATTTTTCCAATTGAGAATGAGATAAAGAAGCGAAACAATAACTGGATAAGTTTTATTCTCTCCCAAAAATGCATATTGAAGATGTTCCTAAGTTCCTTTAATTCTAAAGTTCCTTTCGAGCATTTTCAATATTTTCGCTTTTCCAATTCTTCTTTTGGGTTATCTTTTTCAACTTGTTTTGCATCAAGAGAAAGAACATACTCAAATAAATCAATGTCATTAATTAATTCATCATCGAGATTACATTATTGATTGAGTCAAACAATGTTCCAACGGATCTCTTGAATTTTGTTCAATAATATCCGTTTGAGCATTTTGTTCTATCAAATTAGTAAGATGACATGTTTGAGGTTCTTATTGAAATTTCATTGCTTTGTAAATATTAAACAAAACCTCATCATCATTTACCCGTAATGTTAACTCACCTCGTTGCACATCAATTAAAGCTCGTCCGATTTTTAGAAAATGTCTCCCAAGAATTAAAGGAATTTCTTGGTCTTCTTCCATGTCCAATACCACAAAATCGCCGAGAAATATGAATTTATCTACCTTTATCAAAACATCTTCAATCACTCATCTTAGGTAAGTGAGTGATATGTCACCTAATTGCAAAGTAATGGTAAATGGTTTCACCTCTCCAAGGCCAAGTTTCCGAAAATAGACAAAGGCATAAGATTAATGCTAGCACCCACCCAAATCACAAAGAGCTTTATTAAAGAAAGAATCACCAATAGTGCAAGGGATAGTGAAACTCCTCGGATCTTTTAACTTATGAGGTAATTTTCTTTGTAAAATGGCGCTACACTCTTCTATGAGTTTGACTGTTTTAAATGCCTCCAATTTTCTTTTTTCTCGAATATCACATCCTTCATGAATTTTGCATAATTTGACATTTGTTCAAGTGCATCGGCAAAAGGGATGTTGATGTGAATTTTCTTGAAAATCTCCGAAATTTGAAAAATTGAGAATCCAGTTTTTTCTTCGAAATCTTTGTTGAAAAGTAAGAGAATTTGGTAATTTAAGATCGAATTAGAAATTGGTGTCACCTCGGGTTTCTCAATTTCGATTCTTTGTGGATAATTTAATTTGCTTTTGTCTCACTAGTGGCATGTTTTGGCATTTCTTGACCTTCATATTCCGTCCCACTTCTCAATTTTATGGATTTGCAATGCTCATGTGGATTTACCTCTATGTTACTTGGAAAATTTTATTTCTTTTGTTGTGAGCTAATAGCGTAGCTAACTACCCCATTTGTGTTTCCAAGGATTTGAGGTGAGTTTCAATTATTGTTACTTTTAAATTCAAAAACTATCCATATGAGCATCACTTATGTTCAACCTGGATCGGGTTTTCCCAATAAATGTGCCAAATAATTCTTCCAAGGAGGGCTTTTTTTCCCCAACGTGTGTGCTTGTGCTTGCTTGATTTTGGAATCCCGGGGGTGGTTACAACACATTTCTGGTATTGCTATAAGAAAAGTTTTCGTGATTTCTAAGACCAGGATGATAATGAGTTGGCAATTGATTACCTCGATTGTTAAAATTTATGTTGTTTAGGTAATTTGCTTGCTCATTAGCATCTTGTGTTACCCCTTCGGGACTTGCTACTGGAGCTTTGTTTGTTGGTTGTGTTTTTCCCGCTGAATTTATCATAGCAAATTGATTTTTCTAGGCTGAGATTTGAGCAGATAGAGCCGACATGGTATCTAGCTCGAACACACTGCAGTTTTTCTTGGTATATAGATCATTCAAAAGGCCATTGATAGACATTTGTATCCATCTTTTCAAGTAAAGCAAAAGCTTCAGTTGGAGTTTTGCTCATTAATGAACCTTCCGGAGCAAAGATCAATAATTGTACGTGTATGCCCATTCATTCCATTGTAAAAACATTGAACCTGTTGTCAATTAGCATACCAATGTTGTTGGCATCTTCGAAGTAGATCTTTGAATCATTCGCATGCTTCGTACAAAGGTTCAAAGTTTATTTGTTGAAATTGGGCTATTTCACTTTTTAATTGAAGTGACTTACTTGGTAGAAAAAAAATTTGCCATAGATTTTGAGTAAGATCATTCCAATTTATAATTCTTCCCAGGGGAAATGATTGTAACCATTGTCTTGCCTTATCACAGAGTGAAAATGTAAATAACCTCAATTGGATTGCTTAAATCGGAGATACCATTCATTTTTATGGTGTCACAAATTTCCAAGAATGTGGCCAAGTGAGCATTTGGATCATCTGTTGCACTTCCCAAACCGATTTTGTTGAACCATATTTATGAGAGAGTGGTTTCAACTCAAAATTATTCGCATTAATAGGTTGGCGTTGAATACCCGAATAATTTTGATTTGTGTATGTTGGAAGTAATCCCGAATAGCTCGCTCTTGTCCATTTTGTATCGGTGGACCATTATTGTTATCTTCATCATTGTGTCCATCCATTGCGGGTGCCTTAATTCGTTGGTGTGCTCGGAGCTCTCTTAATGTCCTTTCGATTTCTGGATCAAAAGGGATTAAATTAGTGCTTTGAGATCGTCGCATCGAATGAACTATGATAAAATAACTAAAAATTGAAAGAATAACAAAAAATTAAAAATATCTAGATTAATATTAAGACTATGTGGTAACAATATTAGCGCAAATGAAATTAATTCATTCCCCGACAATGGCGCCAAAAACTTGTTTGTGAAAATATTACCGCAAGTGTACGGTGTCAAGTTTTAATATAGTGATAAAAATCGGGTTGTCGTATTACCGAGAATGATAATTAAATAAGCACTAAGTACTATAATCAAAATAGCTTAATTTTATCTAGAAAATCGAATAATGAGTTTAGGTGTTTTTTTTTTTAAAAAAATAAATAGCATAACTACAATTTAACAAAAAGTTTGATCAACTTATTGGCTTGAACAATTTAAATATGCAATAATAAAATAAATTCTAGAGGAATGATTCACTCAATCTTATCTTATATTTATCAACTTAATCTATCAATTATTCTAGTAGTAATATATAAATCATGAAAATCCAGAAAATAATTAATTATATCTCTCGATTAGTAATTAATTTTAAAGATCTAAATTTGGATTTCAATATATCTATAAAAATCACAAAAATAGATTTTATAAAGATCGGTGAATTCATAAGCAAGATTTCGAAGAATTCATAAATTTCTCAATTATATGAAATTCTAAGTTATACTACTTTTGGGCCGCTTATACAATTTATTCTCTCGAATTATAATTATATAAACCAAATAATCCAATTTATTGATCAAGTAATTTAGAAGTAATTAAAACAAACAAGATAAAAAAATTAACTACTAAAACATGATAAATAAAAAGCATCACAATATAAGATTCGATTAAGTTACATCATCCTCTAGAAATGGAAATTTATATCATGATGATATCCATAAAATTCAACAACAAATAATCAAACATGTTCTACAATTTACAAGCAAGAATTAAAAGAGAAGGTAAAAAGAATCTTGTCATGCGTATCCCGTTTGGAAGATTTCTCAAGCTTCCAGTGGTAAGCTCTGCTCCGTGCTACCCTTCATATCAATCTATTTGTTGAGCAAATATGCGAACCGTACAAATGGTAGAAAACTAAGAACTATAAACCAAAGGAAAGAAACTAATAACTTGAATTCTGGATGCGAGGTGCCTTTCAATTGTCTCGAATCAAGGCTATTTATAGCAGAGGATTTCATTCTTCGATAGGTATTTGTTGTCAACCGGATGGGTCTCTCATCATCCATTATCAAATGTCTTCCACTAATTTTCCTTTTGATGTGTAGATTGTAGTCTTCTTTTTCTTCTTTTCTGATAATGCTTCTTGCTCGTTTAATTAATCCGCTTCGTGGTTTTTCGCCGTGTAAATTGGAATTATTATTAAAAGTTATTTTGTAGGTACCGCGTGGCGTTGAATGTATCACGATCGTCAAGCGATGAAATCGAGATCAAAACGCGGACAAGCGAATGGCACCGCGATACACAATAAAAAAATATTGTGTCTCATGGTACAAAAAGCTTTGTACCGCATGCTTTAAATATCTTTTTATCCTTTGCTATTTGGTGTACGCGGTACACCAATTTGTGTACCGCGACACAAGTTTTATTTCTTTTTTATTTTCTTTTTCTTTTTTTTTCCGTTCTTTCACCGCCATGATTCATTTTTCATCATCTTTCGCCCGCTTTCTTGATTTTTCTTGGTACCTTGATACCTATTACAACTCGATGTACAATTTCAAAATTAACTGGACTCAATCTACTTAAAAACAAGACAATTTTTAAGTCTTAGAATACCTATTTTGTTGGTAAAATTCCAACTTAACAATATCCTTCAAATATAGCTCGCTTCCTACAAAAGTATACAAGAATATGCGATGATCACGTCCAACAAGAGAAACAACCTAAACATACTTAATATATATGCAAATGTTTTAATTATATACCCAAATGTACCTCTAAATGCATGCATATTTACCACTTATCAAGAACACGCGTACAAATCATGGTATTAACCTCCTGACAACACTCATAAAACCAGATTTGGAATGCCAAAGGAAAACCTTGAATTTTGTAAAATTTGATACATTTCCCACCACGCTTCTCATCGACAAATTGAACTTTGTTTTTATCAAAAACTTGTTCCCTCAATTCTCGGATGGTTAAATCAAATAAATCCCTTCCCAAGGATATGTGTTAAAGACATCATTATCAACTAACTCAAAAAAGACATATCCATAGAACTCCTAGTAGACGTGAAAAGAAAAAAATGAAGAAAATACAATAAAGACAACTTCAAAGCATCTTGATCATCATCACCCCAAACTCGCAACAAAAAGCTCTCTTCAACAAACTGCCTATTAAAGTTACTTCTATTAGCAAAATACTTCTCAAAAAGCGTAAGTACTAACATCACCGAGAAAGTGAAGGCATCTCACCAACACAACTAAGGTCACTCATTAAAGCAAACTCACCAACCCCAAACCTCGCAATTTCCCAATGACACAAACCACTACCTCGTCCATCTTCGAGTGAACAATTTGTCATTTCAACAAAGAGTGAACAAGTTGATTAAAAATCAACCTAATGCATATCCGAAAAATACCCAAAAACAGTATTCTGAAAGCCTCAAATTGGGTTTCGATTAGATAGTTCTTCAAATTATTTATAACATCAAAGAGAACCCAGTATGTATCTTACGGCATGATTGGTATGTGGGAATAGGGTAGGAATGGAATGAGCATTCCTTATTTCATTCTCATTCACATGCTTGGTATGATTTAGTAATGGGAATACTCATTCCCATAGGAATCCCTATTCCCAAAAGTAAGGGAATGGCCATTTCTCCTCTCCCCACGGGTTTAGTTATTCCCAATCATCAAGAATGACTCAAATTTTATTTTTAATAAACTTATCTTTCTATAAATGACTAAAAATGTTGGATATAATCTATATTTTTCGAAAAGTAGTGTTATAAATATATGTTATATTTAATATTTTAATAAATCATAGTCAATTTCTATCAATATTCAATAGTTAAATCACAATTTTGATATAGAATTCTTTTCTTTGATTTTATATATTTTCTTATAAAAAATAGAGATAATTACAAAAATGCCCCCGAGGTTTGGGGTAATTATATAAAAACCCGAGATTTTTAAAATTACAAAAACCCTCGAGGTTTGATTCTGTCTTACATTTTCCCCTTAATAAGCAAAAAAAATCAAAACCCCCGATATTTATAAAAATACTATAGTTATTTAAATTTAATACATAATCAAACCTGATGGGGTTTTTGTAATTTTAAAACATCTCTGGATTTTTTTGTAATTAGCCCAAATCTCAGGGGTGTTTTTGTAATTATCCCTAGAAAAATATTATATGAAATATTTTTGATATCATAGATATAAATCTATATATATATATATATTATTTAGCACACATTAAAATAATCTTATATCAATTTACGAATAACATATTTAATAAAATTTATTTTAAAAATCTTATTTAAGAGAATTTGATACTTTAAAATTATTTTTCTCAATTACTATCATTAATTTATAATTACCAATCAAGATATTTAAATCAAGTAAAAAATCGTCATTCATTCATTTCTCCATTCCTTGTACATACCAATCATAAGAATATTAATACTACATCATTACATTCCTAATGTTATTCTATTCCTAAATTCATTCCATTCCAACCTAATTCCATTCATTCATACCAATCATGTTAGTAGTATACTAGGCCTCGTGATCAATAACATACTTAAAACCCTAGAAACAAAAAAAAAAAAAAAAAAGAAACAAAAGAGAAACAAGAAATATTAAAACAAGAACTTCAAAAAACACGGAAAAAAAAAAGAAACATCATAGAAACAACATGGAAACAAAAAAAAACATAAAAATACTACAAAACTAAAAATCAATTATATAAAAAAATAACACAAAAGAACAAAAGAACTACAAATATATAAGGAAAAACTATACCTCAAAGAATATCGGATTCTGGAAAAGAAACAATCTTCTTTTTTTGAAACTTTTACAACAATCTTTGATTTCACACTTTTAAGATCCGGGTTTAACTTCTAAAACTTCTTCATCATCAACAACATTTTCGAAGTTTCTTCTTCAACTCATTTTACTAGAAGCAATCTTTTGAACTTTTCTCTTTTTCAAGTATCTGCTTTCTTCCAACTTCGAAAAACTTCTCAAAACCCTCTTAGAAGGAGAGTTCTTAGGTGCCATTAAAATAAAAGACTTCAAGAAGCGGTTTCAAGCAATTTGAAAATGCGAGAGAAATACTAAGGACACGAAACTAAAAATCGAAGAACTTCAAATATCGAGACGACGTGATCACGATCGAGTGAAAATCGGAAAACAGAATCGAGAAGGGGAATGGGAATTACCTTTGGGTGAAACAAGGAAATCGAGGAAGAGTAAAAAGGATGAACCCCATTCCCGGGCCCCATCGCTCATTTTGCCCGCTTCTCTGAGCTTCATGGAGGATGTGAAGTGCGGGTTATGCCTCAACTAGTCGTGGTCCTTGGGGCGCCAAGACCGAGTCACCATACTGAAGTTCTCCTCCACCTTGTAAATCGTTACTGGAGGGATTTGAACAACCACACCGTGGTGCCAGCAGCGACATCACGCACACAAGTCTTTTACTGGTTGAGCTATGCCCTGGGGCAAAAAAGAGGAATCAAGAGTAGAAATGTAAGAGGAGAGTATTTGTGTCCTTTTTCTAAAAGTAAGTGTATTTCATGTAAGGGTGGCGCTATTGGCACCCCCTTTTTGATGAGACACCCACTTTCTAAAATTTCAAAAATGCCATTAAGTTAAAAGACGATAATACCCTTACTAAAAGCCAAGTTCTAAATACACCCCAATCTCTAAATACACCCACATCATTCACCCACATTCTTCTTCTTCTCGAAGAAAGTTAAATTTTTTTATACAAACCCTGATTTTTCCAACACCCAAATTGTTGAAGATTCAAACAATAAAATATTTATATCCCCATATAATGAACGTATATTCTTAGTTTATAGCATAAAATATGTTATTTTTCAAATTTTCGGTTGAAAAATACTCTTTGCCGCACAAATAGCAATGCGATATAAGGCACGATCACGCTATGACAAAAAAATTCATGTGCCATCGTGCCACACCCATCGTGCCACGTGGGCCATCGTGCCATGTTTTTGCCATCGTCACGCCATCATGCCATTGTGCCATGTGACATGATGGTGAAAATGCCATCGTGCCATGTTTTTGCCATCGTGCCATGTGGCGTGATGGCGAAAACCCATCGCGTCTCGTGCCATGTGCCCATCGTGCCACCTAGGGTTTTTCATGAAAGAGTAAAATTGGAAAAATAGGGGGTGAACTCATCAATTGTGCCATATTTGAAAAAGTGAGGAGTGGTGTCTTAGAAGGTGGGTGTCTTCATAAAAAAAAGGGTGTCAATAACGCCACCCTTAATTTCCACTTTTAACGCAAACTTCACTCAAAACCTGTTCTGAGAGTCTTCTCAAGCCCAAAAATTTGAATCCCCCATTTCCACCATTTCAGCGCGTCGCATTCCCACGAAATTTCCACGACGCGTTGATCAATTCATCCAGAATCTGGAATGAGACACCCCGGCGCCCAACATCCCTTCAAGTTCGACTAGATCCCATCTCAAATTTTCCCAATTAATTCATTTGCTGAAGAATTATGGCTAGGGTTTCTGATAATTGGGAGAAGCTGGTGCGTGCGGTGCTGCGGAGCGAGCAGCGGGCGGGTCACGAGCGGACCCCTAGCGGAATTGCCGGCTCCGTTCCTGATTCGCTTCAACGGACCACCAACATCAATGCGATTTTACAGGCTGCCGATGAGATTCAATCGGAGGACCCCAATGTTGCGAGAATACGTAAGTAAAAACATAAAGTGTGTGTTGTGTGTATTGTGCTCTTAAAGGTTAGTGGTTGTGCATCGTATTCCTAATGCAATTGATTTATTAGCTCTTGAAAGAAACGTGGGGGGGAGCATTGGATTAAGAAATGGGGTTTAACTTCTGTTGTTTGCAGTAGTTTATTGGATATAACAGTGTTGTACTTGCAACATATTATTTGTTGGCTGAGGTTTTTGCATCAATTTTATTGAGGTTGATGAAATTTAGAAAAAAAATTAATTGTCGTGGAGGCTGTAATGTTTACCCCAGTTCTGGCATTGTAAAGGATTAAGTTCCCGATATTATATTGGGGATATCTTTTTCTAAAATGTTTTGAGGAAACTCCCTTGGGAAAACGTGTGGAAAGAAAAATGTGTTTGGATGAGTGATTTCTAACGTTTTGACCACATTATTTGATTTTGACATTATGAAAAAACATGTTAGGGTTACTCTTTTTCTTTTCCTTCTAGAACCAAACAAATCTGATTTATGAAAATGAAGTGTAGGCTTTTGAAAAATAGTTTTGATATTATGGTGTAGGTTTTGAAAATAGTGCTTTGGAAATTTTTTCAGAAAATGTTTTCTGAAATATCCCAATCCAGACACCATGGTTTTATTTTGGTGGGAAATAAAATGTCAGGGAAATGGATCCAAACTTAGCTTTTATACTGCCTATACAATGTGCATGACTTGCTCTCAAGCAGCTTGTATCTGCCTTGATAGTAACGCTTTGTATAGTGCGAGTGTCGATGGAGGTGGATTATCTGTGGCTGAACTTGTAAGCAAAGGTGGAAGGTAGCAATAGATTTGGAGGTGTTGTCTATCATATCGATTTATTTGTTCCATGAGGGATGTATTTGCAGAATAATCTAGTTTCTTCTGGAGATGGTCGATTTATGTGCGTGTCTGGTGGAAATAGCATGGTTGTGATAAGGACATTGGTAATGATGATTGTTTCTCATTGAAGAAATTAGGGACTTGTAGAAAATTTGAAATCATTTACCAATAAAAAGTTGTTGGATGGGATGGTATCCCTTGCATGCTAGGAGAATCACGAAATACATATATTGTTGGAAGGATGCCTCTGCTTGTTTGATTAGCTTTATTTTTCAAATTCTTGTAAATAATACTTTGTTCTCCACCTTTGCAATTTTTCATTTTATTTCATTTCTTCTAAAGTTGAACCATGGAATGTGCTTTGTATGTTTTAACATTCTCTGGCAGCTGAACATTTGATTGTTGAGTTGAAAGATTGCAACTGTTTTTGATTCAATAATTTCAAATTTAATTCTTGCGTTTCTTTTGCTCAAGTGTGCGAGCAGGCATATAGTATGGCTCAAAATTTGGACCCCAACAGCGATGGCAGAGGTGTTCTTCAGTTTAAGACTGGTTTAATGTCTGTAATCAAGGTACAGAAACAGGTTATCATTTGCTTATGTTTTTTTTATCTGCTAGCCAGAATAAACTTGGGCTAATCTTAGGAAATGATATCTTCCAAATCTTTGATTAAGAAAAAAAGGAAAATTTATACTTAATATACATTAGCCAAAATTCCATTTGCAAAAAAGAGAATTTCCTGGTATCAAACGTTACTAAGACACAACTAAAACATTGACAACACAATATTATCTTTGAAGTCCATCAGTTGCACCATGTGAAGCTAATGGTTATCCGGTAGGTGCTAGTTTTATTTGATTTATGCTATGCTCGGACTTTTTTGAACTGATATGTTAGTCTTTTTGTTAACCTTGATTTCTTGAATGCTTGATCTCATTTTAATGGTTGAATACTTTTCTTTTAAGTAGTGGACTCTTTTAGCTTGTGTTTTCACTGTTTGCTGCAGCAAAAGCTTGCCAAAAAGGATGGTGGGCAAATAGATCGTAACCGTGATATTGAGCGGTTGTGGGAATTTTATCATCAATATAAAAGGCGACACAGAGTGGATGACATCCAGAGAGAGAACAGAAATGGCGTGAAACTGGCACTTTTAGTGCTAATATGGGAGAGTGTGTTCTTCTGTGCTAATTTGTTTTTATTTTACTATCGTCAATTTATTCTTGCTGATGCTACCTTGATTCACCTTTGAGACTTTTATTCATGTGTGTTGATGAAATATAATGTTGAAATAGCAGAACATGTGTTGGTGTTTTGTGCATATATACTACTAATACTATAAGATAGGATGGATTCGTATGCATCAAGTATTTGGTGTTTCACATGTAGATTGCAAATAAAACCTATTTTGTGCAGCTATGTTACTTTATTTAAGTAATGAGATCCTAGTGATAAAACTTATTACTAGTTATGTTAAATATTTTTGTTTTTTTATTGATGCTTTATCCTATGTAACTTGAAATTTTAAGTATGTGCACTTTCATGCCTCAAACTTGCTCTCACTCCCTCTTCAATCTTCAAATTGGTTGATAGGTTCTGTTAATTGCCCTCTCCCATCCCTCCATCGGTTCTGCCCCTTTCTGGAGGAAAAGGAAAAACAACCATTATTTCCTACATTCTTGTCACTTATATAGCAGATTTGGCCAATGTGATAAAAAAGATTTTCTGTTTCAACATGATCTTGTTGATTGTTATTATTTTGCAAGGGTATTAATGTGGTTCATTTCAGTATTTTGTTCCTACTGTTAGATACTCGTGCCTATATAAAATGGCCTTACTAGTTTGCTTGTGCTTTCTCTACCTGTTTTAGCTTGGAACTTAGATTCTCAGAAATGAAAAGGGTGTTTGCTACGCTGAGGGCTTTGGTTGAGGTCATGGAGGCGCTTAGTAAAGATGCAGCTCCAGAAGGAGTGGGAAGACTCATTATGGAAGAGGTGCTCCCTGCCTTCTTCACATGTCTTTTGCTCAAATAAAAAGGAAATTCCGTTTATTATCACTGATATTTCAATTGTTATTTGATATTTCGTTGATCTCTGTTTATATTAGATAGCAGATTTGTTAAAACTACGAACTCCTTTCGTTGAAGCATTCTTAGGGCTGATTTGTATTTTTGGTCCTTCCAGTTAAGAAGGATAAAAAAGTCCAATGCAACTATATCGGGCGAACTCATTCCGTACAACATTGTTCCTCTGGAAGCACCATCTTTAACCAATGCTATTGGATACTTCCCTGAAGTAAGTAGATGTTAATCGCATAAATAGATATCTTTCCCTTGTCCTATGTTGTCAACTTTTCTAGACGTTGCCAGGAGAACCCAGTAATATTTATAGAGTGATCTATGTTCTCGAAACAATGCATGGAACCTGTTAATTTTTTTTTTTTTGAAATGATAATCTGTTGATGATTGCTTTTTTAGCTTTCCAGTTTTTACATGGTAAATCATCCATCTGCTGAGGCTGTGTAAAATAGGGGTGGCAATTCGGGTCATCGACCGTGTTCGACTTTGGGTCAATTTCGGGTTATGTTCAAAATACATCAAAACTTAAGTAAAATATAAGATAACTATGTTTTAAGACAAACGATAACATTGTGTCAGATTCGTGTTAGTCGTGTTCGGGTTTCCCGTGTTCATGTTCGGGTTTCTCTCAATAACTTCAGGTCAGGTTCGTTATTGTGTCGTGGCAGGGTTTTACCACTCCTAGTGTAAAATGATAAGTGTTTTGATCTCTTATAAAACTAGTTTACCTGATAATCTGTGCAGGTCAGGGGTGCAATATCAGCAATAAGATTTACTGAGCAATTTCCCCGGCTTCCAGCTGATTTTGAGGTTTCTGGACAGCGAGATTTGGATATGTTTGACCTGTTGGAATATGTGTTTGGTTTTCAGGTTTTCTTCCCTTCAGCTCCTTTCTTTTAAGAGTAAAATAGTCTAGGTTGATATGGTTTTCATGATTTTTATTTTACGCGTTGGTGGATTTTTAAGTCTTTGACCTTGACTACTACAGAAAGACAATATAAGGAACCAGCGTGAGCATGTTGTTCTCACTTTAGCCAATGCACAGTCACGGCTTGGCATCCCAGTTGAGGCTGATCCAGTGAGTGACACATTTAGGTTTACTTGGACAAAAGCAGTCATAGGTGTGAAACTGCAATAATATTATTACTAATCGGTTTTTAATATACTCGTTCGCAGAAACTAGATGAAAGAGCTGTAAGAGAGGTCTTCTTGAAGGTCCTGGATAATTACATCAAATGGTGTAGATATCTGCGGATACGCCTTGTATGGAATAGGTTGTTTCTGCAACGTCCTGCTATCTTTTAATCGACAAATAATCAGCTAACTTTCTTTTCAATTTGTTCCCTATAGTTTGGAGGCCATTAACAGGGACAGAAAGCTTTTCCTAGTTTCACTATACCTCTGCATATGGGGTGAAGCTGCAAACATCCGTTTTCTTCCGAATGCATCTGCTATATATTCCACCATGTATGTCTTTGATGCTTGTGTATGGGATACTTTATTGTTTGTTGACCAAACAGTTCATATATTTTTGGAAAGTTTGGTGTTAATTTCTCTTATAGTTTCAGAACATTTACTTTGTATTTGTTTATCATGTTCCATTTAATGAAGTATTACTTTCATCCTTGCTGATTACTTTGGCTAAATATCGTTACTTGTCCAGTTGTCCTTTATCTTTTTGGCTGCTTTTTGCAATAGAATGATTCTTCACAGAATTTTTACCCTGAGCGTGAAACTGATGTCGATCTGCTAATCTCAGCCGTTTCTATTTTCAGTTGTTATTCAAATGAAACAAATTTTTTTATCAGATGAAGTTATCAATGCACTTCATGTGATTTGCTTTGGCAAATAATCTTATCAAATTAATGCACTATGTGTTTTACTTTGTCTAAGAAGTAATACAATTTCTTTTAAGTTATGAATGCATGCTATGTTGTTACTTTGGCTAAATATCTTATATGTTGCATTGTTTTGTTTCATCTCTACATATATCATTGCTTGTTTAGATGGCAAGAGAATTAGATGCAATCCTGGATCGTGGGAGGCGACTCATGCTGCAAGTTGTATAAATGAAAATGGTTCTGTGTCCTTTCTAGAGCAAGTCATATGTCCCATATATGGGACCTTGGAAGCGTGAGTGCATTTGTGGGTATTTGCTCTTGACAGTTTTTTTCTCACGTGGCTTGCTTAACAAGTGAGTCACTGTGCCATATCAAAAAACCTGACGGATCTAGTTTTATAGGTTCATAAAGATTCCTTGCTACATTAGTTCTTGTATAAATTGCATGGACTTTTCTAGTATTGAACTTTTTTCACTTAGACATCATGAGATACAATATAATTATCTGCTGAAAAGTTTCTTGCAATTCTAATAGGAAATTTTATCCTCAAATAGTTCTGTCTTTTTTTCTTGTTTGGGGACTCTAATTGTTAAATTTATCCGCAGGAAGCTGCCAGGAACAATAATGGGAAAGCTGCCCACTCACAATGGCGGAATTATGATGACTTCAATGAATATTTTTGGTCGGTTATTCTGTTTAATTATTCTATGTGCTACTTGGATGTATCTTTTATCTTGAATTTCATTCTCAGCTCATGTGCAGGACACCTGCTTGCTTTGAATTGAATTGGCCTATGAAGATTGATTCGTCATTTCTGTTGAAGCCTAAAAAAGGAAAACGGGTTGGTTCTGATAATTATTTCTCCCACATATTTCCTTTTGTTTTGATTTAAATTAGAATGACCATGTTGTCTCTATTTGTCCTATATATTGATTCTAATTTTGTCATATGTCTGAAAACAGACTGGTAAAAGCTCATTTGTTGAGCATCGAACTTTTCTTCACCTGTATCGAAGTTTTCATCGTTTGTGGATCTTTTTGGCTGTAATGTTTCAGGTAAATGCTACAATGCTTTCTATCAGATGTCGTATACTAATTATGCAGTCCACTTCTTCTTTGGCCCTCATGCCCTTCCGTTTTTGCAGGCTCTGTCAATTATTGCTTTCAATGATGGGAAGCTAAATCTTAATACCTTTAAAACACTGCTTAGCATTGGCCCGACATTTGCTGTCATGAATTTTTTGGAGAGTAAGCCGTTAAATAATATGTTGTTATTTGTCTTTGCTGCCTCGACTTACTGATTTTTACTTTGCATTCCCTTCGTGTTTCTTCAATTTTGTACTTTGCATTCCCTTCGTGTTTCTTCAGTGGAGCTTGTTGCTTGTTACATAGGTTGTTTAGATGTTGTACTAATGTTTGGGGCTTATACTACCGCACGAGGCATGGCTATATCAAGGATTGTCATCAGGTTCTTGTGGTGTGGCTTGAGCTCTGTATTTGTGCTCTATGTCTACCTGTGAGTGTATACTCTTCATTAATTCCTTGGGTTGTTTCACTGCTTATATTACTTGCTCATGTAATAGTTAACAATGGTTTCAGGAAACTTTTGGCGGAAAGGAATAGGAACACCTCAGATTCATTCTATTTCCGCATTTATGTCCTAGTATTGGGTGTATATGCTGGTGTGCGAGTACTTTTGCACTGCTGCTCAAATTCCCTTCATGTCACAGGCTGTCGGAAATGTCTGATCAATCGTTTTTCCAATTTTTCAAGTGGATCTATGAGGTATTAGCTCTCTTTTGTATTAGTTTGTGTCTGTATTGATTTTTAATGAGGATTCTCTATCTGGCTTGATGAAACCAACTGAAAAACGGTACAGAATAATAGGGACAAACATAGAATTGAACAACCATTATCATCCACTATCAGCCCCAGGTGGGTAAATGATTAAATCACCACTCTTCGTTTTGAAGGTTTTTAAGAATACTATAATGGGTCTCATCGCGTCCTATTTGGAACATTTTTCTTTTTCTTTTGTTTCTTCTTTTCAGCATTAGGTAAGTTTCTTATTGATCCAATCAAAAAGGAATTTTTTTGCTCTCTTCTTTTACAACATAAACATGGTTGAGAGACTTTCAGTGTGAAAACTAAAAAGTTTGTGATGCTGAATTAGACTCCATGTTAATAAGAGAAAATTGGTAGTTTTTATCAACTTACTTTTCTCTACCACTAATTGTTGTGATTACTTTCAGGAACGCTACTTTGTTGGTCGTGGACTTGTTGAAAAAACTACCGACTATATAAGGTTTGCCCTTATTTTTCTTGAAATTTGGCATGTCCTTCTCGCAACTGGGTTCTCACTTCTGACTGATTATTATTTTCATGGTCGTATTATTGCTAAATAAAAATAATTCTTATTTTGGCGACTGTTTTCCTATGTGATGCTCTGCCATAATATTGAAGCCACTTTATGGTGAGGAAACGGATGGTTAACTTGCCGTTTGTTGCACAAATTTTTTGATAAGAAACAAAAGATTTTATTACGAAGGGGAGAGAGAAACTATTACAATGGGACGAGAGGTCCCAATTAGCAAAAAACTCTAAAGACTAAAGGACACAACTCCAATTCCTAGCAATGTCAGAAACAAAAAAAGCCTTAAAGTCCTTATAATTTGAAGCCCACCAAGCGACCTAAATTCTATCCTATACCACATCTCCTCTAGAGGTTCCTCTTTGTTGGTCGTGGACTTGTTGAAAAAACTACCGACTATATAAGGTTTGCCCTTATTTTTCTTGAAATTTGGCATGTCCTTCTCGCAACTGGGTTCTCACTTCTGACTGATTATTATTTTCATGGTCGTATTATTGCTAAATAAAAATAATTCTTATTTTGGCGACTGTTTTCCTATGTGATGCTCTGCCATAATATTGAAGCTACTTTATGGTGAGGAAACGGATGGTTAACTTGCCGTTTGTTGCACAATTTTTTTGATAAGAAACAAAAGATTTTATTACGAAGGGGAGAGAGAAACTATTACAATGGGACGAGAGGTCCGAATTAGCAAAAAACTCTAAAGACTAAAGGACACAACTCCAATTCCTAGCAATGTCAGAAACAAAAAAAGCCTTAAAGTCCTTATAATTTGAAGCCCACCAAGCGACCCTAAATTCTATCCTATACCACATCTCCTCTAGAGGTTCCTCTTTATCTTCAAAAACAACTTATATTCTTTTCCTACTCCTTCAGTTATAAGATGTCAAAACAGTCTCACTTATTGACGGCCTTGTCAAAATCAATCAGTTTGCGGGTGTTACTGCAGATGTTTCCCATGGAGAAGACAAGGTTCCTCTTAGATGAAAAGATATGGAAGGGCTTTACAGATTGTTAATCTCTCCCATTGCCATTCCGAAATCATCCTATTCTGCCTATCAGCAAATCTGTAATGCCAAGCAAATGAATGTTAAACGGCCCAGGGTTATGATCCTGCAGACTCCTACTAACTTATCATCACACTAACGCCGAAAGAAATCACAAAAACCTATGCTTGTTATCTCTTGTTATTCTTAGAAGATGATATGAAGTCCTTCAAAACCACATTTATTATCATAATTCTGGCAAATCAGATTGTGGCCAGTACTGATGGTGAAACCTAATTTTTTATAAATTCCCATGTTTCTTGTTAACCTTTCCATCATTCACCATCACGTGGTTCTTTGGACCAGCCAGTTTTTTTGGAACTCCCACTTTTTGTCATATTTTTACCCAGTTGTCAAATCTCCAAAGTAACAATTGCTGGACTAGTTAAGAACAAGGTCTCTCAATCTTAAACCTCCTAACTTGATGCATTTTCCTCGCCCTTCCACCCTTTGAAATGAAGATATTTTGTCACCTCTTACCTTCAGAAAAACCGTCATCACTTTTCTAGTATCTTGGCAACTGAGATAGGAACAGTGAACATATATATGAAATTAGTAGGACAGGATTGGGTGCTGCCTGTCATGGTACTCCAACTTGTCAGCTTGTTTAATTTCCACCATCTGATCCCAAGCCTCAACAGACTTGAAATTCATGCCAAGATAAATAGTCTGGGAGTGGAATGTAAAATTATCAAAATTGAAACTCTTTTGAGGGAAGGAGTGCCTTAAAGCTTTGTTTGTAAAAATGTGGAAAAATGCGAAAATTCACAACTATAATCCAAATTACGGATAATCACAAAAACTACCCGTGAGGCTTTGCTAATTACAGAAAACTCAATTATCTTTTAAAATTACACATACCCCCTTGACATTTGCTTTATCTTACAAATTGCACCTCGATGCATCCTCAAGAGGGAGGGTATTTGTTAGGTAAACACATTTTGCCTTAAAGCTTTGTTTGTAAAAATGTGGAAAAATGCGAAAATTCACAACTATAATCCAAATTACGGATAATCACAAAACTACCCGTGAGGCTTTGCCTAATTACAGAAAACTCAATTATCTTTTAAAATTACAATACCCCCTTGACATTTGCTTTATCTTACAAATTGCACCCTCGATGCATCCTCAAGAGGGAGGGTATTTGTTAGGTAAACACATTTTGCCTTAAAGCTTTGTTTGTAAAAATGTGGAAAAATGCGAAAATTCACAACTATAATCCAAATTACTGATAATCACAAAAACTACCCGTGAGGCTTTGCCTAATTACAGAAAACTCAATTATCTTTTAAAATTACACATACCCCCTTGACATTTGCTTTATCTTACAAATTGCACCCTCGATGCATCCTCAAGAGGGAGGGTATTTGAAATGAAAATATTTTGTCACCTCTTACCTTCAGAAAAACCGTCATCACTTTTCAAATATATGAAATTAGTAGGACAGGATTGGGTGCTGCCTGTCATGGTACTCCAACTTGTCAGCTTGTTTAATTTCCACCATCTGATCCCAAGCCTCAACAGACTTGAAATTCATGCCAAGATAAATAGTCTGGGAGTGGAATGTAAAATTATCAAAATTGAAACTCTTTTGAGGGAAGGAGTGCCCTAAAGCTTTGTTCGTAAAAATGTGGAAAAATGCGAAAATTCACAACTATAATCCAAATTACGGATAATCACAAAAACCACCCGTGAGGCTTTGCCTAATTACAGAAAACTCAATTATCTTTTAAAATTACACATACCCCCTTGACATTTGCTTTATCTTACAAATTGCACCCTCGATGCATCCTCAAGAGGGAGGGTATTTGTTAGGTAAACACATACCTCAAAGGGGTATTCGTAATTTGGAAAGATAATTAGAGTTTTTCAGGCAAAACTCGTATTATGTTTTTCTAACCAATACACTGTTTACTCACCCTCACTTTTCCAATCCCCAATGGCATCCAATCATTATTTTACTAAAGATGCATTTTCACTTCACATCCAATGACACTCTCAAAATTCATTTTTTTTAATAATTCAAAACAAGTTTTCGCCACTATTCTCTATCAAAAAGGGAAAAAAAATTGTGGAACAAATGACAAGCAATCACTCCCTAAGTTTTCCTGCTATTAATATTAGACCTCATCAAGTTTTTCAGGAAGTTAATTTTGTTAGTAGTCAGTTACAAACTGCTCTTCTAAATGTGATTGGTCACTGGTTCATGAAGAAATGGAGCACTGCCTGGTCTCGAGTATTAGATTTTTTATTGAAGCAGGAATTCTCATAATCTTGCATCAAAGATTTTTTAAAGTGTTTGACTAACGCATTTTAAATGTTAATGTTCTGTGGGAGATACACAAGAGGTTAGGAAAATTATTATAGATATTTTGTTTCTCTCTCAATTATGGACGCTAGAATTGTGGTGTTAGTGATTATAAGATGGTGTTGGAAAGTGTTTGAATGTGTGCAATTAACAGTGTTGCTGCTAAGCGTTGTCATTTCAGTGGCCTTATGTTTCATTAGTATGTGGAAGAGATATTTTATACGGTTGAAATTAGGACTAGGGTATGTTAATTGGTTGTGACATGCTAATTTTTGTGTCTATTTTTGCCTTACCATTATTATGGTGATTATATAATAAGTTCACCACTAATTTTTAAATATGCAGCTATGTGTTTTTCTGGCTGGTGATCTTTGCTTGCAAATTCCCTTTTGCTTACTTTCTTCAGGCAAGTCACACTATCATTCTCATGAATTTTGTGTTAATACCAATTACTAGGATGGAATTATTTTTTGTCTTGTCTGAAATCAGTGTGAATTTGTAATGACAGATAAAACCACTAGTCCAGCCAACTAGGATAATCATAAATCTACCGCGGCTTCAGTATTCATGGCATGATTTGATATCAAAGAGTATGTTCCTTTTTCTTCTTTTCTCACCTAGCATTTTTTCAGTTGCTTTTGATGGAACGGATATCTACGTGGTAGCATGAGTGAGAAAAAAATACTTTCTTTGGTATTATCATGTATTGGGAGGGGGAGTTTTCAGTATCCCCTCCTCAGTTCCAAACTAAATTGCCCTTAATAAAATCTTTTTTGTAAAGAACCAAAAAAGATTGCGAGCTTAAAAAAGAAACTCTTGGTTGGGAATTTTGGACTCTGAACACAGTTTTCAGTTTCACTCTTATGGTATCCATCCGAGTTGCTGTTTGACTAAGAGACCTTTATCAAGGTATATACAGAAAACCAGAAATGACGATTTCAGCATCTTTTTACTGTTTAACTAAAAGTCTAAAACGGCAAGTCTAAATTATAAACAAAGTATAAGAAAATTCTTCTGCTACACTTCCTGTTGCCCAGCAGCTATGAAAAAGCATCACTTATACTATGCACATTGCTAATCTTGGAGAACTTAGAATGTCATCATACTTTGTTCTCATGCCATCAGTTGTTACAAACCCTGCTCTGTTTCACAGCTTGGTTCTATTCTTCATTGTTTTGGCTATCCATGGGTATCAGCAGCTGTAGTTTGCAGGATAGATTAATTTTGAGATCACAAGTAACAGAGAATATGTTTTTTTTTTCCTTTTTCTAGAGTTTTAATTTGACTACAGAAAATTTGATATAAAGAATTCAGTAAATCTGTGACCGTTAAAGACTTGGCTAATGGTCAATGCCAGCAGTGAAAAGATTTCTTTATTGATTAAAGATTCTGCAATCAAAGCCATTGCAGTTGTTTCCTTTCATGGCTCAATAAATCATTTAGCTGAGTTTAACTTTTAGTTTTTGCTGAACAAAATGGTGTTTTTGATGGAAGATTTGAATTATATATTCCAACTCATTTTCAGAAGTGAAAATTTCTTTGGGTCCTTGTATAGATCCGTGGTAATCTTTAACTCAATTGTACAGCCACATTTCATTTTTTGGTGATTCCTTGTTGAATAATAGGACTGATTTTTGCACAAGAGTCTGATTCTTTTTTATTTAATTATTGCTGCAGATAATAATAATGCATTGACAGTAGCTAGTTTGTGGGCGCCTGTTGTGGCTGTGAGTATATCCATTTCTTACTTCATGTCTATGTGGTTTAGTACATAATTCATTTGATTACTTTGTAAACAAAACTTTGCAGCATCATATGCATCACTGAACATTTGATGAGGAAATGTTTAATTCGCCATTCATTTCCTCCAGATGAAAAGTATTGCTTGACATCTTAGCTGTGAGAGCACACAGTAGTGGTGCAAAGAGTAGATCTTTTGAATTTTTTTGGTTCAAGCTTGAGATCGTTTTAAAATGTGTAAGCTCAAGCTCGTTTCTCCAGATCATGCTTCACATCTTGTCCTATTGCCAAGGTTTACACTTGGCATGCATCCACAGGACATTCCAAAGCACCTATGAGAATCATTCCAATGGAAAGAGAGACTAAACAGCATATAGTAATTGGTAACTCATTTCCTTTGCACGTTGTCAGAATCTTACCGATCAAAAAAGAGACTAAATAGTTTTAGGTAGTAGGTTCTCATTCTTGTTTTTGAACGAAAAGAACTTCTAAGAGAGTGGTGTTGCTCCAAATTTGGAAATTTTGCTTGGAAACTGAATCCACAGATATTGTATTCTCACAGCTGCCACTATCACTACTAAATCCAAAGCCTTCCACCAATTATGGAAGTTTGGTGGAATAAAATGGTTGGCGACCAATAATCTGTTGCTGATGCTTTTAATACCAAGATTTTTCCACGTCTCTGGAGACGAACCGATATCTCCTAACGTCACGCGTCAGTCTCGTCATTTTCATTGTTATCATCATAAGTGGGCTTCTCTTCCTTATTCATATAAACATTTTCCATCAACGGTTTTTCCTTTCTCTGCCATTTATCTATCTACCCTAGATCCCCATACATGTAATAATGATTGTTGATTTTCCAGTTTGCTTTCAAGTATTTAGTTCCAACATTATTTGGTGGAGGTGGTGGATTTATTGAATTACTTGTCATTTGCTAATTGGCATCTCCTGCTTTCTTGGAACTGTTCCTTGCCCATGCTGATTTTTCACTGCAATTCCAGTCATATAATCATGATTATTTCCAGCCTGTTATCGAATTTTGCTCTTTCTCCCTAACTAATGCTCACTTCATGAAATGTTAATAACAAAGTGCTTCTTGAATGGATCGATTAAGTCCTCTGGTACAGTTGCTATAAACTGATCCTCTCGCGGACGTTATTAGTTGATTAAATGTCATTTTTTACTGATTAACGGAGCAGTTGCCTTGTGAAGGTTTTTCTCTTTGATACATAGTATGGCATAGTTGGAGAGGAAATTCTTCGATAGCATTCTTTTTCCTTTCCTCCCTATCGAAATTGTAGACTTCCCTCTTTCACGGTGATAAGTTAAGTTGAACCCAGCATAACCGTTGGTTTCCATCTCAAATCCACTAAACTCATCTTTTCACTTTCAGATGCTTCTTTCATATCAAGATTCTTTCCACTGCAGCTTACCAATCAACGAACTCCACTGCATGGATTTATGATCTTGAGCCCATCTCGCATTTGCTTTTCTCATTTGGAAGGCACTGTAACATTATGATATGGATTCTCAATTGTCCCTCTGACATATAATCATTTCCTTCGTTTGTTGGAGTTTCCAGTTGCACAAGATGCTGGGTATAGGTTTCAACTTGCCTTTTCGACCCTTGCACTTCTCATCTTTTTGCTTATATGTGGAAACAACTCCCGCAGCATCATGACCTCCATCCAACAAAACCAGCTAGCCTATTTAGAACGTCAACAAGCCAGAAGAAAAATCAAGGGGCATAATTATAAACTGTCCATGTCAAGTTAGATGCCTTTTCTATAACTAAAAAGACAAGGAACCTGAACACCTAAAGTACATACATCTATTCAATCATTCTCTGTGGAGTAGATTTTGAGGACCTCACTGACAGAAGCTCCTGTTCTGAAGTATCTAGAAATCCAATAACTAAATGAACATCTTTTCAAAATTCTGCTGAAAGGCGAAACCGCAGCCTGTGGGCCACTTGTTCTCTACAATCTTGAGTAACACTAAGTTGTCCATTCTCCTGGCTGCCTAATGCTGTGAAGAATATTTTTTTTCATTCTCTTTCGTAGTATTTGAGATTTAGTTGTCATATTCAGTAATTCTTTTCTTTAACAAATGTATTTCAAATATTCCCTGGTCCCAGCACTTTTGGCCCTATGCCTGTTGTTTATGTTTTATTACCTTTCAAGTTTTCATTTATGATATTTGTGATAATGTCTCCTATTTTTAATTTCATTATCCATTTCAGTTGATCACTTTCTTTCCCCATGACCATTTGAATCTACAGATTTATATTATGGATATTCACATTTGGTATACATTATTATCTGCAATTTATGGTGCCGTAATGGGAGCCAGGCTTCGCTTAGGGAGGTATTGATCTCTGTCTTTGCCCGCTATAATATTGGGTTGTTAAAACGGATATGCTCTATCTATGCATAGTAGTCCATTGGTGTTCATATTTGTCTGTAAGCCATTTTCTGTGTCAACTAATGTCTTGTATGTTTATAATGTTTCATTGTTTCATTTGCAGATCCGATCAATTGAAATGGTTCACAAGCGATTTGAAAGTTTTCCAGAGGCTTTTGTAAAGAATCTTGTGTCACCACAGATCAAAAGGTAAACATAAGAACATATTCTTTGTATATTAAAGTCCCTTATCAGTAAACATCGTGTTTAAATAACCTTTTCAATTGATGTTTTAATCATATGGTATTTTAGGTTGCCATTTGACAGACAATCATCACAGGTCAGTTTGTTTGGAATTTATTTACCTGTTCTTTTCTAGAAGTTAGCTTGGATTTGGTATGGCATTATTATTGTATATACCTCATTTTCTTTCTTGCTCCATTGGTTCATCTTTTCACACTAGGCCTTTTTGGTATTTTACCTTTATGAGTTATGCAGATATATAGATCCCACTGGTTGTTTTAGGTGAATTTGCTTGCTTTGACTGGTCAGACAAAAGAATGAATGGTTCCCCTTTTCTTTTTCAATCATTTCATAGATGGGAATGATAAGTAACCTTGCTTTGACTGGGAGAGAATGAATGGACGAGTTCTGTTTTGGTCGAATCATATGCCTATTGGATCTTCATAAGTTGATTAAATTTAGATTGAAAATTGCAGGAATTCCTTTTATGCTCCTATTCTGTGTTTCATATTTGTGTAAGTATGCCATCATGCAAATTTCATAAGTTTCATGCAAATTTCATAAAACTATGTTAGTCTAATTTGTACCTGTCATTTAATCTAGTGCATGTATAGTATTTCCAGGGATTGACAGGTTTATGTGAATGTTACCCCCCTAAAGATAATTTGGGTTGAATATTTAAAGTATGGCAATCACAATCGCAAGATGGTGCTAGCTCGGGTTTTCTTCCGTGGAAAATTTATTTATGTTAATTAATAAGTAGGGGTGTGTGAAAGCATCCCAAGCGACCTTAAACTTAACCCGAACCCACATCTCCTCTAAATCCTCCTCTTTGACTTCAAATATTCTTCTATTTCTTTCTAACCATAAAGACCAAAACATGACATGAACAAACACGTTCCAAACAACTTGACCACTGGGATAGTAAATTGCTCTCAATCTGATCTCTGTCACTTTATATGAACCTTAATTTTAGGTTTATATTAAGTTTGGCCAGGTTGCTTATGTCTCAATTCTCAAAAAATTAGTGGAGTGGACGATGCAACTCCAATTCAGTTCTAGGTAAAGTGTGAATAACTGATGCTGTTGTGTAACCACTAGGTTGAGGACCAAGAATTGCTGGAAAGGGTTTTATAGAGGACGAAATATAGGATTGGAAGGGTTGTGCCATCTTTCAGCTAAAGAACAGTGCCTTGGAAATAGTGACTACGCAGAAAATTAAGAGAATAGAAGAACAATCAAGAAATCTAGGCATCTGACGTAGAAGTTCAAGCCATCAGACCAAGAACTGGAATTGCATCACACTAAGTTCTGTAAGATGTTCAATGAACTGATCTATATTCCTCTGTCAATAACCTAGATTACAACTTGTTACGCACCAGACATGCCGAAAATATCCATGCAGTGTCATATGTGTGTCGGATGTGGCTACACCTCTTTGTTGCTTCTCTGAGATGTCACTTGGTGTGCCCAAAAATTAAATAAAAACAGAAAAGTTCCAGCACCGAACCAACATAGGTTACAACTCCGAAATTTCCATTTGTTGTAATCATGTACGTGACCATGTCCAGTTACCACTCTGTTGGTTGACTCCAATGTTCTATTTCAACCTGTTATAAAAGATAACGTAATCCTACTGTGACTCATCTCAACTTCTGATACTACTAGACAATTATAGGACTTCAAATAGAAAAGCCAAATCGTAGTTTACAAAAGATATGCAATTCGTGTAATTCCAAGATACTCGTAGACTAAATTAGGATACTGGAACTTCATAAAGTAATAAGGAACCTGTCTTATATTTCTATTGATCCTTTTGTTTCAAAGATATTTTAGGTGATTCCTTAAATTTTTCTGAAGTCAAGATGTTGGTCTTGAGGCTGGAGTTAAAGCCATCTTCCATTCATCAGTTATATGTAAACATTCTTGTATGTGGTTCATCTGCATCTTATCCCGATATATCAGCTGTGAGTGGTTTGAGAAAGGATATTGAGTTAATTACTTCAACCGTATCCTTCTTACTCTGAATATGTGTCGGGGATTCACATACTCGAGCAAATAAAAAATTAGAGACTGATTGAAACCAACTAGATAGGAGTCACTGGCTGAGCTGTGCCATTCAAAAGTTTCAGTGCTTAATATATCAGTATGATTATCTATCTGTGGATTTGACTATGCACTTGCTTTTGCATTCTTTATTTTCCACTAAACATTTTGTTGCTTCTTGCTGAGTATTGATACTGGTTCCAGACTTCTCATGACAATAACAAGGCATATGCAGCCATATTTTCCCCATTTTGGAATGAAATCATCAAAAGCTTGCGGGAAGAAGATTATATTAGTAATAGGTAAGTGTTTCTGGTCATAGTGTTTGTGGTTATACTACTATATTCCTTGCTTTATTAGCTGAATTATTGGTGCTGCTATATGTATGTATGTATGTATGTATGTACTCTTTAATTCTGATGTACATTTCAGGGAGATGGACTTACTTTCTATGCCGAGCAACACTGGAAGTTTGAAATTGGTTCAGTGGCCACTTTTTCTTCTAAGCAGTAAGGTGATGCCTTTTTAACTTGCTTGCCACTTTCAATCACCAGAGTTGGCCAAATATTTCGTTTTGGCAAGCTTAGTTCTTAGTAGCAGCCATCAATTTTTGCTTTCAGATCTTATTGGCCATTGATTTAGCTTTGGATTGCAAAGACACACAAGCTGATCTCTGGAGTAGAATATGCAAGGATGAGTACATGGCATATGCTGTGCAGGAGTGTTATTCAAGTATTGAAAAAATTTTGCACTCCCTGGTTGATGGAGAAGGGAGACTTTGGTAAAATGTCTTTACTCTCTGGAAGGAAGAATAGATATTTGCGCCTCTCATTTGTTTTAAAAATATGGAATGTTCTGTTTCATATTTTTTTATTTTGTTTTATTTTTTTGTGCTTGTTTCTTTCATGGCAGGGTTGAAAGGATATTTCGTGAGATCAACAGCAGTATATCAGAAGGATCACTTGTCATTACTTTGTCTCTTAAAAAGCTTCCAGTGGTCCTCTCCAGATTTACAGCTTTGACTGGGCTGCTGGTATTCCTTTTCCCCTCTTATCAAAGTTGTTTCCATTTTCTTGTTAGAAATTCTGAGGAATTGATGCTCTTCATTCTTCTTTGAGATATGAAAACTTTGTTGAGGAGCATGTAAATCTGAACTGTGCCTGATTTATTATTCACCTTCTAATAATCTTTGAGAAATATAGTAATACTAGTAATTGTAATTATAACTATAAGAAGATTCCTACTATATTCCACATGCGCTGTTTATCTATTATTTCATTTGTTGGTGAAGTATTAACCTCAAGAAAAAACTTAAGATTTTGAATTTTTTTGTTAATTACTCGTTCATAAGAATGTTGCATGTGGATTCATATTCAATGATTTGTTTCACGGATAGCTATTAAGCATGTGTACAGTTTTCTTGGCAATTACTTAATTCATACTGCCCTGCTACATTGTTTTATGCTACTGCAAGTAACCTCCTCCAACAGGCTGGGGGTTTCTCTTTGCCTGTTTCTTGATTTTGTTTGAGTTTACTTGGAAGTGTTGCATTAGTTTCCATTAATTTTCCTTTTTTATTTTTTATTCCTCTTCTTTTGTTTTACTTAAAACTACCGATATGATCCTATCTTACATTATATAATTATATTCAGTTCCTGCTAGTATGTATAGGTTTGAACTGTTATTGGATGTGCTTCAGATTGTTCTTGGATTCTCATTCGTTACTACTTGATGATTGTTAAAACATGAAATATATATAACAGGTTCATTTATGCGTACCAGATTCTCTTTCTTTTCATTTGTTAACATTTTTTTATTTTTTTTGTTAAATTTAGACCCGTGATCCTACTCCTGAACTTGCAAAAGGTGCAGCTAAAGCTGTATATGATTTTTATGATGTTGTTACGCATGAGCTGCTCTCGCCTGATTTGAGGTGAACTGGGTAGAAAATATTCTCTTAGTGGCTTAGTGAATCTTCCATCTAATTTTAACATACTACGAGATGTTTATTTTCTCCAGGGAACAGCTTGATACATGGCATATATTGTTGAGGGCTAGAAATGAGGGGCGCCTCTTTTCGAGGATAGAATGGCCAAAGGATCCTGATATTGTAAGCTCCCTGAGTTCTTATTTGTGCTTCTTCTCGACTTTTATACAGTGATTTATACGCTCTGACATGAATTGTTTTGCCTATGGAACAGAAGGAGCAGGTGAAAAGGTTGCACTTGCTTCTGACTGTGAAGGACAGTGCCGCTAATATACCCAAGAACCTTGAAGCAAGAAGAAGATTGGAGTTTTTCACTAATTCATTGTTTATGGACATGCCACCAGCTAAGCCTGTCTGTGAAATGATGCCATTTTGGTATATTCTTCTTATTCTTATTATTACTAATATTAATATCATCATTGTCATATTATTTTATATGTATTTTTCTTTTGAGTTCAACGATTATCAGGTTCTGCCCAATAATATCTTCTGACTTCTTTCCTGATCTGAATTGGCTTGAAATAGTGTCTTCACGCCGTACTACAGTGAAACAGTGCTCTACAGCAACTCTGAGTTGCGGGTTGAGAATGAAGATGGAATATCAATTCTTTTCTATCTCCAGAAAATATTTCCAGGTATGCTACTTATTTGTTTGATTGTTGTTCACGAAGTGAACTGTATCTCATCATCTGCTATTTGCAATTGATTGTTATGCTATTTCTGTTTGCGATTTATTTATAAATCTCCCTCCTTGTAATATCTCAGAATTTCGGCTTCGATCATATTCTCATTGTTGTGCATTCTTTTTGGTCTGCTTGGCAATGTTTTTTGTTCTTTGCTCTCTAGCCCTTGTTAGGCAATCGACCGCAATATATCTTATGAACGACCTCGGATCATATTCTCATTGTTCCATATTCTTTTTGGTCTGATTGGCAATAGTTTTTATTCGTTGCTCACTTGTCTTTCCAACACGGGTCTTTCGAGCGTGCTTTGTCCTCACTCATGTTTTTTGTTTTTTTTTTGGGGTTGGGTGGGGGAAGCTCCAGGGAATCACCCATCACGAAATTGCTCCACACACGCTTACTTTGGAGTTTTTATGTGAGGGGCTCCCAAAAAGAAAACGTATCTTGTTGGTATGAGTAGTACCTATTAAATCTTATAAGCTCTCCTCAACTGTACACAGTTCCATACCTGCAGTCTCAAACTCATCTTCTTTTGGTGTGAGACCGGTTCATTCATTTTCCACTCCGCGTAGAAGTCTGCTAGGAGCCACTCTTTGTCCGTGCTTTCTCTTTGCACTGGCGATCACTCCCTGCGCTCTTCGGCCAGGAACGTCATATCACTAGACCTTGTTAGGTAATTACCCAGAGTATATCTTATCTTGGGAACAAATTTTGCCGAGTGATTTTGTGTTTATGCATGCATTTACATGTACCGAAGGTTAAAAAGTACTACTGGTACTATCTAGGTACCTTTTTGCATTAAAGTGAGTTGACAAACACTTCTGCTTAGAAATCAGATTCCCGCTTTTAACACCAGCCAACTTGTCAACTCTTATTAAAAATTTGGTTCTTTCTTTCTTATTAAAAAGAGCCTCTCCTGCTCCCAGAGGCGCACCAATGCGCGCGCCTCGAAGTTCCGGAGGCGTTTTGCTGCGCGCCTCGTGCCTCTAATAGCACTAACTACAAAAGCTTTTCCCATGGTTCCTATACTTCTGATATACTATGTTGGCGTGATCAAGAAAGTTACAACATCTTTCCGTGCCTCTTTGTAATTCTTTTCTTTGAAAATTCACAGGTAGGTCGTATGTTTTCTTTGAAATGGAAAAAAGTAATTGCAGGAGTCTCCAAAAATTTTCTGGACAGCCAAGTCCCATGCCACCCCCCCTACTAGTCCTCTCTGACTCAGCTCCAAAAATATCTAACAGAATCTATTGCCTCAATCTTCCTTCTAGTCTCCCCTAATTTCCCCATTGCTATTACTGTAGAGAGTTCCGTGCCCTTTCTTATTTACTGCTTACTAAATTCCCCTAGTATTCTTCACTACCTAACAGACCTTGCGATTATCATACGATTACTATGCTAGATTCCTTCTCAAAGTACTGTTCTTGGTGAATCAAACTTCATGCCTTTCTTTGTTTTTTCCTTTTTTTTTCTCTCCTAACAATTTCTTGATGAGTTTTGCAATGTGTCTTGACATAGATGGCCCTCAACTTGGATTTATTAATAGAACTGGTCAAAGGTATCAGCTTTATCCATAATAGTATGGTACCCCATGGGTACTCCAAGATAAGGAAAATGCCACGTTACTGATATTATATGATTATCATATGTGAAATGATCAATTGCTCACTCAATCCTTGAATACTTCTGTTAGAAACTGCTAACTGCATCTGGTGAAATGATCACTTCATATTAATACTTGAAGACTCCTGTTGTACAAGTGCTACTTGCATTGGGTTAATTGCTCTCTTAGCTCCGCATTCTGAATTCTAAGCCTTTTCTAGTATGTTTGTCGCTTGAGAGTTGAAACTTCAATTTGAATTATCACTGACTTTTATTTTGAATTTTTTAGATGAATGGGAGAACTTTTTGGAACGTATTGGTAAAGGTGATACTGGTGATGCTGAACTTCAAGAAAGTTCAACTAGTGCTTTGGAACTTCGATTTTGGGCATCTTACAGGGGACAGACTTTAGCTAGGACAGGTTGAAAGCTCTTTTTGTGGGTGGCCTTTATTTATTTAACTTTCAAGTGGAAAAATCAGGGGAATTCAGATGTTCTTTCCTTGCATCACTTCTGAATGTTTTTGCTTGGGTTTTATGCAGTGCGTGGTATGATGTACTATAGAAAGGCACTGATGCTGCAGAGTCATTTGGAAAGGAGATCTATAGAAGGTTAATGTTCTGTTATGGCCAGATCTTTTTGGTCATGAGAAATCATAATAATGCTCACTCAAGTGACTTCCACCGTGCAGAGAATGTCTCCCAGACAAGCTTCACAACTCAAGGTTTTGAGTTGTCCCGTGAAGCACGTGCTCAAGCTGATATAAAGTTCACTTATGTTGTTTCCTGCCAAATTTATGGGCAACAAAAGCAGAGGAAAGCTCCAGAGGCAGCTGATATTGCTCTGCTGCTACAGAGGTGTGCTTTTGAAATTGGTGTCTATTTAATATTCTCTCTGCATATATGGGCCTGTGTGTATAATTTATTGTTGAACAAATTTTATAGTTTTCTGTAACAAATTTTTGACTCTATATTAGGAGAATGTTGAATCATTATCTTACTGATGCGCTCAGGTTATTTTACAAATTAAGACTTCGGGATGGGGTGTGCAATTGCTGGATTTTAGTTATGTTGTCTCATGTTTAATATGGATCTATGAGAAGGTGTAAGTTGTAACTCCTCTAAAGTCATGCTCCATTCTTCAGGATTTATCCTCAGATTTAGATCAATGAAGTGAAAATTCTTTTACTCGTATGATTATGTTGAGGTTTCTCCTAGTCAAAATTGATGAAGTATTTTGTTTTTTTAGCATGGGGTGGATGGTGAACAGACATTAGTCGTATCCCCTTTCCAAAATTTTCGGTCCACTTTGACCCTCCATGGAGTTTTAATTGAGGGTTCAAAATAGCATGTGTACTTTTACACTGTTGTCTTCGAAAGCAGTGGTTGACAGGTACTGTTGTCAAATCATTACATTACATTGACAGAGTAGTTGTGGAAAAAGAATTCCAATTTGGGAAATTTAGTATTATGGGACAATTCCGAAAAGGAAATGGGAGTGATAAATTTAGGATAGAGGGGTGTGGCAATCATGCCAATATGTTGCTGCCATTTCATTAGGTTTTCTGGGTCATCTCCTAGTAACTTGTTAAAGAAATTGCCTTCTCTGAATAGATGATATTCTTCCCAATTTCAAATGGACAAGGAAGAAAGAAGTAACAAACTTCAAAAGCCAAATGGGAACCTTGATTTTAAATGCGTGCAATATTTACTCTTATAGTTGAACTTTCTTATTGATCCCTGCCTGTGGAAGAGCTCACGTGTAATTGGTGGTTTTCATTTGCTATTAGAAATGAGGCACTTCGTGTTGCTTTCATACACGTAGAAGAGAGTGGTGCAGCTGATGGAAAGATTACGAAGGAATTTTATTCGAAGCTTGTTAAAGCTGATGCCCATGGGAAGGATCAGGTAATGGATTTGGAAGTCATGCTCATTCCTGTGGCTTTGTTGACGTATCTGTAATTTTTGTTATTTTCTTTCCTTGGTAATTCTGAAAACCTAATTTTGTTTTCTGTCGCATGCTTATTGGCACTTGACTGCTTGCTTAGAGGTTAGTGTATGATGTGATAAATATGTATTATGTAAATGATAAATAAATGGCCTCGTGCTTCTTATGCTGTCTGTAAGTTCTCATACCAGAGATCTGTATAAAAGCTTATGTTATCAACAAGCTAAAGAGGAAACGGCCTCTTTTACCTGTCTGCTTGTGCCACAAGATTCTCTAATGGTATCTAACAGTTGAGTAAATATATAAATTCAAAGTCACTGCTAGGGGACTGCACAATTATGAGATGTCGTGGGGTATCCTTGTTCATAGGCAACCTCACCTGGATATATATTTTTTTGTTTGTGCTTTACTTTTTGCTGAAAAATTTAATTGCCAGAATTGAAAAAAGAAAGAGATTTTTAATCTATGATTATTTTTGGGACTCCCTGGACATTACGTCCAGGACTATCATGACTGACACCATACACTGGGACCTACTAAGCAAAACCCTGTTTCGGAGTTATAGTCAGGAGCCCTCATGGCCCACATTTTTTGTCAATATCTGTCAGTTGAAGTAACTGAATTTCATAAACTTGGTATCATTTTAATCTCTAAATTTTGTGATCTGGCTGTTCAAACCGACACTGTATATTTTTGGGTCTTGCAACTTGTTTATCAACTTAAATTCTCATTATTTCTCTCAGTTTTGGTGGTCTTGTTTATCTTTTTCATGTTTGATCCTTTTCATTTAGTATTAGGAAATCTTCAATTTGCATATGGGTTTGAAAATGATAAGAGTATCACCAAACTTTTGAATTGTATACATTAGGCTTTGTGTCCCTTGTCTACTCTTGTCAATAGTTGTGATGGAACCTTTAGCACAAATTTTGTTGAGACATGGGTATGATCGTTGGTGCAATCAAGCCAAGCTGTGTTCAAAACTACCATGCTTAAGCTAAATTAGGAACTCAAAGCAGGTTTCAAATATGTTGTGCTCTATTCATGCTCTGATATTTGGTGTTGGAGCTTTCCTTTCTCATATTTAAAGATTAACTGAAAGCAGCCAAACTCAGAAAGTAACATGAGATGAAACACCTTGGAGGCTGGTACTTCTGGCCTATTTGCCTCCTTAGCAAGCAGAAAATTTTTCGACTGAAGCTTTTCTTTCTTCAGCTCAAATCGTTGTCTCATGATATTTTGTAAGCAAGTGGAAAAACCTATGATGATGACGGTTTTGGAAGTTCATTTGATTTTTCCTTCGTATCAAGGTTGCGCCAGGAAGGGCATCCGGCATAAAACTTTGCTACTTTGTTATTTGCATGAATTTATAGCGTTAACTGATTTTAGACAATTAATTGACACTATAAACTTCATGCCACCCACCCCAACTATGTTGGGATTAAGGTGCAGTTGATGACGATATCTTTCCTAGATCTATGTACTTGTCCAAGGTAAATCTTTTACTTCTATGATGAAGTTTAGGTTCTTTACCATATTGGCCGTTTTTCTGTCATAGTTGTTAAAGGCGCGCCTCGCCCAAGGCTCAAGGGCTTGCGCCTTTACAAGACCGAGGCGGGCGATGTTGGCCGGACGTGCACCTCCATGGCGCCTCAGTGACTGCTTCTTTAAGAAGTTTTAAAAAAATGCTTTTTGTTGGCAAGAAAAGCAATTTTCACTATTTTCCTTTGGGTGGGGGACGCTGGGACAGAAAGGAAAGGTAACAAGAGAAACAAAAAAAAAAAAAGAAAAGAAAAAGAAGCACCGGAGTCTGGAGACAGAAACAGAAGAAAGGAAACAGAAAAAAGGGGCTAGGGTTTTATTGAAAATCTTCAATTACTCTCTCATACTTGGACATCCTCTAACCAAACTTGAAGGGCAGTCAACCCATCATACTTGACTTATGCTAATATGCTTGTTTTGAGAACGTTGTGTGTTTTAATTTGAGATTTGGTACTTAATTTGGTTACTTGAAGTGTGTTTTAGTCAATTTATCGCGTATGCGACCATGGCCTTTGCGCCTCGGGTGCACGTCGCACCCTTAGCAACTATGTTTTCTGTTTTATCTTGTTCAGGATTTTGAAGTCTCCTTGTCATGTACAGGAAATATTTTCTATTAAACTTCCTGGAGATCCTAAGCTTGGGGAAGGGAAACCTGAAAATCAAAACCATGCAATAATTTTCACTCGTGGAGAAGCTGTTCAAACAATTGACATGAATCAGGTAAACTATGTTATTCTTTTCGAAGCCTTGCACTTTCTTTATGTTTACTTAATAACTTTGAGTATTCTATATAATCATAATTTAAGTTCATAATTATCTCAAAAACAAAGTTTTATGAAAGTATTTATTAAATATTGGTTAAATACATTTTTGAGATAATTAAGAATAATTTATGAACTATTGAAAGAATTGTTAATTTGAAAAATCAAACGGGCCGAAAACTTTAATTTGGAACCGTAAGTCACCACAAGAGTAATGATTTGTTATTCATAAGATTTTATGGTCTTATTGATATAGATAAAAAATTCCTAAAACAATAATTCTCACAGCAACATACAAGAATCAGATTGATTATACCATTGCTCTAGTACCTGCTTTATGACTCAGGAGTTGAGCCAACCATTAAATATTTATAGCCCAAGTTTGATTCTACCACAATAAATCTAGCTGTAATTCGAAATGTGTATTATTTCATGCTAGTATTCTTTGATCAAAGACTATTAAAGGCCATAACTAAGTTAGCTATTTGACTCAGTCTTACTCTTTATTGCTTGAAGACTCAATTGTGCTGTCTCATAGTTTCCTTCGTTTGTTGTGAGATTATTTTTCGTTTAAGAAATCTTTTTCATGTCTGTCTGTTCTAGGACAACTATCTTGAGGAGGCAATGAAAATGAGAAATCTCCTTGAGGAATTTCGGGGAAATCATGGTCTGCGGCCTCCCACAATTCTTGGTGTTAGAGAGCACGTGTTCACAGGAAGGTTGGGCGTCCTCGATCTTCCCTCTCCCTCTCCCTCTCCCTCTCCTTTTCTCTTTCTGACTCACAGGCTACTGTTCTTTTCTTTCAGTTTCACTTGCAATCTCTGGTTAGCCTGTTATTTTAATGTTTATATCTTGCAGTGTTTCCTCATTGGCGTGGTTCATGTCCAACCAAGAGACTAGTTTTGTGACCTTGGGTCAACGTGTTTTGGCGAAACCTCTCAAGTATGTATCATTCAGATTTTTATTAAATTATTATGGACTCATGCAAGCCTCCCTACGTATTTTTCATGTGTACCTATAGATTATAGTCGTTAGTCAGGTGACTTTTATATGCATTTTAATTTTTATTTTCCATGACATACTTGTTTGCTCCAGATATTTTTATATCTCATGCAATACCTTCTTATCTAATTGTACCAGTGCCCCTGGCTGGAAGTATTCGAATAAATTTGGGGACTCTTATCTAATTTATACAATATGAAATGTTGTAGGGTCCGTATGCACTATGGGCATCCAGATGTCTTCGACCGGATTTTTCATGTTACTCGAGGTGGCATTAGTAAAGCATCTCGCGTTATTAATATTAGTGAAGATATTTATGCAGGTAAGTTTGAACAACTTTTCTTATGGTTGCAAAGTTTAACTTCATTGTTCCCATAAATAAAATATGATGTACATTCCTGACAATGCCCCATGCTTAAGTTGTCAGATAATTTTGCTCACATTGCAAACAGAGGATACTAGGCAATGACATCAATGAGTTTCGGTCTAAGCTAGAAACCTGGCGTATTTCTTCAAAATAGAGGGTGTATGATATCATCTGTGAAATAATAGGTTTTGTTCCTATGACACAAGAAATACGATATCTGACATATGCCCCCTTGACCTGAAATTTTTTGTTGCATTCACCATTATGTGCACCTCAGCAATCTTTCTGTTGTAAAGTCAATAATATATTTTTGTGGTTGCAGCTCAATTTTTTGGATTTTTGATAGAAAGCTATACTTGAGTTATGGTAGGAGTTCAAGAAATATTTTGGTAAAGCATGAGTTGATGTTTTCATGAGATGATGTAGATTTGTTCCCATTCATTATTTGGTGTTTTTAATGACACAAAACCATGACGAATTTGTCTACTTTTTATTTTTTAAGGGTATCACCTTGTGATGCCTGGGAGAATATGATTATCACACCTATCAGAAGTATCAGCGTCTTTGGAATATGCTTTTGCCAGTCGTCTGCCTGTGAGGTCTACTGTATGAACTAGCTTCACTGCACTTATCATTCCGAATTTGCAGGGTTCAATTCTACACTGAGGCAAGGAAACATCACTCACCACGAATATATTCAGGTTTGCAAGAATTTACATATTGAATCAAATTAACATGTGTATCTTCTTATCCTCATGGTGTTTTTATTGATTAGGTTGGAAAGGGGAGAGATGTTGGTTTGAACCAAATTGCTCTGTTTGAAGGCAAAGTCGCTGGTGGGAACGGAGAGCAAGTATTGAGCCGGGATATATACAGGATTGGACAGCTTTTTGATTTCTTCAGAATGCTATCCTTCTTTTTCACAACTGTTGGCTACTATGTTTGCACAATGGTATAAATGTTGATTAATTCTTTTAGATGCGGAATAGAAGTATTGATGCTGGAAGTTTTTGACTAGCTATCTCGTAAATCTCTTCTTTCAATGCAGATGACCGTTCTTACTGTCTATGTTTTCCTATATGGAAGAGCATATCTGGTAACTTCTCATTGACTCGTAAATTTCTTCTATTTGGTTGTTTGGTGATCTAGAAGTATTTATTATAAATGCTTTTCTAATAAATACATATGAGGGCATTATTTGTTTGGTTCTTCCAAATATCTGATTTTTACGGTTAACAAAAAACAACTATTGTAGGTATATAAGTGAAATCATGATTGTTAACTCTAGATATTGGGATAAAACATCTATTCAATGCTAAGTATGTAAGATTTACAAGTGCTAAGTATGATGTACAGTAGACACTAGGGCAGAAAAACCAGGCTAGCTACTTCATTTTTTAATAGAAATTGATCGTCGAAAGCTCGTTTGAAGTCTGTTCTTTACATAATTGTAATCGAGTTTGAACACCTTCTATTGTTTGATAATTTCTGAGGCTCGCTCTGGCTCAACGTTATATCTAGCTACTTGAGCTTGAGTTTTACTCAGTTTTGTTAAAACTAGTTGGATATTGTTGTTCAAAAATCGAACCACATATGGGTGAGAAATATTTCTTTCATAGAGTTATATCAGCATTATACCTTATTTCCTCCTGGCATCATAAACCCATTGTGTCCTTTGTCCTTTCTAATCATAATGAAACTTCGGTCTCTTCCATTTCCTGGGATTTTCATTTTTTCTTAACTTAAAAAGAGTCCGAAATGCAAGACTTGTGTTCTTTGCTTAATCAGTTGGAGGGAGTTAGGTTAGTGGAGGATGTGGGAGATATTAGAAGATGGAAATTGGATCCTTCGGGTTTTCATGTAAATCACTCTTCGCATCATTTTTTCCCAACGACACTTTTCCCTGTTTTCCATTCTTCAATTCTATTTGGAAAGCTTTTGTACCTAAGAAAGTTCAAACGTTCTCATGGTTGTTGGTAAATGGTAAGTTACTAACTTGTGATGCTCTTCAAAAACGTTTTTCAACTGTATCTTTGTCTCCAAATTTGTGTGTTATGTGTAGGAATAGAAGAATATTTGGTTACTGTATCTTTCCCTGTTTTCCATTCTTCAATTCATATGTTGGTCTTTATGGTTAGAAAGAAATAGAAGAATATTTGAAGATATAGAGGAGTCCTTAGAGGAGAATGTGGCAGAGGGTGAAGTTTAGGGCTGCTTGGTGGATTTCAAATCAGAAAGAGTTGAAGGATTTGTTTTTTTTTTTTTTTGGTATTTGACATAATGAGAGAATGGAGTTGTCTTGTAGTCTTTAAGTTTCAATTGGGACTTCTCGTCCCGTTGTACCTTATTTTGGTTTTTAAGAAAATAAATAATGGAAGGTTGAGGTTAAGGGGGAGCGAGCCAGATAAGTGACAATGAATACAGGTTAGATTCTTGAAGATCTGATTCTCCACTCACCATGCTTTAAAGGAGAGTAAATATCTTTAGCAAGAGCTTGTACTACAATTTGTCTATTAGATGCACACTAGCAGCTCGTCATTTATGTCCTTGTAGAAGTGTGTGTTCCAACCTCCAAGAACAAAGTTAGCCTATATGAAAAGAAGAAATGGGGGCTTCATGGACGACAGAAAGACACGAACGTTGTGGAAAAACTAAACTTAATGATCCATCATGTAGCCAACTATGCTCCTAAAAAGTGGTCATTGCCTACCGCATATACATTCAGAAGATTAACGAAGAATATTACCCGAGAAACAAATTTCCAAGGACTGGAATAAGATGCACTCGAATCTTTCCGTGTGAAATTTCCGTACAGTGAACCCAATATGTCATGCAATAACACTTTCAGAACCCTCTACTCTACTTTTTGTTACATGTGGAGAAAGAGTCCTCTACTGATCTATCTGCGCTATGTGCTTAGTTATTAATTTTTTTCTTCCCCTACACATGGTAGGATGTGTATATTGAAGTTATATTTGTAACCATATCTTTATTGTTTTACAACCATCACGATCTATACTACATTCAAACCTTTCAGCTGTTCTTTGTTTTAATTTTCAGGCATTCTCTGGACTTGATCAAGGAATTTCGCGGGAAGCCAGATTTTTGGGTAATACTGCATTAGATGCTGTTCTGAATGCTCAGTTTTTGGTCCAAATTGGAGTTTTAACTGCAGTTCCCATGATCATGGGTTTTATACTTGAACTGGGGTTATTGCAGGTATGTTTTATCATTCATTAGAACCTATTGATGATATTATCTTGGGTAAATTACAAAAGCTAGCCTTGTAGCTTAGGCTAATTACAAAAAGATCCTGTTATCTTTCAAAATTTCAAATACCCCCTCAAAGTATTCAAACACCCTGTTGAAGTTTGTATTTATTTCACAAGTAGCCCCCTCTTGAGGGTGTAATTTGTAAAATAGATACAAATGTGTAACAAATCTCAAAGGGATATTTGTAATTTGAAAGGTAGCTGATTTTTTGGTAATTAAAACTGACCCTCAAGGGTGATTTTATAATTAACCCTATTATTGTTTGATGATTTAATGTTAGAGCAGCTTCATTTTGCTTGAAGTTCTTTTACTCTCTGTTGGAATAATGCTTTAGGATGATATATAAACATGTTTTCTACTCTATTCGTTGTAAGTGTGTGCACTTTCCGTTACATGTTATGTAAGGATGAGTTACATTTATTATACCCAACTTCTTGTATTTGCAGGCTGTTTTCAGTTTTATCACGATGCAGCTTCAGCTTTGTTCTGTCTTCTTTACATTTTCTTTAGGGACGAGAACTCATTATTTTGGGCGTACTATCCTCCATGGAGGTGCAAAGGTATCAGAATTTCTGGCTGTTGCATTTAACAAGCTTTGTATCTGTGTTGGGCGATATTGTTATCTGGTACTGAATATGATTTTGCAGTATCGAGCAACTGGAAGAGGTTTTGTTGTTCGTCACATCAAGTTTGCAGAGAATTATCGGCTTTACTCAAGAAGTCATTTTGTGAAGGCGTAAGTATTGTGTTCAACAGAAATTCCCAGTATGTGTTTCTGTGTATGTGTCTGCATGCAACTGCATGATTTGTGTACTTGTGCTGTGCATGTCTGGTGCGGGAAAATTTCTGTCTATACATGCATATGATTGTTACTCTACAATATATTCACAGGCTACAAATATTTGTTTTCAGGCTGGAAGTAGCATTGCTTCTTATTGTTTACATGGCATATGGATACTCAGAGGGGGGTGCTGTTACGTTTGTTCTATTAACTCTAAGCAGTTGGTTTCTTGTCATCTCATGGCTCTTTGCACCTTATATATTCAATCCATCTGGATTTGAATGGCAGAAGTAAGTTATTTTAGCACATAAGTTTTAGTTGGTCTTCTGATTTGTTTCTTTCTTTCTTTTAGTTCGTGAATGTGCTTCATGCTTAGCTTCCATGCATAAGCAATTCTGCCAATTGAGGCCTCTTAGTATAAGCAGTTCTACCATCTGAGGTGCTTATGTATTGTGCAGGACTGTGGAGGATTTTGATGATTGGACCAATTGGCTTATGTATAAAGGTGGAGTTGGTATCAAAGGGGATAACAGCTGGGAGTCTTGGTGGGATGAAGAACAGGTTTGTCCCTAGGATAATTGTTTGATGGGTTGTTTTAAGTATCTTTATATTTATATGGGTTAATAACGAAATGTGCCCTTGAGGTTTGACCTAATTACAAGAAAACCTAACAAACATTCAAAATTACAAAAAATGCCCGAGGTTTTATTTTGTCTAACATTTATCCCCTTCATAAGCAAAAAAATATTTCAAAATCCCCCTCTATTTATAAAAATATTACAATTTACCCCTTAATTTTAACACTGAATCACAGGGGTACTTTCTGTAAGTTAGCTGGGTTTTTTTTGTAATTAGATCAAACCTCAAGGGTACTTTTTGTAATTATCCGTATTTATATTTATTCACTGTTGAGCTGGGATTCCCTGTATCCTACAAACATTAAATGACAAGCCTTTATCCAGAAGCATGAGATTTCGATCATGTCTTTGACACTTTTTTAAAAAGATGGTCAATGTTATCAATTTCTTGAAAAGCAAAACCCTAGGGGAAGTATAATGCATACGCATGAGGGTGGTTGTCTTTTACCTGTACTTCTTAATAGCTTGTTTCAGTTGTTTATTTAACCGCTCTTCCTTCTGAGCAGATGTTTATTTTTTTTGTGCAGATGCATATACAGACTTTGAGAGGCCGTATACTTGAAACAATTTTGAGCTTGAGATTTATAATGTTTCAGTATGGCATCGTCTACAAACTCCATCTTACTGGCAAGGATACATCAATTGCGGTATACTTTTCTCTATTTGCTTATGACACAGCACATCTGCATTTAGTTCCAGTTATAACTCAGTATATTGTGTTTTGGTCTCTCGAGGATGAACCCTAAGCTATTTTGCCCAAATAGATGTGGAATCTTGTAACAATGAGCAGCCCCAGCCTTTCCAGGTCCTAATTTTAAGCTGTATGGTTCAGTATGAAGAAATGGTTTTCCCATTCTGTTCAAAATTCCTTTGTTATCTGGGGAGGAACTTTTTAGGAGTGTCATAAGACGCGATGTTGTGTGGGGCTGGATGTTGGGCTATGAGGAATAAGGTCTTAATAAAAATAATATACTGGAGACAAGAATATAAAGTTGGTTATGAAGTAACACGAGAAGGAACGAGTAAGGAATCAAACATTCAAAGAGATTTTTTGCGCTTATATCATAAATCCCGTTGCTTAGGGAAAAAAAGTGTTCACCAAGTGCAGGCACAGGATGCTATAATTACCTAGCATTACAACTAAGTATATGGTTATATTCTCTATATTTTGTTAATTACTTTTGTCTTTGTTTTGTGAAGTGTTAAATGCTTTCACTTAATTTCCATTTGCAGCCTGTCTTTTCATTTTTGTCCCGACTTATATTATTAGCTCACCTTAACGTTTTTAATTTGGGACATGCATTGTTATACTGTATGACACCATGTTCACAAGAGACTTTATCATTTCTTCAACATGTAGGGAGTGATACCAAGAGCTGTTTTCAACAGTAGGTTTTGTCTATTTAAGTGACAATGGATGTTTATACAGACAATATCCAATCCTTGATCTGAACTTGTCATCTCTACTTTTAAGATTTACGGCATAAAAAATCCCATTATTAATTTGTTGTTTCTTTACGGTTATTTTCTTGTGCCCTACCCTGATTTGGAGAAAAGCTGGGTACCGTCTCTTACCCGTTTTACATGTTAGAGCTCAAGTCTGTTAAATTACTGGCTTCTGCTTCGAATTTTTGATTCTGGCCATCTGGATTTTCTTGTACTCCAATTTTCACCGTTTAATCTGTCTGACATCTCTAGGTCTATGGCTTCTCTTGGGCTGTACTGGTTGGAATAGTTTTGATTTTTAAGGTTTGTCATTTTTCTTTGCTTGTTGATTAAATTTGGGAATAATGATATTGTAAATATCATCACGATAATCGCTTGGTCTTCCTTTTATTTCAGATCTTCACATTTAGCCCCAAGAAGTCCACTAATTTCCAGCTAGTGCTACGGTTTATGCAAGGAGTTACGTCAATTGGACTTATTGTAGCCCTTTGCCTGGTCGTTCTGTTCACAGACCTATCGATTGCAGACTTGCTTGCTAGCGTCCTTGCATTTATTCCAACTGGATGGTTCATTCTTTGTGTAAGTAAACGTCACGAGGGGTTTCTAGCTTTTCACACCCATTTTTCGATTAATGAGCCAGTATATTCCATGGTAAAGATAACAGGATTGTTACTAACAGCACATTTTTAAAATAGCATCGTCATGTGGTTCTCTTCTAACCATTTAACGTGTGAATATTGTAATGATGACAAATAGAAGCTTGGCTTAAAAACCTTCTGCATGTGCATGCCCCTTGTGGTTCTATTTGCTTATTTATTACATAGAGGTCATTCTGATTTTTACCAGTGTAGACCCTCCTGTACTGTCTATCTGAAACCTCTACATTATGGCATAAAATGTTGGGATAATTACAAAAAAAAAAAAAAAGGTCTGGGCTAATTACAACAAAACCCAGAGATTTTCGGAAATTACAAAAACCCCATTTAGGTTTGATCCATCTTACATTTTCCCTCTTCATATGCAAAAAAACATTTCGAATGCTCCCCTTACGTTTATCAAAATATTACAGTTACCCTCTTAAAGTTAAGACAATCAAACCTCAAGTGTTTTTGTAATTTCAAAAACCTTTTTTTTTTGTAATTAGCCCATACCTTAGGGGGCTTTTTGTAATTATCTGTAAAATGTTATGACATGTTGCACGAATTGAGTAAAGTGTAAGTTGTTGCCTAAAGGAAGGCTTCCTGTTTCTTCAGTGAGGACGTAATAATGTGATTTTATATTTCTTTTCTGCACTACCTTCTCTTTCATCTATTGCTTCGTTGCATTCTAACTTTATGATCTAATCGTATAGTTGGCAATTACGTGGAAGAAGATAGTGAGGAGTTTAGGCCTTTGGGATTCTGTAAAAGAGTTTGCTCGAATGTATGATGCTGGAATGGGTATAATCATCTTTGCACCAATTGCTGTATTGTCTTGGTTCCCGTTTGTCTCCACTTTCCAGTCTCGCCTACTCTTTAACCAAGCATTCAGTCGTGGGTTGGAGATATCTCTCATTCTTGCTGGAAACAAAGCTAATGTTGAGGCCTCCTCTTTTTAACGGGACAGTATGTAGATTTTGTAGGGTTAAGCAGTGTATTATGCATCGGTTTCGTCTTATATCAATTGCTTGTGTTTTCGCTTTTCATTGTAGACTGCTAACTTAACATTGTTTATGGGCTGTGTTTAGTTCCGGAAATGTGACAAATTTCGTTATCAATATTGTAAACATCTCATGTATTACTGTATATAAGTTCAATTATCTTCTGTAAAATCTGCATTCTACTATTAAGTTCAACAAACTTGGCATTGTATAATATTCTGAGTAAAATTTAACCTGCCCTAAACTTCCGCTATAATGTTTTGAATGGGTTGGGATATCCAGCTATATCATTTAAGGTGAGTAATGCTTTAGCAAGATAGCATCGCTGGAAATCAATCCCCAAACAGTATTATGTTTTTCATTTTTGTCATTATCATTTAAATTGCCAATCTACGTCTTATAACAAATAATGATATGGTTTAATTTTGTGATAATTATAAAATCACCAGTTTGACCCAATTACACAAAAAAAAAAAAAAAATTCCAATCATATTCTAAATTACAATAGATCCCCTAAACATGTTACCCTTTCTTGAGGCCAGTATTTGTCTAACTAATACCTCCTATTTAAGGCTTGTAAAATAGAAACAAATATTAAAGGTTGTAAAATAGAAACAAATATTAGGAGGGTATTAGTAATTTTGAATTTTTTTGAATGAATTGAAGATAGAATAAAAATGAAAAAGGTGATCCTCATCACAAGCCGACTAGGTAGCAAAAGTAAAAAGTCGAAAATCAAATCATAATGAAAAGCGTACTGATCACAAGCCGACCAGGTAGCTAAATGGTTGGGCCTCGTTAAAACCTCTCAAGGTAACCCACCCTTGTGGGAAAAACCTCTGGCAGGAAAAAGAGTACCCCCATAAAAATAAACGTCCCAAAAGATAAAAAAAAAAAAAAAAAGCACCAGGATGTATTATCTAACAAATCTATAAGTAGATTGACCAACATAATCATCTGTGAGAAGAGATACGATATCCTCAGGAGCAAAGCCCCACCAAAACGCCGAATGCGATTTCTTACTCAGGAGGTCTGCCACTCGATTGCCTTCACGATAAATATGCGAAACCACCAAATCCATCTGGGAAATCAAATGAAGAGTATACCGCCATTTATTCAAGTGTCGCCAGGGGATGGTAGGAGATCTTTTATGAAGCAGATCCACCACATAAGCAGAATCCGACTCGAGCCAAAGTTGAGTCCAACCCTTAACAAATGCATAGTAAATTGCCCACATTGCCGCCACCAACTCTGCCTCAAAAGCATAACAGGCACCACATCGCTCCACAAAGCAACCCCGAAAGAAGCCTCTGCAATTTCGGAAGACCCCAGATGCCGTAAGACTTCCCGGCACTCCAGAAGCGCTACCATCCGTATTCACCTTGATCCATCCAGGAGGGGGTTTTTGCCAATCGACCTGCACAATTTTCGGAGCTTTTCATGGCCGACCAGGGACGTGAAGTCTCCGAAGATGAAAAGATCCCTTTGATCATTATTGATGCAACCCTAATCTAAAGAAGAATATTCAACAATGAGAACCCGAAGTTGGACAATAGCAACGTCCATCGTCCAGGTCTTATCGTTGAAAGCAAATCATTCCGGATATGCCAAATAAGCCAGATACAAGATAATGCGATGCTCGCCATAAAAAAGAAACCTGCTCACTGAAACGAAAATACATCAAATGCACCAAGAATTCATTGAAACTGTGAGCCAGATAAAATTGAACATCAAAGATGCTAAAAATCCAGCGCCAAAGAGCCCCTGCAAAGACACAAGAGACAAATAAGTGAACAGCAGATTCAACATGGGCACAACAAAGGCCACAGACAGAGGGCCTATAAAACCCCGCATGCGCAACAAATTTAAGACCGCCAAACGATTGTGAATAGCAACGCCAAACCACAATCGAACGCCTTTCCAGTATGTGTGGGGACTAGATCCATGAACCCCAATTGACCATAGGAGTTGAATCCAAAATAAGACATCTGAATAATTCCCAGGTATCCAGCGTGACTCTGCTAAACTGTCCTCAATGCGAGGCCTAATCCCAGCCCAAATAGAAAAAGGTAAAAATGTGCGACGAATAGAGCCATCTGAGAGCAAATAACATTTTCGGAGTATCTGAAAAACCACTGATTCTGACGTCATAACATTCCATCCTAGTTTCATCAGAAAAGCACTATTTGCCACAATAATCGAGCGAACCCCAAGACCGCCTTCTACCCGGGGCATACAACAACGAGCCCAATTGACCACCACTAAACCCTTAGAATTGACATCATCAGTCCAAATAAAATTACGCATGGCTTACTCCATTTGTTTAAGTAAAGAACTCGGCCACTTGTAAATCATCATAGTATGTACAAAGGAACTAGTAAACACATAATTAACCAAGCAAACTCTCCCAGCAAGTGAGTGAGTCGTCCCCTTCCATCTTCTAAACTTCAGAATAATCTTATCAAAAATCTGCTGCAAAACGGCCGGCTTTGGAGCACCTTTTAAAGATAGGGACTCCTAAGTAAACCATTGGAAAAGCCCCTAACTGAATACCCATAATATTCTGAATACGACCTCGCATGTGATTAGAAACACGACTGCCGAAGAAATCTTTCAATTTCCGAGGATTGAAGGCCTGACCCAAGATAGTAGAATAAATCGTGAGGATCTGAAGAAGAATACGCACGTTTGCTGAAGAAGCCCACACATAATAACAATGTCATCCGCGTAGAGAATCGAAGCAGGAAAAACAATACTTCTAGGTGCAACAAACGACACTAGCTAATTCTGGGACACCGCTGCCTCAATAAATTTGCTCAGAACTTCATCCGCAATGCAAAAAAGCAAAGGAGATAGGGATCACCCTGTCTAACATCTCTAGAACATGAAAAGTAACCCACTAGCGAACCATTTAATAAAACTGAAATCGTGGCCGACTGTATAATAACCTCAATCCAATGAATGAAGATAACAGAGAAGCCAAACTGATGTAGAACATGGATAAAAAACCCCAATTCAAAGTATCAAATGCTTTGCGGATATCAGTTTTCAAAATCATGTTATTGTCGAGCCGACTGTGCAGAATATTGAAGCACTGTGAAACCAAAGCAATACAATCGTGAATCTACCTACCCATAATGAAGTCAAATTGCGTAGAAGACAAGTAAGGAGGGATGATTGACCCCAGCCATGTAGCCAAAATCTTAGTAATTACCTTGAAAAGGAAATTACTCATAACGATCGGGCAAAAAATTACCTTGTAAGTCCAAACGGCTACGATAATCTAGAGGGGGGTGAATAGATTATCTCCATCTTTTCGATTTCGCCCTCTTTTTCGAATCAATTACGCCAAGACAATAATAAAGGTGCGGAATGTAAACAACACGCGTCGATTTATAGAGGTTCAACCCACCTTTTTGAGGGCCTAATCCTCTACCACCCCAAAGATATCTCTGGATGGATTTCAAAAAGAAAAAAGATTTTATTAATTTCCAAAATTAATACAACACCTTACAACATCACCTTGAAGAGCACCACACTCTTCTACAACACCACCTTTGAGATTACCACAATCTCTCTTGAAGATTACCACAATCTCCAACGACACCTTGTGAAGATTACCACAATCTTCAACCTTGAAGAACACCAAATTCTTCAATACCTCAAGAGCACCACACTCTTGAAACACCTATCACCTAAATCACCCAAGTGTATTCTTTCCACAAGAATACTCACAAGGATGTCTTGTGTTGAATGATGACAAAAATCAAGATTACAACTCAATAATGAATATTACAATTTGAGTGCAAGTGTAATCAAAAAATAAAGCCTAGACCTCAAGATGTGAAAGTGAAATACTTAGGCTATAAATACAACAAGAGTGTTGAATATGAAAGCTTGGAAATTTGCAGATTTCTTGTTGTGTATTTGCTTGTGTTGTTATATCTTTTTGTGTCTTCAAATCATCCTCTATTTATAGGAGAGTCTTCACAAACATAGTCTCCTCCTTTTTCAATTTTGTCTGCAAAAAGAAGATCACAAATGTAGAAATAATGTACAAAATTGAAAAGCAAATCTTGCTGTCAAGGAGTTCAACGGTACAAATTTTGCTGTCAAAAGATTACACAATATCGACCGGTCTTCTCTATAGAAAATTTCTAACGTTAGAGAGAAAATAGTGCGATCCAGGACAGGTTGTAGGGGGTCCGACCGGTGAGCCTCACCCTTGACCGGTCACCCTCCCCATTTTTTTCACAGAATTGGTTTCTGTTTCATTTTGTGCGTTCTCCAGGTACCGGTCGACCATTTGCTCGATCGGTCGACCTCCAATTTGAAATGTTATCCGATTTTTATCAAAAATAAACCTCAAGAAATACTCCAAAAAATTAGTAAAAACATTTTAAATCACTTGGGAGTATTTGGACAACATTTATAAACATAGTAAACTCATTTAAACAAAACCATCAAAAGTGTTGTCCATTTTTATCGAATAATAAACTCTAAGAAATACTCCATGAAATTAGTAAAAACATTTTAAATCTTTTAGGAGTATTTGGACAACATTGTTTTGGTGTAAGAACCAATTAACACAAAATCATCAAAAGTGTTATCCAATTTTATCGAGTAATAAACTTTAAAAAATACTCCAAAAATTAGTAAAAATATTTTAAATCATTTAAGAGTATTTGGACAACATTTATAAACATTGTTTTGGTATAAAAACTCATTTAAACATAATCATCAAAATCTTGATAAAAACATTTATCTAACAAACTCCCCATTTTTGATGATTACAAACCAAAACAATTTTAGGAAGTTGATTTTAAAACAAAACAAATTTTTCGGTCTAAAACATCAATCCATTATAAGCAAGATTCATCATAAGTACAAACACACAAGGATAGGAGCAAAGATTTTTCAAAATCATTTTTGCACAAGCTCCCCCTATCAACATGCATAACAAAGATAAGTATAAGCAAACAACTACAAGCTAAAAGATTGAATTTCTTGAGCTTAAAAAATCCCACTGTCACAAAAGCATCATTAGTAAAGCATAGAAGTCCATAATACATCACATGGACTAAGTATTATCCATAGCTTTTGGCTTTTAAGAGCTCTAGCTTATAGCGTTTCTTGCGAGCTTATTTTCGCTTCTTTGAGCGTATAAGCGTTTTTCCTGTTTCTCCCCTTTGGAATCATCAAAAATAATGTTAACACGATAAAAACATCATATAATTATATCAAAGTGCGCAATTTAATCAATTTATCGAGCATATTGAACATTTAAGATTAAATTCCGAATAAAAGGGAAAAAATTGGTCATTTGATTTGTAGAAGCTCATTTGATTGATAAAACATGATCTCTATAAACTTATAAGACTTTTCAAATCAAGAGAATCATGTAGGTGATAAATTTTTCATTGAAACATTTTGTCGAACACTTGGCGTGCGTCGAAAAAACAAGATAAATATAACGCCTTTGTAATTCGTTTAAGCCAAAAAATTTCATCATCAATTGCAATACAACAATATTCATTCATCAACAATCATCATATTCAACATACTAATACAAGAATTTCATCAAAATAGTAAGATACAAGTACATTCTCAAGGGTTCAACCCAATTGAGATTAAAAAGAGAAATTCTTACCATTTAATCGGTAAAGATGAGCAATGATGATGATAATCGAGCAATATAATCCCCAAATTATGTAATTTATGCAACAAAACTCATTTGGAGTGAATTGGGTGTGAAATTTGCAAATGGGACGAGAATAGATTTAAAAGGGCCTAAATGCCAAAGTCTGAGAACATAGATGAATTTAACCAAAAATATGCAACGGGCGACCGGTTGGGGGTGATGTCGACCGGTCGAGGCATAGGGTGACCGGTCGGCCTCACCCCAACTGGTCACTAGATCAGTCTATTTTGCAAAAGTCCGAAATTTGATCCAAAAATCCGATTTTTCGCCCCTAAGTTTTAAAAACGTGCAAAATACAAACGTAGACCTCATTCAATATACATTATGTCAAAGTCAAGCTCGAAATGAGGTAAATACTTGGCGGTTAACAAATATCCGCGAGTTATCTTTGAGACGGAATTAAACACATCTCAAGTTTTTGTTTTAGAAACGCAATCCCTTAGAAAAATATATCGAATCTCAATATGTTTAGTTTGAATACGAATAACCGAATAATATGTACCGGACTTGTTATCCCAAAAAATAAGAAAGTTTTAAGACTTTGGATACAACAAGTCATAAGAAGAAGTGCCTTTCAAATATTTGAAAATTTCTTTTAACGGCACTTTAGTGAGATTCGTTGGGATAGTTTTAAAATTTGAGCATATAGACATAAGGCATAGAAAATGTCGAGTCTAAAGGAATAATACAAGAAAACATACCTCGAACTTGTTTGTCAATCAATATGCCTTCCTCAATCTTTGTCAATCTTTACATTGGTAGCCATAGAGGTTGAGATGATTCTTCCTTCTTCAATGCCTAACTTCTTCAAATGTACTTTTGTATACTTTGATTGTGAATTATAACCACTTTCTTGGTATTGTTTAACTTGAAGTCCAATGAAGAAATTTTAGCTCCCCCATCATGATCATCTTAAGTTCACCTTGCATCAACTTAGAAAATAACTTGCACAATAATTCATTAGTAGCACCATAAATGATATCATAAATCGGTTTTTCCAAGTCATTCACATTATTTGATCGATAGACATACTCGATGAATTTTTCTTTTTGATTATCATCAAAGTGGATTAAAACTTTGGTAGATATAATACTCGACATACAATTTGTGGATATTTAAATTGAAGAAATCTAGTAAGCCAATGGTGATTCATGATAACATATTATAATTATATGATGCTCAAGTTCTCAAAACGGACTCATTGCAATTGTTATGATCATATAGGGAATCATGAAAATCTTCTTAAATATTCTAAATATACTCTTCTTTTCATCAGAAGATTAAGAACTTGAGTTCAAACGGTTGGAAAATATATGTTCAAGCTCAGAATCCTCCTCCTCGGCTCTCCATCGTCCACTTTTTTTGCATATCATAATAGACATCGTGATGATTAGTATGAGAATACATATAATAGAGATAAATAAACCCAAAATAAAGAAAGAAACACCAGAAAAAAATATAAAACTAATAACAAATAGGATTAAACCCAAAATAAAACTTTCTTTTTAGGGTCTCCATTTCCCCTCCATATTCCACACAAATTTAACCAATAAACTAGTTGTTATTCCAACTAATTGTTATAGGCATTCAAAAGATGCAAAGTCCCAACGAATATTTGGCTGTTCAAATCTTCTTATGATGAAAATGATTTATAAAAAAAAGGAAAAAAAGGGTAAAAGAGTTAGGAAGTTCCAATTTGAAATATAAGATGAATCTCATACACTTTCCTTATTTTTTGTCGAGAGAAAGGAAGCTACATTAATCCATGATGATAACTCTTTTTTATCCTCTTATTCCTCCCCCACCTTTGATTTTGTGATCTGGTTTTTCTGATCTGCTGCTCCGACGCTTAAATATATATGAACTAATAACCCCAGCTAAATAGACCAGAAATTAAAAACAACAGTCAATTGCAAATAATAAAATTTTAAAAATAAGATTATACAATCACGAGGACTTACAACAAAAGCTTATGAAAGTAACAGAATGAACTTTTGCCAACAACCATCACTGCAATCCATTAAAAGTTCATAACATATTTTAATTGTGTTACAGAGTGCCCTTGCTCATATGAATTATTCAGAAGAAATACATAAGATGCAAAAGGCAATACCCCATCGAAATGGACAATATACAAACAAACATCAAGAAACCACGGCCCATCCAAGAATTCTACACTCAAAGTATTATAAATCTTATAGTGTAAATGGACAAACAAAGAGAAATGGACATGAAAGATAAAAACCCATGTAAATAATTTGATGTAGTGGATCCAAGTATACATATGCAGACATACACTACCTTGTCTATTATTGAAAGTGAGTTGGCCGAACAGAGAGAAATATAAAGAAAAAAGAGAGTGAAATTCCTTTTCAGATTCCTTATGAGAAATGTCCGATCAGAGAGAGACAAAATAATTTTATGAGACTAAAATCCCTCCTGATCCCTTTTCCTAATTCAGAGAAGGCTTTTTGTGATTCCTTTTCCAATCATAGCACAAAGAAGGTCGATTAGAGAGAGAAAACAAAAAGATAGTGAGATATGTTACGTGATTCCTTTTCCTAATTAAAATTTTGAAATCAAAACTAATAAAAGAAAAATATTTTAGTCTTATTGGTCAAATGTATCACTAATGTTGGCATAATGTAGAATCAAGAAATGCGCGCTCTCTATGCCAGTTGCCATGAATCTATAACAATGTAAGTTGGTGAGCTATTGCACTATACTCGAGTAAAAATCTTAACAATTCCCTTAAGATATTGTTTTGTGCAAATTCATTAGTTAGGAAGCTTAGATAGTACTCATGTCAGCAGCATGAAATTTCCTTGATGAATTCTATCTAACCTCATTATTTGTTTCATGTAGAGGCTATGGAATTATGTGCATTATTCACTTTACTTCATGTATTGTTTATTTTTTCTCTTGTTTTATTTTAGTTAAATTATGAATGTATTTTGTGAATTTCTAGAAGTTGAAACCTATACTTATGCTGAGCAAATAGAATGATAATCGCATTTGCATTAGTTTTACATAATCATGCAAATCCAATATATGACAAGAAAAGGAGAAGATGAAAGACGAAAACCAATTGTAACCATGTATCACAGGAAAAGGAGAAAATGAACCAAGTAAAATCTATACTAACTAACTAGTGAAAAACTCTGGAGATAAATCGATTAAAGATATGCACTAACCGGTTAAACAAAACTCTCGACATATAAATCGATCAAAGAAAGAAATTCACAAACTAATATAAATGATATTAAAACAAAAAACCGCAAATCAGTAGTGACTGTATAGAAAATCCTTTGCACGATTAAATGATATCGAAGGTGAATCTTTTAACCGCGAACTGCAGCTTCCTGCCTTTCATGTTATTTGATAAGTTTTAAAATATGCTGTTAAACATTGGATATGTTTTAGTGTTGTTTACCAATACAAAAAATTATATAAGATCCATGTGTGGAAGAATCAATTTTAAGCCATAATGTGAGTATTAACCAAACATGGACATAGGGTGCATAAGTGGTTATAGTTAAAGGATATTATATTGTCAAACTATTATTGATTTCTTTTGTCACCATTGTCTCTGCATCTACGGATTGACGCTTTAGAACAAGATTTCCAAAGTTTATCAAAGCTTGTAAAACTTCTCACAAAGTTCTTATCAAAGTTTTCTACATGTAAATCTGCTGGTGAAAATATTTAGTAATGACCAGCCTAATGCAGAGAATAATACATACAAATTTTAAGATTTAACTTGAGAAGTTGGTACCAAACTCTTGATTCCGAAGACTTGGTCAAAGATCCCTCAATGTCAGATTTTTTGTTACCGAAATTTCAAGAACCACATAGTACACGGACATTGACTATTATGAGCCTCATTAGCATTTGGAATTAAAAAAAAACAATAAAAAAATTAAACTTAGCTAGATTCTCTATATTCACGTGTTTTAAATGAACAAAAGTACATTCTAGTAAAGTCTAGTAAATTCATCATTTATTAACCCGAGTTAATATTGTGAAACTGGGACCAAACCTTCCTGTTCGACCGAAAACTGGTCACATGTACGGTTCGATTATGTATTAAAACTGGGTGGCTAAAAAACCATCATCGCCCGGTCAAATCTTGCAAAAATCCAAAAATTGGTTATCACGTTAACATGGTTTAATTTCTTTTTATGTATATAAAAGTTTCATTGATTTATTACAAAAGTTGAAGGGAAATTATGATTAGTATATTTGCATATAACTTCTCCTTATATTAGATTTACATATATATATATATATATATATGAATATTATAATTTATTAATTTAGTTTTTTTGTACTTGTTAGTTATTTTACATTTGTACTTGTGTTTTTCTTTTACATGTCTGTACATATACATATGTGTGTGTATGTGTGTATATATGAGCCAACCCATTTTTTAAGAATGATTTAACCGATTGACCAATGACCAAATTACCCAATTATTAATCTGGTTTGATGTAGGGTCTGGATTTTTAAAAAATAATGATCCTAGTAACACAGAATATGACTGAGATCAGGAACTATCGTATCCTCTATAAATGCATTTATGACAACCTATAATTAATAGAAGATATTGTCTCATGCATATATCTATCAGTGTTTGCAAAAATAAATTACAAGTGGTGCTTTTTTTTATACAGTTTTGATATATAGACTAATTCATTGTCCCATTTTTGTTAGATAACATTTATTTCTTGTCGTTCCTTGATTAACTCTGAAGAGAATGGGGTCATAAGAATTTATAACATAGTGAATAGCAATATCTGAAATGAATGTAAAAATCTTTACCTTCAGTGTATTAACTGTAAATAGAATGAGGTCATAAGAATTTATTACATTGTGAATAACAATCTCTGCTTGAAGGATTTACTGGTGGCATGTCATACCTGGAGCTGATACATAAAAGCATGTCCTGTGAATTCTATGATGATGCTTTTAAAAGAAAGTTGCTTGACCCATGTTGACCAAAATTAGGGTTGGATAAACCAAATAAGTGAAAGCAATCTATAGCACAATAAAGAGCCATGAAGAAAGATTTAAAACTAAGGTACAAGTGCTCATACTTTAGGATAAAAATATTGGAGTTTTTACAATATTTCACCATTTCTACAGCAGCCAAAATATACAAATTTTGTTCACAAGTACTTCACCTATATTGTTGCATACTAGAAATGGCTATGATCAACAAACATTGCTTCTAAGCCTACAAGACAGAAAAAATTCACTCAACTTATAGCTAACAATGCATTTGATTTTTACTGGTTTCTGAAATATTAAGAGGCCATTTGATAATTGATGAGCAACACATAATACTTAATGCTTTTTACTATAAACTTGCAATAATCAGAAGACATGGGCCATAGCCTATATGCAGTAATAAAATAAATTTAAGCATGTCCCATATTTATAGCATGTAGACATTATTCGAAGTCATGTAGAAATTATCATGCAGGATTTGATATGCTAACATATAAAATTATCCTAACGATACGAATGAATTTACCTGTTATGCATAATGTGCATATGTAATTACACTTGCTTAAGAGTTAAGATGTTGCAATACAACAAGCAAATGGCATATTCTAGTGTGATCTATGAAGTTCAAACATTTAATAGGATTGACAATTCAATTTCAATTGCATTTGAAAATGGCGAAGCCTTTTACAAGCTCAGGAGATATAATATGAACACTAAAATTCATCACAGTAATTACATTAGTGGTTACTCTTTTGCTAGCATTGTACTTCAAAGAAAATGATACAAAATAATACCAATTAAAAGGTGAAAGATATGTCCAATAGAAAAACAAAGCCCTTCAAATCACAGAGAAAAAAAAAAGAAAAAAGAAGGAAAATATTAGAGTGACTATTGATTCTTCCTCTTATTCATTTATTTCTTGTACTTCCTAAACCTCTCATTCCACATCTCCTTGTACTTGAGTTCAGCTGGTGCATAAAATAGAACCCGAGAATCCCACCAAGTATAATTTATGTAGTGATCCTAAAATAAACCCATCTGGAGACCTCATCACCCCTTTTCTGTAGTCAAATTCACATTTTTAGGTCAATTGAGCGACAATGGAATCTCAGCAGAGAAACAACTCATTTTTCTTCTCTTTTATTCCTCCCTCCATATTCCACACATAGTGAATCAACAAACCAACAAAATTTCATAAATTTCTTTGAAAGCATCACATGTGGATATGTGGAGAAACCAACTCCAAAGGGATAAGATGATTATTCAAATGTCATCATCCAAGTAAATACTACTCAATTTTGATGGTTTTGCATAGTTTTGATTTAGTTATTCTTTTGGATTACAGTACTACAAACGAATGCAATCAATAGTTGTGAAGACCAATATCATTTTTCCAACAAAATTTAATAAGATACTTTCACTTAGGATCAAAAAATAGAACCCGAGAATAAAATAGTAAGATATACCGATAACTTAAAGTAAAATGAGTTTGAATGATAGAAAAACTATTATTAGTTTAGATCATAGTTTCACATTTATTTGCTACCCTTCTTCGAAAGCCAACCAAAGGTATACATTTAAAAATGAAGTCTCACTCCACATAGTTTATCCAAATCAAAACCTAACTCAGTGGTCACAATTCATTCTTCAACAAACTAAGAGACCTTGTCACCAATCTTTACATGTGACTTTTGTACTTATCTGAAATAATATGACTTTATTTATAGCAGCAAATATTATTAGAACAGTATGGAGGCCAAATCAAGAATCATAGGCAAGAACATTCTCTTTTATAACTTCCCAGGAGTGAACTTGAGAAATAAAAAAAAAAAATCATCTCATATTTCACAAAACTTAGAGCCAAAAATCTAGGAATCTATAATTATATTAACAACATTAATGGAGAAATGTATGCATCATTCTAAAATTTTACTAAATTACAAATTCCAATGCCTACATTTAGATGGAGTGAGAAAACACTGAGAGATTCTTAGAACTACCCAAATATTTCCCCCTGTTTTACATATGCAGTGGGAATATCATAATAAAATCTTAGAATCATCCAGACAATTCCCCCTGTTTTACACCCCTTGGATTTCCTTACGCCATTGTAGATTAAATTTCAAAAACAAAATTAAGAAAAATAAAGAAGCAAATAATATAAGAATTAAGTAACAGAAGCCAACCACTTGGATCTTCTTGTGCATTGACTGATCAGATTTTGAAAGCAAAAGAAAAGTATCGCACTCCTTGATTTTTTTGTGCCTTTATATTTTCTTGTGCATTAATCGGTCATATTAAGAAGAAGAAAAACAAAGAACTCAATGGATTTTCTTGTGTTTTACCCATCTCTGAGCTTCTTCTTCAATATCATTTCCAACGTGTATTAAAAAATTGAGTTATCGTTGAATATAAACCAGAACGGCAGAAGCTGGTCAGTTTGTTTTTTGGGTTAATCATTAGAACACAAGAATTTACACGTTTTCCATTTATCTAAAGGGCATATTAGTCTTTCCAAAAGTCGGTAGAAGATGATCAGTTTTTATCGGGTTAACCAACAGAACAAATGAATTTACATTTTTGCTATATATATGAGGGGCATATTAGTCTATCCAAAAGTTTACAGAAATATTCAGACTTTTATAAGAGCAGTAGATAGTAGATTACCTTATTATATATTCCCAGTACAAGAAAATTGATTTATAATGACGAGAAATTTCATCATTGTATGTCTAACACCTGTCATTAAAGATTTTTAATGACGGGAGATTTCCCGTCATGGACCATCATTATTGCCCTCCTAGGTAAAAGTAAATAATGACGGAAAATATCCCGTCATTATTTTCTTTAATATTTTTAATGACAAGATTATACCGTCATTACAAATTAATTTTAATGATGACAAATTTCATCTCTAGAAGTATCATTTCCCTCATTAAAAAATATTTTAACTATAAAATATTTCCTCATTATATAATTAACTGCCCCTCACTATATGTTGTTTTTTTTTTAAATTTACCATCATTATTAGTTATTAACCCATCACTAAAATTTAGATTAGCATTAAGATTATCCCTCAAAAATCAATAGTTACTCCCACTAAAGTTTTTTTTTATTATAAAATTTAGAATCATTATTACATATGAATTGCTTGTTGCATAAAAAGAAATCATTAGTAATAAAATATTAATATGACTAAATATTCAAGAATAAATATTTTTGTGAAAATTTTTTATGCAAACAATTGAATCTACATACATTGATTTACTAAAAATATATACAATAGTAATTTATTCCAAAGTATTTGAGCATTAATCCCAATAGCATACAAAGTATTCATTTCTAGTCCACACTTAAGTCTTCTTTATGAATCAACCTACAAGAAATTAATGGAAAAAACAGCAGTTATCCCAATAGCAAACAATTACATTCAAAGACTAAAAATGTTAAGAAATATTATGGACACTACATTGCGGTTACCAAATTGGTGATTAATTCAAGTGAAATAAACATATATAGAACCGCCAATATATCAAAATTGGAAAAAAATTCAAGAATTAGAATACTGGATGGATGATGACATATAGTTGAAAAGGCCAAAAAATAAAAGAAAAGGCAAAGAGTAAGTTTATGGGAGTTCTATTTACGACTAAAATTTCCTATGAAATGAAATACAAAAATGTTATCACTCTTAATAAAACAATGTCACATTAGTGCGATAAAAGGATACTTGAAAATCAAGTATCTATGTCCAAATCACAGCTACATGAAGCTCAGCGTATAAATAGAAAACAAAACAAGATGAATCATCATTTGAATTAACCACCTAAATATAAAGCAACGAGTGTCAACAATAAGAAATACACACTTGCAGCAGTTAAAAAATGAGTTTAAAATAAAAAAAATATAATCAAAGATATGTCCGAAATCATTCGAGTAACTAGTTTATGTATATTGTCCAGAAACTTATTCCAAATGAGCTTATTGCCTTATTCAAATCTACAACTTTCATGAAAAATGCACATGAAAAAGGGATATGTTCATCACATAGGTTAATTCAGTATATAATACACTCTTATTGAAAAAAAAAGGTGAAGACCATATACCTCTATTTCTTAACCTTTTGAGATTTTCATGGCCCTGCAACCTCCATTCTACAAACAGAACATCCACATCTCGCTTGAAATATCAAAACTGCCTCCATAGTTGAGTGCCATTTTCTTGATCAGCCCTGCCTAATTCCATCTGATGGTCACATGGCAATTCAAAGATTTAGGAACTATACTAACCCTATAAAGGGTACGGGCATATCACTTTTTAATTCAGTTGATTAGCCATAATCACCATCAATGTGCCACTTCTGTTCTGACGTTGATAAATACCAAATACTACCCTATATTCAAGAAAGAGTCAAGCTCCACATCTACAAAAAGAACTTATTGTTTAATTTATAATCCATAATCTATACATGCACACCATGATATGAACTTGACAGAGTTAAGGTCAAAGATGTTCCCAAAAATACATCCATCTAGAAAAGAAACGTGTACACCCAAATACACTTCAAGGGTCTCAATTCTTGAGAACAATTAATAGATACGAGATTACTCCCTCATAGAAATCCACAAAAAATAATTATAGCCTAGAAATTCATTTTGGTTCAATCAGTTGAAATTAAGATGCTTTTCAACATTAAGCATGAGAAAATTCAAATTACAGCTTGAGAACCATCATTTCATATCAACAAATTCGAAAAACAGAATAAATGTCTCTAATCATAACACAGATAATGCAACATATTCAATTGTCAGCAAAATAATGTCATTAGATATTCCAGTGCAAATATATCCACATAATATTTTCAAAGCACTGCTTATTACCAAAAATTCCTAGTTCCAACCCACCTATGGAATAACATCAAGCCTCGCCTTGAATATGAATCCACGACCAAGCCCATCTCAACACCTTTCGTTTTAATTAACCATAATATGCATAAAAAATATTACCCGAAAAAATATCAAAAATTACTATCAAAACAACAACAAAAGAACATTTTTCTAAAATTCGACAATTAGAAAACCCTTAATCATGGTTATTGATTGGTTGTAGCTCGCGAGAATCGGCATCTCCTAACCCTATAATGATCAAACTTCTTTGTCAATTTTAGTGTAACAACAACGAAATTGAAAAAAAAATCTAAAGAGAAGAAATTCTATAGGTATAAAACTAAACTATAGAAGTATGAAGCTAGTAAAAAATACTAGTCACTAGCGGTGGCGGTGGCGGCGGTGTGACGCCCACCCCTATTGCTACTATTAGAAAGTAATAAATAGCACAACTCGACCACAAAGCCTTTTTAAAACGTGTAAAACCCAACACTTTTTTTTATTTTTCCGTGTTTAAATATAATGATAAACACAAATGGCAAAATCAATCAACGAAACAAACCCCTGCCATATCCATGATCCTCAAAATCCGCTCCAAAGAGATTTTATCATTTAGAGGCAAAAGACCAGTCAACCCTATTTGTACGTAAACACGATGACTAGATATATAAACCCAACACTCAAACTAGCACATTATTTACATATTTTACGATACAATTTAAAAAGAGATAAACAAATGATCCTCCGCGAGTTCCTTCATAAACACAAATGAAAGCAAAATCAACATGAACCCAAAACAAGCCCGACAGTGCGTCATCCATATCCATGATCCTCAAATATCCGTGTACTCCATCATTGCCTAGTCGGCTAAATTTTTACTTACCTTTCACATCTAGGAATACTATTGGAAGTTAGATAACTGTCTTTCTCCCTAATATTGTCATGCTCTGACTTTGCTACTAGCACCTGAATCTAACTAATTTCATTTAACTACATGATCTAAAGCTCTTAATCAGTGAATTAAAAATCATGCATGTCCAAAGAATAGTGTTGCTTTTCCAACATGTAATGCTCGCTTGTAAAATCCATGAGTTAAAATACTTTATTCAAACCATTTTCTTTCATTTGGGCCAACAAGACCCAACTACTACAGCCTTCCTACCGGAAAAGAGCTCGTCACCTACCCACAAAGAATAATCAAATGGCCAATAATATCGTTATGATGTTACGTGTGGACCATCCTCCCGTGCCAAAAGATGTGTGCAACCTTTTACCAAACTTTGACAATATGACCGTCCAAGTGCAAAAGACAATTACAAATTGGATTTACATTCTTTTTCCCTATTGCTCTCACGTCCTTGTGTCCGCCAAGAAGTATCCCACCCCAACAGGTCAGGAAAAATGAGTCATAACATAGGTACCCACAAATGGTCCATCCTCCTAGTAAAAGTGACCCACCGAGAGCTAGCCCATCTCCCATCTAGCTCTGTGTTCACCAAAGAAGTACCCCACTTTTGCTATACCTAAATATATATATATCATAAGCACGCCCAACGTGCCTCGATTTGTGGATTCTAGCGAATCAAATCGACACGCAAAACATCTATTTTCTTCTAGAAAATATTTTCATGCATGCAAACATCCTCTTGTAATATGCATGCACATGCAAATGTTGTGAATGACATGTTCAATGTCGCATCAAACACCATATTGAATCATCATGCCAGCCAACATGCATCACATAATATCCACATATATTCAGGAAGGTACCATAATTACATATAATACAATTAATTCAAACAATACCATGTCCATGCATTACAGTTGCAGATGGATTTTTACTTACCTTTCACATCTAGGAATACTATTGGAAGTTAGATAACTGTATTTCTCCCCTAATATTACATGTAGTAAAACATGTACAAGTATAAATTATTAATTTCATTTCGAAAAATACTTATGCTAAATATACTAAATTCCATATCATATTTTAATAACCTGACTTTGCTACTAGCACCTGAATCTAACTAATTTCCCCCAAACACTTTAATTTCTCATTTCAATTTTATTAAAAAAATCACTTAATCAGTGAATTAAAGTAATACTTGTATTAAGTTCCTAAATATTACGCATAATCCTAGAATCAATATAAAGAGTATTTATATAGTCCAACAAGAAATCACCGCAATCTAATGCATCCTGCTAATCTAAATTGTCAAATTACTAATTTACATATTCATTTATTCCTATAAAAATGAGATTTTCAGAATTTACCATGCCTATAATTGTTAACATGTAGTCAAAGCCAAACAAGTTATACCTACGTGTAAACATTATTAGCCTTCCTACTTTAAAAATTGTTGCTTACGTCACCTACCCACCCTTTGATTAATTCATATTCATCACCAAACCTGTATGATTGTCCTTAATAAAGAAACTGAATTCTTTAAGATATATGGTTTAGTTTCTTTTCAAATTCCATTTGAAACTTGTAATTTTAAATATAAAATTAATTCAATAGTTGAGAAGTTTGAAGTTTACCAATTTCCGCCAAGGAGATGAAAATACTCGTTCAGGTACCTCTGCTCTACTCGTGTGAGAGTGGTTTGTTTTTAATTTTAATGTATACATATATGTTTCTATATGAACAGATATATGAGAAGTGAGGCGGTGGTCCATACGCATATTGACCGCATACATACTTTACCATTAAGTTATATATATGTATAAACACACGTGTAGTCATATAAGATAAAGTTTCTTGTACACTATCACTACAATAAAATTCCAGTTTACCGACAAAATTTACTGACAGAAATGATTTTGTCATTAAATTTTACAATTACCTACAAAATACCTACAGAATAAAACATATTATTTTTCCCCAAATTATACCAACAAATTACCGACAGATTAAGCTTTTTCAATTATGATTTTTCCGTAGGTATTTACCAACAGATTTTAGATTCTCAGTAGGTAAATATTTTACCTACAATGGTTTTACCTACAATGATTTTACCTACACTTTATAATTTTCTTAACATTTACCTACAGATTTTTCTGTATGTAAACTGGTTTTTTCTTGTAGTGTATTACACTTGTAAGTTATCTCATGGTGAAAGAAAGTTATATATATATATATATATATATATATATATATATATAGTACCTGTATATAATTAGTTATATGTATGTTATATAAATATAAGATTAGTAACTAATTTCTTATAATTATATTAAAGCCTTTCAGTTTCTCATTTCTAATTCCATGCATTTTTTTATCAACATTAATTTAAGTTAGTAATCCAACAATTAATAATATATGAAAATTTTGAGATTATAAAATTAATCATGTTGTCTAAAATGAAATATATTATGAAAATACCAATGTCAATGCAAGTGGCACCTAAACATCTTGTAGTGCATGAACTATATTGGCCTAATGAGTAGTGAGAGGCTCGGATATTACAGGCGGTGGGTGGATCGGATTGAGTCAACAAAGAGTCGAGAGAGAGAAGATATCTGAGAGACGAGGGTTGAAGGGTAAGAGAAAAAAGAGATCAGACTTGACAAAGATAAGAGAGGACTATGGGATTAAAAGAGTATTTAGATATTTTTTCAGTAAAATAAAAATTTAAAAGTTTTTTCATTTAATAAAAGGTATTTTTTATTTTTAAAAATAAAAATTATAATTCTATTTGGTGAGAAATATATGGAGCCTAAGAATTTTGTAACCAATAATGACGAGAATCTTTTTTAAGACATATAATGACAGGATTTGATATCTATAGCTAGGAAACTAAAATCTCCTCATTAAAAATTCAATTCTTTAACTACCATTTTTTCTACCCTCATAAAAACTTCACAAATCACGCTTTCAATCACGATTTTTTCATACCCTTGTTAAATTCTCGTCATTATAAATTAAAATTCTTGTAGTGTCCGTTACATAAAGGTTTCATGGATATCGAGGTATGTTTTACACAATATATTTAATTTTTGGTATTTGATACTTTATATTGCTCTCTCTGTAAGTATTAAAAAGTTTCTACTGAGTAACTCCCAATATCCCTAAGTATTATTTTGAAGGCGCTGTTAGGAAATAATTGATAGGTTGATGGTGTTGATTTACAACTTCTTGATAACTTTGGTAGACATCAAGTAACATCAAATATGGAAAGATTAAGTCAATATGTGAGAACATGTCAAGTGATAGTAAGGAGGTGCAAGGTGGTTTCGAGACGTTGCATCAAAATCAGATAGGGAACCGTAATAAAATCCACAACACGATTACGAGCATGAGGACCCACCATCTGTTACTTATCTTGTCTCGCCTTGATGTGCTACTAATGCGCACATTACTTGGTGATGAAATTTAGTCCGAAAGATGTCGGCAATTCACCATGGCAGGGTTCATGATGATCGCGATAAACACGACTTATATGGAAAAGAGACCAATCTACCTCCTCTGCCTCAGGGCAACAAAATAAACATTGTAGAACTCACAAAAAGGGGGATGAGTTTTATTTCATTGCCAGACTTGAATGTATAAGTGATGAGCTCCATTAGAGGAGAAAATTGAATAGTCTAAGTCTACGAGCCGAAGAAGTTTATGCTTACTCTGTCCTGAGTACTTACATTATTTTCCTGATTATGTTAATCTCATTTTCTAGTTAGCTTCTACGAATGCCTACTACTTACCACTTTAGAGTAAAATGATGCTAAGATTCTAGCTTATAGTACTTGCACAAGTAATTCTCACAGGTTAACACATTCTAATAATAGGCAACTATTTGCTCATCTAGGAGAAGCAAAACTAAAGTCCCAAAAGAGAATCCACACGCACCGTGAAAACCAACATCCTAAAAGAAAAGTTATGTGCCCTGTAGGCCCTAAAGTCCTGAAAGAGACGTTACGCGCTCATCGGGAACCAAAGTCCTGAAAGAGAAGTTAAGCGCTCTGCAGGCACTAAAGTCCCGAAAGAAAATCTATGCACTCCATGATAACCAAAGTCCTTAAAGAGAAGCTACACGCTTTGTAGTTACTAAAGTTCTAGAAGGGAAACTATGCGCTCCAAGGGATCTAAAGTCCTTAAAGAGAAACTATGCGCTCCACGAAAACCAAAGTACCAAAAGAGAAGTTATGCATTCCGCGGGAACCAAAGTCCCGATAGAAAAACTATGCACTCCGCAGACACTAAAGTGATGAAACAGAAGCTACGCACTCCACAGGAACAAAATTCCGAAAGATCACACTTCGCGGAACCAAAGTCCTGAAAGAGAAGCTACGCGCTTCGCAGGTACTAAAGTCCCTAAAAGAGAAGCTTTGGCTCTAAAAGCATAAATAGTTCTAAAAAGTTTGAAAGAGAAGCTACGCGCTCCACGGGCAATAGTCACAAAAAAAGGCTTTACGCTCCGTGGGTATAAAACCTAATAATTTTTGGCCTAATTCTTCTTCCCTAGGCAATATGAAGTTCGAAAAGACAAGTCCAATAGACTAGACTATTAAACATCTCTTTCTAGGAGACTCCAAAGAAAGTCCCTGACAACACCATACGAGAATAAAATAGAAACAAGGACCCCTCACAAAAGTCCAGCAAGTAGTTGCAAAACTAAAATGCATAAAAAAATGCTAACAAATGTGAAGAATAAGAGAGAACATAACACATCATGAAACAAGGCAACAACAAAGACATTTAAGCCTCACGAAGCAGAAAAACATCCCAATAGGAATATGTGGTAAATTGTTCAAAGGCACACAACATATGGGAAAAACAAAGAAGTAACAAAGTCATATCTAAGGCATGAGGGGTAATGTTGTCATCTATCTCGCCCTCTCCACTAATAGGAGCATTCGAAAAGTCCTGAAGGGCACCAATCTCTACCTCATTATCATCAGGGACTCTGAACTCCAACAAGTCAATAATCTCCTTAGGGACATTCCCATCAACTTAGACTACTAAGGTTCTCTACTAGTCCAACATCCTAGAATGCTAAACTTCTCTCTTTGAGAAATCAAGAAAAATTCCTAATAGTTGACAAAGATGAACCAAGATAAAAAGTCATCATAGGGACTCCAATATTCTATTAGAAACTCTTAAGCATACAAAATGTTAACACGTGTGAACAAATGGTCTAAAGAATGTGAAAATGAAGACTCTAAAGACAGAGAAGGTCAAACCATGGAAGGCTCAACCAGAAAATCCTCCATGCACGATCATCACGCGATGGCGTTGCCTTTGGCGACGGGGCGACCCGTGGTTCCCCTCGATCATTGAGGGGAGGTGAGGCCCTCGCGATTGCGTGATCGTCTCATGAGTCGTCTGCTCGACACTCCTCCTTCGTTTTTTTCTCATTGATCTCATCTCTCCTCTTGATCTCATAATTTAGTCGAGGTGGTTTACTCCTGATAGACCCTTACCTACAACTTAAAGAAGTTTTGAAGAGAGAATGTGAAAGTAAAAATAGTGGCAAAGAGAGAGATATTTACCTCTCTCGTCTATATCAGCTCTACTCTCGATTCTCTCTCTCATCTATATCAATTATACACTCAGATCTCTCCTTTCTATTATTCCAATCTCTTCTCTAATATTCTCTCTAATATCTTGTTCTAGATGACTCTCTCCCAAGAATTTCTCTCCTACAACTTAGAAAAAATATTTTCTCATGAAGAAAAAATAACGATTCAAAACACTAAGCTATGAAGAAAGCCTATTTACCCGTACATCTAATGAGAAATGATACTAAACTATTATTTTCCCTTGGTTGGAAAAGTTTAACACCATTTTACATAACTCATAATCTGGAAAGAACCTAGCACATTCCGCACAGTTCCTAAACTAGCCATTGTCGCGAACTTTTGAGTATTCTCATAAGAGGCTACACACTGTCCTGGAAGAAAGTTGAAAATTCATAAGAGGTAGTCGTGCGCCATCCAGGTGCACTGGGATTCAAAGTCTTATAGGCAGCAGCATGCTATCTATAGCCTTGGGCAAGGTATAATCCGAGATTTCAATTAAGCAATTTGAACTAGCAAACTCCTTCTCATCCAAATAAGTGAAGATAAAACTTCCTAACATTTGACATAAGTATACTACTCTGAAGGTCCTCAAAGGATTCCAACACCCTACGAGACACTCATAAGCATGAAAAATACTAGCACTTATGAGGAATACAAAGTTTTAAGAACCTAAAAGACTCCAAACTCTACACTCCAAAGCTCTGAACTACTAGCAGATTTCATTCTATGCACTCATCACAGATACCAATTTATGCTTTTGTTATGCACAGTGGTGTTCCTCAACACAAGACTGATAAAGTAGCTCACACTACTCATTTCACTAATCAATCACTTCCTATGACTTACCTTGGGGCCCTCTTTACAAAGGTCACAAAAAATGTCTTCTTTTTCAAAGCATTATCGTTAAAATGCAAGCAAAAATAATGGTGGGATTGGAAACATCTCGCTTTTGGTGGGAGACTCATACAAAAAGTACCCTCGGTTCCATGTTTCTCCATTTAATCCAAGTTATTAAGCTTCCCAAATATGCGGTTCACAAATAAGATCAAACAATGGCAAGGTTTTTTTTGGGGGGTGGGGGCATTGATCAACATAGGAAGATACATTGGAGATAGCTAGGAAAAAGATTTGGTCTCCCATTTCTGAACTAGGTCGAGGGGTTAGGAGTATAACTGACATGATTAATGCCATTTTACTAAAAATGTGGTGGAGATTTAGGGACCAAAACCCTTTATGGGCTGTTTTTATGAAAAGACTACACCTCAGTTACCTGTTTATAGCCCTAATTGGCAGAGAATTTTTAAAATAAGACATAATGCAAGAACATACTGTTTTGGGTATGGGTAATGGTATAGCTTTTGGTATGGTAAATGGATTGACAATGTCATTCTTTTTTATCGCATCCTTGTATTTCTAATGATGAATGGGATATTCATAGACTGGGAATCGTTGTGGGACATGATTGGTCTAACAAAATATGCCAAATTCAAACCTCTAAGACCTACTCTGATTCTATGAAATGGACCCCATCTTCCTCTGGTCAATTTTCTATAATCCTCTGCCGGGTCTACTCTTAGGTCAGCTAATCCTCCTAGTCTATTGTTACATGATGTATGGAGTCCTCTTCTTACACCATCCATTTATATATTCCTATGGAGACTCATCCAAAGTAGACTACCAGTTGATGCAAAGCTACAAGCAATGGGGATTTTAATGGCCTCCAAATGTTAATGTTGTAATCCTAATTCTCCTCATACTCCTTCTGATTATACTATTGAAACTATCTCTCATCGCAGGTGGCTAAAGTTTGGATCTATTTCTCAAGATGATTCGGAATATCACTACCACACACTGATCACATTCGCCTTTTCCATCAGCATAGAAAAACAGAACACCCTACACACGCATTATGCACATAACGTTTTTCATACCATGTCTTGTATTGTGGTATATTTGGAAAATCAAAAATTCTTGTAAACATGAAAATGGGTGCTTTGACCACAAGATTATCATTCTTAAAGTAGAAGCCCACGTGCAACTGCTATCTAAATGCAAGATTTTTCAAATAAAACCATAGCAATGTTTTTTAACTGTTGCAAGCAAAGTGGGGCTGTCATTTAGAATCCCTACATCCACTCATCATTTACATGTGCTGTGGTTCAAGCCTCCTATGAACTGGCACAGGTTGAATGTGGATGGAGCTTTCATTAACAGGAATCTTACAGCTGGTGCTAGTGGGATTTTAAGAGATTGGAATGACACGGTGAGATGGATGATTGCTGCTCCTTTAGAACAGTGCTCCAATAGTCTACATGCTGAATTTCAAGTTGTGGAATTAGCTTTGCAATTGATGCCTGCACATTTTAGGGAAGACATCATTATTGAGTCAGACTCTACTATATTAGTAGTCATCGTATCCAAACATTTACCAGGGCTTGGAGCTTGAGACACCACATTGTGAACATCAGAAACCATCTACCAGCAGAGCAATTTCCAGGTGACTCATGTCTATAGAGAGGGTAATAAAACAATAGATACTCTTATAAAAATGAGATGTACTATTCAAGCCATAAGTCAGTTTCATGATGGTTCACTTTCTAGACAAATGTTAGGCTTTCAAAGAGTCGACTAATTAGGAATTCCATCCTTCAGAAGGAGGAAACATGTAACTTTTCCTTGTTAGTATTACTTGTAAATTCATTTGCTTTGTTTAGTAGGCTAAAATCTATAACATGTACAAAAATATTCTGACTGCAATCTAAAAAGTTGGGGATCTCTTAATCCCTCACCCAGCTGGGTGTTTCATAAAAAAAAATTGCTTTCTCCAAACTCCATGGAGCCCTGAATTACTCATCCCTCTAAACCGGGAACAAAAAACATGGGAAACTTCTAACACCCTAAAAGAAAACACTTGGAGGGGAACTACAATACTAAATTCCTTGTTCAAAGAAAAATGCCAAGTCATTTAGGACATGACAAATTCATCTACTTCAAGACAAGAACGAACTTCGAAAGAATTAGAAAAAGGAACAATCGTCGAGTCCTACCTTCCTAGCTATAGACCCAATAAGATTACTAACTCCCCCAAGGAGAAGTCTGAGAGGATCCCTATCATTAAGTGTGAAAGATCTGGACCAGTGATCGTTCCTCGATTGAATGTGTTGCACAGGCACTAGGGAGAGATCAACCCTTACTAAGCAACAACAACCTCTAACTTCTATAGAAATGAGTTGGGAGAGATGTCACGTTACTAAAAGCTAAGGGGTTAGATCAACCACAATATTTCAAAAGAAAGTGATGAATGTCACTTGACTCTACAACAATCAGTTGTGGCTCTCAAATGCAACATTAAGTAGAAAACCCAGGACCAGATATATAAATAAAAAAAAAAATTGATTTATCCCGGTCAAGGTAAATTGCATGTTAAATTTCTGCTTTTGCAGACAATAAACTCTTTCAACATTGAAGCAATGGCCTAGTTAAGTTGATGAATTGGCCCAACGATGAACCATGACACATAATCCCCGTACCCCCAATGAAAAGTTACAAGATTAATCTAAAAGTCTAAACCTACATCCTTTTTTCCTATTAAATAACATGCTCCTCAGCCATGTTAAGTAAAATCCCTAACATTACCCCCGGGCAGCTTTCTTCGGAGAATGACCCGTCTTGCGCTTGTGTCGACTGAAATCAGACACAAACCGAAACGTCTGTCCACATCCCTCCTCCGTACAAACATAAGGACGAGCACCCGTGTGAACACGAATGTGTTCCGTTCTAGCCCACGCCCACTTGAACGTCATCTTGCACCCTTTCCAAGGACATTTCAGAGGACGATCGTCCGTGTGAACGCGTCGATGCTGCAGAAGATACTTGTGGGAGAAGAATTTCTTCCCACATCCCTTGACCGGGCAGATATTTCTTTTATGCAAAGCGAGCTCCTGTTTCGACCCAAAACTCATTGTGCATCCCTCCATGTCGCATACGTGCTCTGCTTCGTCGTCTCTAGTTTTTGACTTGTTACAACCTTTCTTTGTCGTCGTGTCTTTTTTTTGTTGCTTCTTTAGTTTTGGTTTAGCCAATTTGGGCCCGGAATCTTTACAGGGCTTTGGTGTTCTTTTTCTCAATCGTGTGCTGGGCCCACCTTCCAGCTCATCGTCTTCGATGAGTGAGTTGATCTCTTTCTTGCTTTTCTGTTGATTTTTCAGGGGCTCGGGTGTCTCCTTTTTTGTCGGCCTTGCTCCTCCACGTTTACTGTTAATTCTCTTCCACGAGTTACTGAGTGGAAATTCTTCTGAAGACTCGTTTAAGTTCTCGGCCTCAAAAGTCTCTTTCTTCAATCTCTTGGTTCTACCCTTGGTTTTAATTTGCTTGCAAGAGTAACTGGGTTGAGATTCACTGTCTGAATTTTCTGGCTCGGGATTCTCTTCCTTCAATCTTCTGGTTCTCAAACCACGCTTTCTCTTAATTTGCTTATGGCAATTACCGAGTGAAAGAACTAGAGAAGATTCATCTATTTTTCCAGCTTCAATAGATTTTTCTTTCACGCGTGAGCTATTATTTCCTGCATTATTCTTCTTTCTTCTACTAGTTCTGCAAAATTGTCTCTCAAACTTCAAACTGGGCTTTACCAAGGCATCAGATCCTATATCCAGCTCGTGTTCTTGCAAATCCTTCTTAACGAGCAGTGGATGAGCTTGACTAGACATCCAAACTTTGCCACACCATTTTCCGGCAACAACTATCTTCTTTTGCCTGCCCTTGCTTTCCGACTCACCCTTGTTCGTTGAGCTCTCAGTTGGAGAACTGCGTCCAAAGGCACTGTAAATGATGAAGTTGTAATGCATTTGCTTACAGTAGAGAGGAGAGCGGCTAAGGTTGGCACTGTAGAAGAGGTTGATGCCCAGTTTCACAGCCCAGTCTCCATTGCCATGTATGGCATTTTCACTCTCTAAAGCTAGTTGTATAACTTCTTCATCCTCTTCGGTGGCCGCCCGGAATGAAATTTCACTCCAGAGACTGTCACTTTCCAATTCTTCTGCAACTTTCTTCGCTTGGGATTCTAACTTGGGATAGTCTGCATAAATTACCAAAAAAAAAATATATTACAGATGATGCTAAAAAGAAAATGTAAATACGTCATGGAAGCTCATACAGACTGATAATAGAAAATATAGAAGAAAATTTTCATGGGATCTTGTTTTCTTTTTCTTTTTTCTTTTTTAATTTCTTTAAGGGATAATCACAAAAACACCCCTGAGGTTTGGGCTAATTACAAAAAAAAACTGTTCCAAATTTACAAAAAGCCCCCTCATATTTGATTTTGTCTTAAATTTAAGGGGGTAACTCTCACAGGGGGTATTTGAAATGTTTTTTGCTTATGAAGGGGGGAAATGTAAGACGGAATCAAACTTCAAGGGGTTTATTGCAATTTTTGAAAACCTAAGTTTTTTGGTAATTAGCCCAAACCTCAAGGGGGATTTTGTAATTATCCCTTTCTTTTAATGCGGCTTTGGAGTGAAGGTAATTATGTTAATACAGCAGCCAAAGGAAGCTCCTCCTGACAACAAATTCATAATCGTATTTATCTTGTCCGTAAACCCAAGATACACCCAGTCAAGGAGCCTAATGCTCTGTGGGTCACGAGATCGATGCAACACGTAATACAATCATGCGAAATGTTTTTCTCCATTCTTTGATTTGCCAAATCCATTTAACAACCATGATGAAGCATCAAAGCTCAAATTTGATGAAGCATCAAAGCTCAAATTTCACATGCTATTGGGATAAGATAGTTTATATTCTACAACATTAATTGAAGACATTTCTTGTTGTTGACAAGGAATATATTTTCACGTTCTTCATCTTCGCTAAAGATTATGTTACCACTTTAGGCAAAGAGACTTTTATTCAGGAGAAACATTTTTTTCAACTTTCAACAAATGAAACATAAGAAAATTTGTTCACACATGTCATATACTAAAATCTCACCTGGATGACAGACAAGAAACACACGGGCTCCACCGATCTCACTGAGCCGCTTCTCTACTTGCATAGCATGCTGAAGACAGAAGACATGCAATCGAGAAGAATCTTCATCGGATTTTGAGGGAAAAGGCATAGTTGTGTCCTCTATTGGTGTCAAACCAGTGCTAACCTTCGCTTCAGTATTATGGGTCAAAGAATTCAAGATGTCCTGCCGTGATCCCATTTGATGTCTAAACCTACGGGTTAAAGAATCTGACTCAATCTCCCTACAATTTTTCGTTTGTAACTCAGATATTTGCAAAGAAATTTCCTTCCTGCAGTTAATCTTTGAATCGGTGTTATCACAAGCATGCCCATTTTCAGGGCTATCAACTTTACTAGTTCCACAGCCTTCGACGGGAATATCAGCTTCTGTCTCGTCCTCAGAGTCCGAGGAATTACCATATGTTAAAGCTAATAGGCCAAGCGACGAGGGCTCTTTACGTGCCTTACTATTGGAAACCACACCCATGCTCTCATCTGCAGATCGTAGTTGATCAGCAGATATTGGGATATCACCAAGTCCACTTTGCGTCTTTCCAAGCACCAATTCTGCAAATGAACACATGAAGTTCAAATCATAAGTCACAGCCGTATCTTTCATCTTAAATGCTAATCGAAAAATAAAGCAACATTTTCTTATGCACTATATCCTAAATTGAATGTTGCACCAGAAAATTATTTCGTAACTAGCACTAGTATTCTGCAAATTAAATAATTACTTAGTGTTTTCTTTCCCTTTCCATTGTGATTACTCTTTCCGTGTCAAATACAAGAAAAATCCTTCAATTCTATTTAATGCATATCAATCACGCCATAAACTTTGGAGTAGTGAAGTCATATGGGATGGTTGCATAGCGAACATTATCATTTTTAGCTTATGGGCATATACTAGTCATGGAATAGATGCTATTACATCTAATCCCAGTGGAAGAAATGTATATGTGTATGCAATAAAATAAACATTATAACTTTTTGCATATTTATGTATTCAAATATATAGCATAGCTATCCCACATTGGGAAAGAAATCACACCCTTGTAAACTAATGTTTAGCAAACAAAAGCCACCAGAATATACAATTACAGAATAGGGATAATATGAGCGCAATTGAAATTCCTGGGGAGTTATACATTTACAGAATTACAAATAACCCTTTCACATATATTTATATCTTACAAATTGCACCTACTGAGGGGCTGTTGAGGGGGTATTTGTATAACAAACACAAATCTCCAGGGGGTACTTGTAATTTTAAAAGATAATTTGATTTTTTTGTAATTAGACTAAACTGCAAGGGTACTTTTTGTAATTATCCCTAAAGAATACAGTATAATATAGAAAATCACTATATATTTTCATACAAGGTATACCTGAACGAATGTTTGTGTGAAGAGCCTTTGCATCTATGATGTGAGAGTGGTCATTATCACTTGCTCCCAAACAATTAAATATATCAGCAGACATTAAGTAACGAGCGGCTGCTTCTGTCGGTTGAACAATAGCAACACACGCAAAACACAAAATCCCACAAGTCACACATGAAAACAGTCCCTGCTCATGTTGAGAAGCTTTCTTTAATTCAGAGTCCATCTGCTCTGCATGAGGAACCAGATAAGGAACCTCACTACTACACAGAGAAGAAACTGCTCTTCTATTCATAGCACATCCCCTCGCTTGTTTAACCTCAAGATCGGGACTGCATAAACTGGGGAACAACATAGATTTCGCGGTCGACTGGAATCCAGATGGTGTGTTGGAGCAAATTGAGCGACTCAGAGAATTTTGGGGAAGAAGCACGATAGATGATCCTTTCCCAAGAGTATGAAGCATATCATTATTCTGCATCATGTCCTTGAAAAATAGTTCTTTGATCAACGTTTCTCCTTCACCTTTCTTTCTATCCTTTAATCGAGAACTCCGGGGTTCCATAGCAATGCTCTTTGGTACTCTGCATAAATATATGTACAAAATGATGATGGAACCTAATTTCACATATTATAGTTATCACGATTAACTTTAAGATTAGTTTGACATATGAAATACGTAGTAACTGGAAGGGATAATTACAAAAACTACCCCCGAGGTTTGGGTTAATTACAGAAAAAACCCAGAGATGTTTGAAAATTACAAAAAAAAAAACCTTGAGGTTTGATTGTGTGTTAAATGTAAGGGGGTAATTGCAATATTTTTACAAATGTAGGGGGTGTTTGGAATGTTTTTTCTTATGAAAGGGGTTAAAGTGTAATACAGAATCAAACCTTAACTGGTTTTTGTAATTTTCAAAAAACCTGTGTTTTTTTTTTGTAATTAACCAAAAACTCAGGGGTAGTTTTTGTAATTATCCCTAACTGGAATCATGTAGGGGGAACCTGTGAGATGGAACTGGATTGTGGTCTAGCATGACACCAGCAAAGACAGAACTGAAGGGCGATGTTCATTAAGGAGTTCAATGATAATGGCAAACAAAAATGATGTCAATCTCTTTCATAAAACCGAAGGATCTCAAATTAAATTTGAAGGATGCATAAAACCGAAGGAAACTCATACATTCTCAAAATAACACTAAGGAAATGATTTTTAACTTGAAGTGAGAATTATGTATGAATCAACTGTGCACTTAGTGGACCTGGATGTTAATCACTGACAGTAAAACCCAGTGGACCATTGAAGAGGAATTACGAGTATCATGGCTTGTCCAATTTCAACCAAATGATATAGATGAGAAGGCTGCACAATGTCTAACGGGAATAAGTAGAAATGCTAAAGTAGCTAATGCTAGTCATATGAGATAAATTGGATTCACTAACATGATTGCTTCAGGATTACTGCATTTGCTCTAGCAAAGTTCAAAGCCTTTGAAATATGAACTTGAACTTGTTTCAGAAAAGTAACTAATCGGAAAGCCCACAAATTACAAAGTTTCAGGAGGCAATCTCCCAAGACATTCGCATACAAGGAGGAAACAAACCTTGAACATAACGAAAGTGCTAAATCATACAGCAACTGGAAGTGAGACACCATTGGAGGACAATTAATAGCTGCCCTACGAATTGCAGCTTCTTTTGCAACCCTTAACCATTCAGGAGTAGCAATATTAGAAGCCTCTCCACAATTAAATCCTAAAACCATGAGATCATATAAACAAAATAAGTACATTTCTAATGAAAGAAATTGATATAAAATATCCTTTCTAGAAAGATCGACCGTGATACGTAAATAGTGAAATAAGGTGTTATAAATGCCTTACCATGACTGAATCCCGAGTGATAAGCTCTTGGGAAAGTGACAACAAATTCTCCAGCATTCTGCACCAGCCTAAGTCAAGAATAGAACGGAGATAAGAGTTTGATTTAATATGCGACCAAAGACTATAAAACTAAAGATGCAAAGACAACAACAAAAAATAAACAGAGAACCTGAACAATATTAACTACTGGTGGTATCTTCAACTTCTGGTTGCAGCCAAGCCATTAAAAAGTACTCAACAGATTCTTACTGCATACCTATGTTCCATATTTTCTAATAACAATGACTCTCTACTTTATAACAACACATCAATGCTAGTGCTTAGCTCAATAACACTTGATCCCCATGTCATATATGGACTTGATTATAAATGAGGACTGAAACTGCCTATCCCCGAAAAAAGTGTAGCTAGCATAACAATTTAACTAATGCATGACGGTCTTTTATAAGTTTCCAGCAATACTATTCTGTGGAGTACAAACATACACACGAATGTGAATAGCATATCAGTAGTCACCTGCAGCATGGAACACCGGCATTAAGGAGCACTTCCGGGGACATGACTGTGGTCTTCTCACCAAGTGTAGCAAATGTAACTGAAAAAAAATGCAGTGATAAAGTTCATTTGGAGATTTTAAAACAGAGCTCCTGATAAACACCAAAAAGCATTCATGGGGCAGGAAAAATAGCAGTGACGAACTGATTAAAGACTTCTGTAATTCCTATTCTCGAGCATAAATCTTAAATTTTCTTATCCACTGTTCTTTTGCCTTTAGAGGAGGAGGTGCAGTGTAAAAAGCATCACTCTTATAAGTTGAAATTGTAACCTGCTGGTGAGATATCAATCTAAAAGCAATAATTCATAATTTAATAAGAACAGTAAACAGATTATACATTTTTCAGAATAGCTAAATCCTTAATAATATAACTAAAAGAATATCGTACCACCTATGGAGCTGAACATGTATTTCAATGTTATGATGTTCTGACTAGTAAACCATAAAAGAAAAGGGTGTCTGTCCTTGTGAAGCAAATTTCTTTAAAGAAAAACAATTAGGAGTATTACTGGGTATTGTGACTTTTTAAACCTCACATAACAATTAGCTTTAACAGTCGCACGAAGGCATCAAACTTTCATTCTAGCATTATTTATATATGGGGTACACATTCATTTATGTATACCAACAATAATCTTCTTAACGCGCCTTGTTCCGTTCGTGCTCAAACTTGTAAAACAAACGGTTATAACTGCTGAATAATAAATCTATACCCAATCCTCTACTGTATGTATTAATTTTTTCAATCTTTGTTTATGAACTTCTGGTTGTTCATCGCTCGGTTCTATTCCATTAAGTCATGATAGAAAGAATATGAAGTCTGCTAAAAGAACAGAAATTTTAATGGTAAACATGAAAAATAGGAGTGAGATAAGGCAAAGCATCTCTAAAGTAAATGCTTTTACAGAAAAACTTCAAAGTTTTAGCCCCTAAGAAATGAATGACAATTTTGTAACAAACCAAAAACAGAAAAGAAAGGACTGTTGCAATGGCCTTACTGTTAGTGTCCTCCGGACATGAGCATTTTATAATACAAGCCTCATCTAGATTATTGGAGACAAAGCAATTCTCAGATTAAGGGGCATAATGTTTATGTTACAGATGAGATGCAAAGCATAGAATGGCTGCTGGTTTCATAGGTACAAAGGATTGAAAGAGAACACCAGAGACCTGGAAAAGGAAATTACTGTTGTTTCAGAAGACCCCAGGATTTACTTTCTTTTCTCGATGCAGATAAGGATATTGATCAAGAACTGGATGTAATGGTTTTGGACCTAGCAACTAGGATGGATGCAGCAAACTAGCGTGCCGCAGCAGAGTGATCCCCATAATGGCCAACGGGCAATTCCTACCGTGGCTCTAGAGCAAGAACCACTTCCCTTTTAAAACATTGTACAGAATAATACCCATATGGTAAAACTTTGTCATTCATGATGGCGTAATTGAAGCCAATTGAAGACGTATTTATTAGGGTTCTAGCGCGCCTTAGGGAATTTAACAAAAGATAGTAATTAATTGCCAATTTTTGGAGATTTCAAAAAAGCCATATGAAACCCCATTTATCACTTGAATCATGCAGTAAGAATTACCTATTAAATGTTATGAGCTACCCGGGAATTAGGGAAAAGCTTGCAACTAAGTATGATGGGCATGCATTGCTTGAGGATAAGATTTCACATATGCGAGAGAATCCAAACCTTCACCCAGGGAATTTGTGGAATGCTATGGGAGCTCAAGAATATGTTTCTAATATGATGCTTGGAGTGTGGCTGCTCAAGCAACATGCAAGCATACTGTCCCATTTTTCTATACTAAAAGACAATTATATTTTCTTGGGAATGATAGAATCGGAACATTTAAGTATTTAACCCACATATGACAGGGGATTTGAATAGTCTGAAGAAATGGTTCGCTCACTTTAAGCAACAACTGCATGGTAAGGGTTTTGAAGGCGTGTAAATTCGGAATTTGACAAAATAATTTATGCTTCTCAAAAGTCAAAGAGCCCGGGTTGATTCGGAGCATTTTGAGAAATCTTTAGGAGTTGTTACTATTTGCGTTTCTTTATATTCTTCCTATCTAAATTTTACTTCTACAGCTCTATATCCCTCCAAAATTAATTTACTTAGGGTTTTATTTGTCATAATGGGCAGTAGGGTTCTAGCCCTAAACACCATTTAAAAGGGGCTTTTGGGGACTTACCCAAGTTCGCCAATTGAACCCTTCCCCTTTTTGCAAGAGGGGGAATTACCTGACTAGTTATTTCCAAGTGTCCAGATCAACATGTTTAATATTTCCAATTGCAAGGTGCATTATTATATTGGGCAATAAAATAAAAGAGCTTTTTGATCTAACTGATCCAACCAACGTCGAGTAGCATTCGACTTATGTACATAATAAAGCTGGACAACTCAGCAAATTAACAAATGAAATGAAACAATAATTGAGTAAAAGCTCATCCACTCTCTGTCAGACCCAAAATGACTAAGCTTTATACACTTACTCGTTGTCCAAATAGCTAGATGCAGCATCCCTTGAAATGTAATATGCCAACTCTTGAACCGGACTTCAACATAATATATCAAATATGCCAGTTCATGGCATAACATAAGTTGTGAAGTGAAGATTAAAAGCATATTTGGACAATATGCTTACAGTTTTCAGCTATTGTCATTCTACTCAAAACATCAAGCACTATCCCCCATGTACAAGACTATTCTAATCAATCATCCTCTAAAATGTTAGAGATATACTCATACACACTAGATTATACAACATTTTGCTTAAACTTACATGCAGCATTCAAGAGCACAATAGCACACAGAGCATTACAGAGCATTTCAATTCTCTAAGGCATAAATCAAAACATATTCCAAACTTAATATTGCAACTACTATCTTACCTAGAGGATTGATCTCTCCACCATATCCATGCTCCCTTATTACTTCTTCAAATGCAACAGCCGCCTCCCGTGGCACACCGTACCACGTCTTCCCTGCACCCATATGTAAATAATTCATGCTATGCAAGTCATGATCCTCCACGTGCCACGCAAACCAACTAAACATCATTGCAACATAAACCATCGGCGAAGTCACTCCCGGTATCTCCTCCTTCATGAACCTCAACAATGATAAATTATCCCTCGACACTCTCCTCATATTCCACTCAGTCTCCCCCACCGTCATCGTCCCCTCATTCTTCTTCCTACCACTCTTTTGGACCACAAATGCCGATCCCGGCATGTCATTAGCGTACTCCACCGGAAAGGGCTTATCAACCATGGCATTCCAATAGAGGGTTTCGATTTCCAAAGCATTCAACCCCTTTTTCACATACTTCTTGAGATAATTCTTCTCAAAACCTTTGGCCTTTGCTTCAAATTCAGTAAGGGTGTACTTCTCCCCGCTTTGCCACACGGGTTTCTGTACGGGACGGTGTTTTCTCGGGCAAAACCCGATCTGCTGCTGCCGGGTGGTGAAAGTCGGGCCGGATTCCGGGTCGTTGGACCGGGCCAAAAGGGATTTGTTCAAATTAGCAACAGCGGTTTTCTTGGGAGCTGCAGACACAGGGGGGACTATTTTGCAAATACCATACTTTGATGCCTCTTTCTCAATCTTGAAAATGTATGCAATTGGATCTTGAAACTCAGCCAAAGTAGGGTGATACTCTGGCGCAACTGGCATAGATTTCAGCCATGGAGAAACCTCAATATTCTCACCACCATTCACCTCTGCAGCCATTAATAAGCAATTAAACCAACTAAAATACTTCAGAAATTATACATAACTCAGCCATACATATACACAAACAAGTATTTACTAAACATTTGTATATGCATGTAGATACATGTGAGATCTGGAGGGTTCATGAAGTGAGCAATGTAAACAACAGAGAGAACAGAGTAGTCAGAGAATAGTTCTTGCGAATCTCTTTTGCTCTATTCTTTCATTTTCTGAGGTAGGTTTTCGTTATTTTATACAGTGGGGTTTTTAATTTTTCTTTTGTTACTCTTTTTCTCTGTTTCTTTTGGTTTTTCTTTCCTCTGTTTCTTGAGTGAGAAATGAACAGAGGAAAGGGCAAGTGACGGTGAGAGGGTGAAAACTGCAAACATGTGTGTTGTGTGGGGGGTTTGTAGTAGTGGGTTTGTTTAATGGGTGGGAAAGAGGACAGTGGTTTTGGGGTCAAATTGACTGTTTTACCGCTTTTACAAGTGGGTTCTTTTCTGGATTTTTATCTGTTTATTATTTGTCGCTAATTACAAGGAACCAAAGCAAAGTAATGCAATTACTGCCCTTGTATATTTCCTTTTGTTTCTGATGCTGCCCCTTTATGACGACTTAGGTATATAATTTTTTTATAACCGATCATGAATTGGAGAATTTCATAACATGACCAGATTTAAGAAAATTCGTCACTTTAAAGCTCAATTTCAATCTTCTCAATCGAGATCCAATTTCACTTTTTTCCTAATCAATTTGGGCCATCTGCCAAAATGAACAACAGTGTATTCTTTCACTCCCTTTGTTAATGTGTTTTATTTGTGAAACTTAGGGGTCGCAATTTGAGGCACGGCATGATTGACCGCCACAAACACGACACGAAATTATAGGGTTTGGGCTGAGGGTTATTGGATTCGGGCCGTTATCGGGCTGGCACGATAAGGCACGATAAAAATCGGGCTGTTATCGGGCTGGCATGATAAACACGACAAGGCACGATAATTTTTTTAAGTATTAATAATTAATTATTTATATGGATAATTTAATAATAATTGATTATTTTTACTTGACTATTTTTATTAAAAATTTCTTAGAATATATTTTTAGGTATTAATATAAAGAATTTTAAAAAAATCATAAGTTTTATTTGTTAACGGGCTTAACGGGCCTAACAGACTTACCTAAATAAATTTTACAATTTTTCTTATTGTGCTTATCGTGTCGTGCCGTATTTTTCGTGCTTTTAACGTGACGTGCTCGGGCTAAAATTTCAGGCCCGTTAAGCTTATCGTATCGTGTTCGTGTTTGGGATTATCGTGTCGGCCCGATAACGGCCCGGCACGAACGATTTGCCAGCCCTAGTGAAACTACATGTTATTTTTCTTTCTTTTTTTATTCTTTATTTGTGTTAGTCTATTATTCTTATTTGTTGTTTTGTTTTTTTGCTTTCAGTTCTTTATGTATTCATGTGATTCAAGCTTTTATTGTTTATTTTTGTTTTGATTTCTTGTTCTTGATTTATTTAATCTTAGTTTTCCTTTGTTATTATTATCTCATGAAATTTCCTTGTACGTGAATATAAGAGTAGAGAAAAAATTTAGTGTCTATAGTTTGAGACTTGAATTTATATGAATCCGAGTTTGTGAGGAGATTCTAGTTGGTTTGGAAACATGTTTTTGATTCGACATTGTATGGATTCTAGTTCGCACCTAACATTTCGCCAAATTTTATATTCAAGTGTTCTCTAGATTCCTTGAATATGGTAAATAAATATAATATTGTGGTTGTATGATTTATTAACTACAATTTCATCTTTTTATGTCTTTCAGATATATATGGAAAACTTATGGCGATTATAACCCAACTTTCAACATTGATCTCTTTGAGAGGGAAAGATGGACCGAGGGCCCATCCCAAACTCACCTAGGTTGCCACAGTGACTCGTCTACTGTTCCAATAAAATCATGTCATCAACTAAAGAGCATAGAAGAATCTCGTTCTTATTCATTAGATAATGGGGATGAGAATGATCATCAAGTATTCAAAATATATATGGTCAAGTAACTTTTAGATTAGGCCATCAATTCTCTTCCATTGATAAATTTTATGAAACTGTAAAAAGCTACAATGTATACAACAATTACAGTTTGGATTTTATGAGGAAAGATCATAAAAGGTATAGAGTGTGTTGTGTGTCTGATTGTTCGTGGCTTATTTACTGTTCTAAAGTAGGTCATCTTGAAACATGCGAGGTGAAAACATATCATGAAGAACATAATTATAAGAAGGGAGATGTAAAAGCCAGGTTTGCATATTCTAAATGGTTGACCACAAAGGTGGTTGAGGACTTGAAGAAATTTCCAAATATGACGGGGTTGGAGTTGAATGCTCATGCCGTCAATATCAAGATTAGTATCAAAAATATTATAGAGCAAAAAGCCTCTCCATTTAATTTACAGATGGTAATCACGAAGAAAAATTTGCAAGGCTATGAGATTGTCTTGAAGAATTATTAAGAACTATTTTGGTACTACTTATGAGATATTGAACACTAGAGTACCTTCCCGGTTTGATTGACTTTATGTTTGCTTAGATGCATGTGAAAATGGTTTCTTAGCTGGATGTCGACCCTTGATGTCTATTGATGGATGCTTTTTCAAGGGATATTATACAAGCGTTGTGCTGTTAGGCAAAGCCAACGTTTGGCATCTGTAGCTCAAGATGGGAATAATGGTCTCTTCCTTGTAAAAATGGATTGCAGCTCCATGTGGAGATTTGGCAGAGACTATTTTTGAGGTATCATTTAAGCCTGAGAAGTTCGTCGTGAACCTTGATAGGCACACGTGTACTTGTAGAAAATAAGATATATAGAGAATTCCTTACAAGCATGTTGTTGCGGCTATAGAAAAGAATGGAAAGCGTGGAGATTATGTAAGTGCGTATTTCACAAAGAAGACGATTTTAAAGACATATGATTATTGCATATAACCATTGACAGGTCCAACTTTTAGCCTAAAAATGATCACGAACCAATTCTACCACCTGTTTAAAGAAGGCCTGCAGGGAGACCAAAGAAGCAAAGAGCAAAGGATCCAGTCGAAGCCAAAGATCCTCATAAAGTCAAAAAGAAGTATGAGCCAATTAAATGAAGTAAATGTGGCTCACTTGGCTATAATAAATGAAGTTACAAAAACCGAGTGGATGAATAGGTATTATTTTTTTTCTTTTTAAATACTGGTATACAAGTTGTTTTTATTATATAACAATGAGTATTTAAATAAAACAATGGATATTTATTATGTTATTTGTTCGACCACTAAACACCAAGTTAATCTACAAGAGTACGAGATCAATTGTAGAGTAGCAAGTTGACCAAAATCGTCTCCTAATGAAGACTTAGCCGGCGAGTAATAGTGTGCGTCCTAATAAACAGAAATAAATTCTAAACACTCTAATCAGATTTTGGGTTTTGAATTAACTAAACTAAAATATAAAAGTAAAGTGACTAGAATAAAAAAAATTAAAAGTGGAGATATATATATATATATATGTGTGTGTGTGTGTGTGTGTGTGGAGAAAAACGTCTAGAATTTTGAACTGACTCATCAATGAGCTCCCAAGCAGAATATTAATCAATTGATAATGTGATTAAATAAACAAGAAAATAGATATAAAATAGGCCTAAATATGATAACTCTCGTATGCACTGACCAAGTCTAGATATATCCAATTTACCCAATTAGTTAACCAAGTTAGATAATACATTGATGATTCATATCTAATACCTAATTGAGTTTAGCCCGACAATAACATTATCTCTCGATCTCAATTATTCCCTCAAGATAATCAAAAGTTGATCAGACAATCAATTATAAGACAAAACAATTCAATTAGGAAATGTACAATCAATTAATCAATATTCATGCTTGTTTGTTTGAATTAACTAAATTACTCAAGTGATAAAAGATACTAAATTAACTAATTAAGACACAATTATGCAACAAAATACAAGAAAAATATGCACACAAAAACGCTATAAATGCACACTCAAGCAAACAATCACATCAATAACCCAACAAGAAAAATCACACCAAATTTGATACTCAATCGAACTAGAACACCATGTTCTATCTACCTTGGACCAAACCCGGATCGATCCTCGACCACCATAGTAGCCTTTTTGCCTAAAGCTAAAAACTAACAAAGGTGTTTTGTCCTCCTTGCTAAGCCTCAAATTCGTTTCATAAGTCACAATCCCCGTTTCCAAAAATAATAAATTTATTTAATTACTAGCCATGAAATTTTTAATCTATTTTTTTTTTCTTTTTCTCTTTCTTTTCGCAGATCTCATTTTTTCTTTTTTTTTTTACGCTAGAACTTTCAAGGCATGCTTCAGCTAAGTTTAAATCTTGGATTTTCTCAAAAACTCCTAAGATGGTTTCTCATACTCATATTTGAGTCATCGTTTTATATAAAAATAAACATGGGGCTCATGAATGCTCCGAGTTACTAGACAACTTCAAATAGATGAGTATAACCTCGATTCTTCTTCTTTTTTTTTTTTCAGGGCCAACAATTTCACAAATCATAACAACAACCAAGGTCGCCACTCAATTGTGTTGGACCTCAAGCGCTTACCAGATTGACGATTGTCTGCACAAACCAACACGAGTCTTTTCTAGCGTGCTTGGTCCTCACTCATGAGCTCCCTGAAAATTGCTTCCTAGGGGGTCACCCATCCCATGTCTACTCCAGGCTAAGCACGCTTAACCTTAAAGTTTCTATGTAATGGGCACCAGAAAAGAAGATGCATCTGTTGGTATGGGTAGTTCATATCTAATCATTTAAGCTCTCCTTTAACTGTACAATCCAACGGTCAAGAGTTTGTATCGCAGGATGCGCCTCGCTCCTCTTTTTTAAAGTCTGTTGCAGGTAGGATGATGGACCAAACCCTAACAATCCCCCTCCCAGCACCTGCCAACATCTCAGCTCGAGTGATTGGCAGCCTTCCGGTCAAACTTCCTCAGTTCTAACGCCAACTTCTTCAGTTTAAGCATCGGGTCATGCCAGCCTCTCAGTTCCGGCCACCTAGTAACCTTCAGTTCCAGTCTGTTTACTTCTGTTGCGCCAGCATCTCAGTTCCCACCGCTTCTGACAACCTCCACTACAGTGTGCTTTCAAGGAAATTCGAACCCGTGACCTGCTATGATACCAATTGTTGGACCTCAAGCGCTTACCAGATTGACGACTCTCCCCACAAACCAACACGAGTCTTTTCTAGCGTGTTTTTTCCTCATTCACGCGCTCCAAGGAAATTGCTTCCGAGGGGATCACCCATCCCATGTCTACTCCAGGCCAAACACGCTTAACCTTAGAGTTTCTATGTAATGGGCACCAGAAAAGAAGATGCATATGTTAATATGGATAGTCCATATCTAATTCCATATCTAATTATTTAAACTCCCATTTAACTGTAAAATCCAGCACTCACGAATTTGAATCGCGGGCCGCGCCTCGCGTATCTTTTTAAAGCCTATTGTAGGCAGGATGCTGGACCAAAGCCCAACAATTCACTTCACTGAAACCGCACAATTCTTACCCACAACCTCAGCTAATGTTCAATAATCGCCTAGTTAGTCTACCACAACAGTCAAATCACAATTCAAGGCCAAGTCCTAAGCATCAAGTTCACAAAGAATTTCACAATCAAAACTCAAATTATAACATGTTTTTCTAGTCATTCCATCTATACAATTATTAACCTATAATAAACCTATTGCATTCAAACTATAACACATTTTCATCAAAAATACCCCTCCCCACACTTAAACCAAGTAATAATAACATTGCACAAGTAAAGCAAAATAGAGGGAAGTAATAAGAAAACATCCCTGAAATGTGCAACAATCGGCAAATGGCTAAGTTGAAACTTTGAATGCGCAAATCTACGAAACGCAAGTGAAAGGGCAAACACAAAAACAAACATTGATAAAATAACATGCCACCACAACACACACTTAACACACCACAAAATGTTTGTAAATTGGACAACACTTTTGATAATTTTGTTTATTTTGGTTTTTTCACCAAAAAAATGTTTGTAAATGTTGTCCAAATACTCCCAATTGATTTAAAATATTTTTACTAATATTTTGGAGTATTTATTGAAGTTTATTTTTGACAAAAATCGGACAGTATTTCAAATTAGAGGTCGACCGGTCGCCCAAAGCGTCGACCTGTACCTGAAGAACACGAACTTGAAACAGATTAGAAACAAAAACAATTTCTGTACAAAAAAAGAGGAGGGGGACCGGTCCACTTTAGGAGGCGACGGCCGCACCCCGAGCGACACGGCCGCACCCCCCCCGCCGACCGGCCGACCCCCCGACGACTGCACTGGATCACACTAATTTTTTTAAACGGTCGAAATCTTCAACAGGGCAACCGGTCGCCCTATGCTATTTTGTGACAGCAAAGTTATGATGTTTGAAATTCTTGACAGCAAGATTTACTTTTCAATTTTGTACAATATTTCTACATCTTGTGATCTTCTTTTTGTAGACAAAAGTGAAGATAGAGGAGCCTATGTTGGGAGCCTATGTTGGTGAAGACTTCCCTATAATAGAGGATGAATTGAAGACACAAGATATAACAACACAAGCAATCAAACAACAAGAAATCTGCAAATTTCCAAGCCTTCATATTCAACACTCTTGTTGTATTTATAGCCTAAGTATTTCACTTTCGCATCTTGAGGTCTAGGCTTTTCTTGATTACACTTGCACTCAAATTGTAATATTCATTATTGAGTTGTAATCTTGATTTTTGTCATCATTCAACACAAGACATCCTTGTGAGTATTCTTGTGGAAAGAATACACTTGGGTGATCTAAGTGATAGGTGTTTCAAGAGTGTGGTGCTCTTGAGGTATTGAAGAATTTGGTATTATTCAAGATTGAAGATTGTGGTGATCTTCAAAGGTGCCGTTGAAGGAAGATTGTGGTAATCTTCAAAGGGAGATTGTGGTAATCTCCAAAGGTGGTGTTGAAGAAGAGTGTGGTGCTCTTCAAGGTGTTGTAAGGTGTTGTATTAATTTTGGTAATTAATAAAATCTTTTTTCTTTTTGAAATCCATCCCAGAGATACTGGGGTGGTAGAGGATTAGGCCCTAGGTGGGTTGAACCTCTTTAAATCGACGTGTGTTGTTTACATTCCGCACCTTTATTATTTGAGCATTCGGTTCGAAAAAGAGGGTAAAATCGAAAAGATGGAGATAATCTATTCACCCCCCCTCTAGATTATCGTAGCCGCTTGGACTTACAAGTGGTATCAGAGCCAAACTCTTTGGCAAGCTCGTTTCACATTGCGAGTGAAGAGGAACGATCGTCGGCTATGAACGAAGCTCATCTTACCGGCACCTCCACCACCAAGCCACCACTATTTGATTCCAAAAATTTTATATTTTGGAAAGAAAGAATGGAATGCTATTTACAAGGTTGCGGGTTCGATATTTGGAACATCGTCATCAATGGAGACTCCATCCCGATGAAAAACACAACATACACCTCCAAAGCTCTCAAGAAGCTCAATGATGAAGAAAAGAAAATCACCTCCTTAAATGGTAAGGCTCTAAATATTTTGTATTGTTCACTTACTAATTTGGAATATGAACTTATTGTAGGAATTCGATCGGCTCATGAAGTATGGCAAAAATTAGAAGCCATCTATGAAGTACATGTAAATGATAGGAGCAACTCAAAAGCATCTACTTCTCAAAGGGATACAAGGTCAAATCTAAGGAACAAGCCTTTTCAACTTCCAACTATGAAGTAGTCGAACAATGTTTTATGGGCATTGAAGAAGAAAATGAGGCATGTCTTAGACCCTCTACATCCTATGATATTGTTATACAAAATGATTATAGTGATTTGCAAAATGATTTTGATGACCTTCAAAATGAATTCCAAAGCTTGCTTGTTAAATACAAAAACTTGAAAAAGGAATTCATTGTTTTGAAAAATGATAAGGATAGTTTATTTACTTCCTATGAATCACTATCATGTGCTCACACCACCACTCTTGATAAAGTTAAAAACCTTGAGAAAGAAAATAGTACTCTTGTTGAGAATATTGATTGCATGAAAAAGGATCTATTAAAATCTAACTTGAGTACCAATAAAATGTCCAATATTGTTGACATTCATAATTGTGATAAAGGACTTGATCATAAGCCTAATGTTGTTAATCATATGAAAAAGAATCAAGTTCCTATGCATGTTAGTAATGTTACTTGCTTTTATTGCGGTAAGAAGGGTCATACGGTAAATACTTGTCGAGCTAGAAATAGCTCTAATTATTGTTGGAGACCTAAAAGTCTCAAGACTAATCCCAAAGGACCCAAACACTTGAGGGTACCACAAAACAATGTCATTTTAGGTACTCGGCGGATTAATAATCGAAGAAAGTTCATGCCGCCAAGGAAATATCAAATGACCAATTCATTTGATCAAAGGAGAAAACATTTTCAACAAAGCCAACTTCCAAGAAGAGGATATAATCAAAAATGGGAAGAACACAATTCTTGGAAAGGCAAAGACATCATCAACAAGATGATTTTCAAAGAAGAAGAGACTATCAACAATGGGAAGGACAAAAATCTTGGAAATGGAGTAATCAAAGGAGTCGTCGTCAACAAAGTGACTTCTCAAGGGGAAGATATCATCAACAATGGGAACGGCACAACCCATGGGAATGGCGTAATTGGTAACCCGTATCTCCCTAGTTAAATATGCATTTTATTTTGTTATTATGCATGCTTTTATTTGTGTCTTAATTGCAAAATGAGTTTTCAAGTATTTATTTTTTAATTAAGGTCTTCAATATATATTTGTGCTTTTAAAATATTTTTGAAAAAGAAGACCTTATATGATGTTTTTAAAACTCTTGTGCATTTTTGTAGACTAAAGTATGTTATCATCTCTTATGGATTTTTATGGCATGAGCTTACTTGTGATATCTCTTAGCCTACACTTTTATCATTATGATTTGTGCTAGATTTGTTTTAAGAATTGTGTAGGATTTACATATTTTCACAAATGGCCATTTACGTCATTATTTGTCAAGAAATGCATTAATTATCGAGGTACGTTTACGTGTGTTATTTTTACTCTTATAGACTCGATATATGTATTGTCATGTGCCTATGTGCTTGTTTTTCATAGTATTTCATACAAGTGCCATTAAGAGGATTTTTAGATTCTTTGAAAGACACTATTCGATATTTGATTGCACATATTTGCTTTGTCAACTCTTGTTCAAATACTTCTTTTAAATGAGGTCTCAACTATATGCTATCGGATTTTCAAAATTCAAAAGAGACCTTTTGTAGCTTTCTTAAGCTTATTTGAACTTGCATGATTTAGTATACTCTTGATGATCTTCTAAATGCATAATATGTGTTTCTTGCTTCATGGTCTATATATATATAGTGTCTACTTCTACTATGCTCTTATGCAAGATATTTTGTGATTAATGATTGAGGCATGTTTTTACACTTGGGCTATTTTTTCTTGCTTATATAAGCGTTGCCGTTAATGAGTTTGTTAAGTTGTGTAGATGAGAAATGAAGTACTCCAAATATTAGTTACCTCAAAATATTTGGATGTAAATGTTCTATTATGAACACCTTAGATCAATTGGATGCCCTATGATGATAGTGATGAAGAAGACAAAAAGGGTATTCCGAAACAAACTCGATGACCAAGGCAACATTGGTCGAACTAAGGCGAGGTTAGTAGCTCGAAGGTATTTTCAAGAAGAAGGTAATTAATTTTGATGTAACATTTGCACTCATAGCACATTTAGTAGCTATTTATATTTTACTTGCCCATTCTTGTTTTAAGAAAATTTCAAGCTTTACCAAATGGATGTTAAATCCAATTTTCTAAATGGTTTTATTCAAATATAAGTCTATTGGAGTTTAAAATTTTTCTAGGCCTAATGATGTTTATAGACTTAAAAAGGCCTTGTATGGTTTGAAACAAGCACCCCATGCATGGTATGATAGACTTAGCTCTTTTCTTTTGCAAAATGGTTTTACAAGAGGTAAAGTTGATACTACTCTCTTTGTTTTTGAAAAAGGGCAAGATTGCTTATTAGTGCAAATTTATGTTGATGATATTATTTTTGGTGCTACTAATGAATCCTTGTGCAAGAAATTTTCTAAGTTAATGCAAGGTGAATTTGAAATGAGCATGATGGGGGAGCTCAACTTCTTCCTTGGACTTCAAATTAAGCAATGCCAAGAAGGAATTTATATTTCTCAATCAAAATATTCAAAAGATCTTTTGAAGAAATTTGGCATTGAAGAAGGAAGAACCGTATCTACCCCAATGGCAACAAAGTCAAGATTGACAAAGATGAAAAAGGCAAGTCGGTTGATGAATCCAAGTATCGAGGTATGATTGGTAGTTTACTTTATTTAACCGCAAGTAGACCGGATATTCTTCATGCCGTATGCCTATGTGCTCGTTTTCAAAGCAATCCCAAAGAATCTCATATGAGTGCCGTTAAAAGGATTTTTCGATATTTGAAAGGCACTATTCAATATGGTTTATTCTATCCAAAGAATGAAAATTTTTCTCTTAAAGGTTATAGTGATTCGGATTATGCGGGAAATATTGATGATCGGAAAAGTACTTCCGGATCATGTCAATTTCTAGGTGATTGCCTAGTTTCTTGGTTTTCAAAGAAACAAAATTATGTTTCACTTTCAACGGCCGAAGCCGAATACATTTCCGCGCCATTTTGTTGTACACAACTTCTTTGGATGAAACAAATTTTAGCGGATTATAAATGTTCTTTTGAAAGTGTTCCTATTTTTTGTGATAATATATCCGCTATAAATATTGCTCAAAACCCGGTTCATCATAACCGTACTAAACATATTGAGATTCGACATCATTTTCTAAGGGATTGTGTTTCAAAACGAAAAATTGAGATATCTTTTGTACCATCTCAAGATCAATTAGCGGACATTTTTACAATACCGCTAACTTCCGAGACTTTTGCATCAATACGAGCTCGGTTAGGCATAATGCATATTGAATGAGGTTTATGATTGCATTTTGCACGTTTTTAAAACTTAAAGGCGAAAAATCGGATTTTTGGTTCAAACTTCGGAATTTGCAAAACAGAAAGAACCTGCGGGCTGATCAAGGCCGACCGGCCGCCCATGCGGCCGATCGGCCGCCCTAGCCCCCAACCGGTCCCCTCACTATTTTTTGGTTAAAATCGTTTACTTTTGGTTTGACCATTTTGGCTTATTTTGTCCATTTTTCGTCCCCTTCGCATTTTGCACACAAATTTCACTTCAAATTTGTTTTTGTGCATACATTTTACATTTTGGACTTCATTAGGCTCGATTATCATCATTGTTGCTCATCCTCTCCGATCAAATGGTAAGAATTTCTCTTTTTAATCTCAATTGGGTTGAACCCTTGAGAATGTGCTTGTATCTTGTTATTTTGATGAAATTATTGTATTAGTATGTTGTATATGATGATTGTTGTTGGATGAATATTGTTGTATTGCAATTGGTGATGAAAATTTTTGGCTTAAACGAATCGCAAAGGCGTTATATTCTTCTAGTTTTATTCGACGCACGCCAAGTGTTCGACGAAATGTTTCAATGAAAAATTCATCACCTACATGATTCTCTCGATTTGAAAAGTCTTATAAGTTTATAGAGATCATGTTTTATCAATCAAATGAGCTTTTGCAAGTCAATTGATCAACTTTTCCCTTTTATTTGGAATTTAAGCTTCAATTTTCAAAAAGCTCGATAAATCGATAAATTTGCGCACTTTGATATGAATATATGAAGTTTTTATCGTGCTAACATTCTTTTTGATGATTCCAAAGGGGGAGAAACAGGAAAAACGCTCATACGCTCAAAGAAGCGAAAATAAGCTCGCAAGAAAAGCTATAAGCTAGGGCTCTTAAAAGCCATAAGCTGTGAATATTGCTTAGTCCATTTGATATATTGTGGACTTTTATGCTTGACTAATGATGTCTTGTGACAGGGGGAGCTTTTAAGCTCATATAATTCAAGCTTATTTTGTAAAAGTTAAGCTTTTAGCTTTTAGTTGTTGCTTCTATATTTACTCTTGCTATGCATGTGATAGGGGGAGCTTGTGCTTAAATGATTTTGAAAAATCTTTGCTCCTACTCTTGTGTGTTGTACTAATGATAAATCTTGCTTGTAATGGATTGTTGTTTTAGACCGGAAAATTTGTTTTGTTTTAAAATCGACCTTCTAAAAATTGTTTTGGTTTGTAATCATCAAAAAGGGAGAGTTTGTTAGATAAATATTTTTATCAAGATTTTGATGATTTTGTTTAAATGAGTTTTTATACCAAAACAATGTTTTTATATGTTGTCCAAATACTCCTAAATGATTTAAAATGTTTTACTAATTTTTGGAGTATTTCTTAGAGTTTTTAATTTGATTAAAATTGGACAACACTTTTGATAATTTTGGTTTTTTCACCAAAAAAATGTTTGTAAATGTTGTCCAAATACTCCCAATTTATTTAAAATGTTTTTACTAATTTTTTGGAGTATTTATTGAAGTTTATTTTTGACAAAAATCGGACAACATTTCAAATTGGAGGTCGGCCGTTCAAAAAGCGTCGACACATGTTGAAGAACACGAACTTGAAACAGTTAGAAACACAATTTATGTACAAAAAAAGAGGAGGGGACTGTCCGCCAGGAAGCGGACCGGTCGCACCCGAGCGACAAGTCCACCCCGATTCGGCCGAGTCGACCCCACGACGACACATGCACTGGATCACACTAATTTTTTTAAACGGTCAAAATCTTCAACAGGGCAAATGCTATTTTGTGACAAAAAAGTTATGTTGTTTGAAATTCTTGAAAATTTTACAATATTTCTACATCTTGTGATCTTATTTTTGTAGACAAAAGTGAAGATAGAGGAGCCTATGTTGGGAGCCTATGTTGGTGAAGACTTCCCTATAAATAGAGGATGAATTGAAGACACAAGATATAACAACACAAGCAATCAAACAACAAGAAATCTGCAAATTTCCAAGCCTTCATATTCAACACTCTTGTTGTATTTATAGCCTAAGTATTTCACTTTCACATCTTGAGATCTAGGCTTTTCTTGATTACACTTGCACTCAAATTGTAATATTCATTATTGAGTTGTAATCTTGATTTTTGTCATCATTCAACATAAGACATCCTTGTGAGTATTCTTGTGGAAAGAATACATTTGGGTGATCTAAGTGATAGGTGTTTCAAGAGTGTGGTGCTCTTGAGGTATTGAAGAATTTGGTATTCTTCAAGATTGAAGATTGTGGTGATCTTCAAAGGTGCCGTTGAAGGAAGATTGTGGTAATCTTCAAAGGGAGATTGTGGTAATCTCCAAAGGTGGGTGTTAAAGAAGAGTGTGGTGCTCTTCAAGGTGTTGTATTAATTTTGGTAATTAATAAAATCTTTTTTATTTTTGAAATCCATCCCGGAGATACTGGGGTGGTAGAGGATTAGGCCCTAGGTGGGTTGAACCTCTTTAAATCGACGTGTGTTGTTTACATTCCGCACCTTTATTATTTGAGCATTCGGTTCGAAAAAGAGGGTAAAATCGAAAAGATGGAGATAATCTATTCACCCCCCTCTAGATTATCGTAGCCGCTTGGACTTACAATTACACTAAACCCCCTGTACTATTCGTGTTTTTAGACTTTACCATATGAACTATTTTTTGTTACACTTTACCATATGAACTATGTAAGTTTTTGCACTTGGCCCTATATGGACAATTTTGTCCCTAAAATTTTATTTTTCTTAGAATAATGACAATAGTTCATTGTGGTCATCAAGTCTATCATGTTATCGTATATAAAATTACTATTTTTTTAAATTCATACATTGTTTCGACAAAATGTAGCTAGGTATTTCTAGTCGATTTTTGGGTTACTCGTCACACGTATAGTTTTATGACTGCTCTTTATACTCAACCTTAATCGGCATCAATGGTTCGTACCAACACCACATAAAAAGCAAAAAATTACAGCGAAAAAAAAAGTGTCGCGGACTTTAGATATTAGTGACCAATCTTGAGTATTCGTCACTAACTAATTAAAAAAGAAGAAAAATATATAATATTAGTCATTTAGCGATGAAAATATTCATCACTAAACATGAATGTTCAACTACATTACAGTCAAACAATGTATTAATTTAAGAAATTATTAATTTTTTATACGAAAGCATGATGAGTTGGATATGATCGCAATGAACCAATTTTATTATTTTAAGAAAAATAAAATTTTTATGGGTAAAACTGTCCATATAGGGCAAAGTGCAAAATATTTTACATAGTTCATATGGTAAAGTATAACAAAAAATAGTTTATATGGTAAAGTGTAAAAACGCAAATAGTACATGGGGCTTAGTGTAATTTTCTCTATATATTGAGAAAAGCGTCTAGGATTTTGAATCGTCTCATCAAACTCCCAAGTAGAATATGATTCAATTGATCATGGATTAAACAATCAAGAAAAAACATATAAACTAGGCCTAAATCTGATAACTCTCGTATTCACAGACCAAGTCTACACATATCCAATTTACCTGATTAATTAACCAAGTTCGATAATACATTGATGATTCATATCTAACCCCTAATTGAATTTAGTCCGACAATAATATCATCTCCCTATCTTAATTATTCTCTAAAGATAATCACAAGCTAATCGAGTTTAAAAGATAAAGCAATTCAATCAGAAAGGCACAATTAATCAATCAGTATTCATGTTTGTTCATTTGAATTAATTCATCCTAATCCTATAACAGTAAAGTTAGCTCATGCTTGTAGATGGATTCATCAATTCAATTGAAGGAAATAAAGTAATCACCGGTGGATCCGGTTTGGGAACTAAAACCATTGCCTCACGGTTTTGGTTTTGGTTCCTAATTTTTAGAGGAACCGAAACCAGTGGTTCTGTGAATGTGGCCACCCCTAACTTGAATGAACTCTCACAAGAGCCCTACCAGGAAATAGCAAACCACTACATCAGTATTTGCTCACAAGAAATCTGGCCTATAACAACTTTCTCTTCTGAAGACGCCACCAAAGCTTGGTGATGAATGACGACGCAGACCATGGCTTACCTCCTCAAATGGGTGTCTGACACTCTCCCACTTAATCCAATGCAGAAGTTGTTGCAGGTTAGTAGAAGTCGTTGCCCGCATAGGACCCTAGAAGAATTGGGCCAAATCTGCTCAAGCTGATGAAGGACACTCTTTAAGGGTTGCAACACATGTAGGATATTTAACCGGGAGGCCATGAAAGTGCTCTTAATAAGACCAAGTTGACCACCAAAGGAGAGATGCTTGCATGTGTGACCATCCAACAACTCTATTAAGCATCTCTGAATGACCGACAAAAAATAAAGCGAGTCGCCTACGACCTTTGAACAAAAGTACACCCAAATATGTAATAGGCAAATCACTTTTGTGAACCATGTTAGCCCATGCACAACATGCTCCTAATTAGCTTCAAATTTGGAAAGAATGGAGAATTTATTTCCTGAAGTAGCTGAATAGTGATCCAAAATATTTCAAAGTAACTAAAACCATTATCATCTCGCACAAGTACATATGACCACATCAACATAGTATGCCAAATGTGATATATGAAAGCCACAACAAGTCATGTATATCATATTCTCGAGCAGCTGAATCATATAATCAATGCCTCTAGACAGATAATATGCAATAAGAACAAATAATGAAGGTGACAAAGGGTCACCCTGCCTCAGTCCACAACTAGCGGAAGAGAATCCCAATGGGCAATGTTGTAAAAAGCGCGAGGCGCTAGTCAGCGGCAGGCTGGGGCCTAGCGCCTAGACGGAGTCTTGGTGGGGTTAGGCGGGACTTGGGTAGGGTTAGGTGGGCCTAATAAAAAAATGTAGTAGGCAAACAAAGGGTGCGCTGGCGGGATTAATTGGGACTAGGCAGGGATTTTTACAATAGAGCCAATGGGTCGCCATTCACCATAACAAAAAAACCCATAGTGCTCACTGCAATTAGCCACAAGATCCAACCAACAAGCAGGGAATCCCATACGAGCTAAAGCAGTATACAAGAATGGCCACTGAACTCAATCATATGCCTTTTCCATATCAAGTTTGAGAACAAAATTATAGTACAAATCACGAACCAGCCTCTGAGCCAATAAGATAGTATCAGAAATGACACACCCATGTGTAAAGCCACTTTGATGAAGAGAGACAATAAGTGGCATAATAGATGCAAGCTTGATGTTCATAATCTTCGAGATAATCTAGTTTGTCACATCTTAGAGGCTGATCGGTCGAAACTCTATCTAATTCTGAGGGTGTGGAATCTTCGGAATCAATACAAGAGAAGTAGCAATCTTGTTTGTAATATGTCACGTGTCGAATGTAGGGTTTCGGAAAAGAAGGATTATCTAAAGATGATTTAGAACTTAGAAAGCTTTGAAAGATTGCAATGTAAGTTTGATTTAGAATTAATCGCTCCAAATATGTAACTTTTCATCAATCGCTCTTTAGCCCTTTATAGTTGATGTTAATTATTTTCAGAAGTGGCCCATGTGATAAAGTTATTCTATCATCTTTTTGTCACATGGTTGGAAGTTGTAAAGTCATGAAAGACTGTAAAGCCTGAAACCAACTAAACCATGTGAAAACTAAGTTTCGCTTATCCTCAACCTTGAGGATTAAAAATCACAGGCTCCATGATGGGAAGAGCCAATATAAAGAGCATTAAGTTAGGTCCCTAAAATCATCTTTCTCATACTGATACACCATCAATACAGAGATATAGGAGATTTTAGAAGTCCCTAACAGAAGAAGAACTTCAAGAAGTAGCTCAATCTCTAGATTTTCAGATTCAACTATATCAATGGCGGGAGGTAATATCTATCCAATTAATTTTCGTATTATGATCTTATGTATTATTATCGATTTGAATACATAGTAGATCATGCCTAGATAAAATCTAACAGTTGGTATTAGAGCCTTAATACATACCTCTGTCTTGATAATTATATCATCTGAAAATTTGAGAAATGATTCAAATAACCAAAATACATATCACGAACATGAACTGTCAACACCGTTGTCGTAGCGTGGGGGGAAATAATTTGTAACGTAAAAAATTTATTTTGGCTAGTAAAATAGTTTTGGCCATAATTGAGTTTAGAAGAAGTTCTGTTTTTCTTCAACGGCTAATGTGTTATACTTTTGCAAAAGGAGACTATATTTTATAGCTAAGTGCTAGAATCCAGGGATAAAGTATGAGAAATGGGCGTATTACACCTTTTGAGATATTTGATTCCTTTGGCCACAAATGTTTTGATTTAAACTTTAACTTGTTTGATTAGAATAAAGTTTAATAAAGGTAATTAGATTAGTCATAGGTATCAATACAGACAAGAATATGGTGTACCCAAGGGATATTTCTTGATATGAATTAAATATTGGAAAGCAAATGCTTTTACCGCATGATATTCTTGTCTGCACGTTTATGGCTTGGATTAGATATACAAATCTTTCTTAAAAGCCATCCTTAACTAAAGAAATGAAGTTTATCTGGTAGTCTTAAATTTCGTACTCAAATTTTATAAGTTCTAGTAAATGCAAAACTGATTAATTTCCAAATATATAGACTTCTGACGTGTTAATGAAATTTTACAGATTTTGGTATATTTTGTAAACATTCATATTTTTATTGAATGCTATATAGATTTGGAAAATTTATGTGCTAAGATTATTTAATACTTTATTATTGATTACGTAAATTTGACTTGGCACATAAATTTATAATTATTGTTCATATACATGATTAATATTGTTTATGGTTATATGCAATATTTTTGTGAACAAACTTTAGAATCAAATAAAATGTCAAGTGATCTATGTAATTTTGAATAATTAGATATTAGCCACAACATCTTTATTTATGAAAAATTATATCAAGTATTCAAGACCACATATGGAAAATGACATTAATTGTAATTAATCACATTCAATATAATAGATTTTATCCCACATGAAATTTTATTATATTTGTGTGATTAATTAGAATATAATATCAAATTATTCTTCTTAATTTACCCACAAGGATTAAGAAAAAGGAACATAATTTGATAGTTCTATCATAAAGATAATGAATCTAATAGAATTAGAACTTTAACCCACATGCAAGTTTTATGTCAATTGATTCATATTTTATATGCTTCAAACTGATATAAATGTGTATAATTAAATGCAGCTAGCGCACCTGTAAGTTTCTGAATTAAGATATTAAAAGTGACATTCATGAATTAAGAGGGGACAATTATAAAGTTTGGAGGAGAGAATTAAAAAGAATTCTTCAATTAGGGTAGATGGACATTGATTATGCTATAAGAAAAGACGAACCAACTATAAATGAGACCAACAATTCAGATGAAAGGGCTCTTTATGAACGATGGGAGCGGTCTAATCGCCTCAGTGTGATGTTCATAAAAACCAAAATATCTGATGGTATTCGCGGTTCTGTTGATCAGTATGATAATGTCAAGGCATTGCTGAAGGCTATTGATGAACAATTTACCACTTCAGACAAGGCACTTGCTAGTACTCTAATAATGAAATTCCCATTCTTAAGACTCACTAGTCTGAGAGGTGTGCGTGAGCACAACATGCAAATGAGGGACATTACAGCTCAACTAAAGACTCTTGAGGTTGAAATGTCTGAATCTTTCCTTGTACACTATATACTTAACACTCTTCCACAGCAATATGGACCCTTCAAAATTTCTTACAATACACATAAAGATAAATGGTCAATTAATGAACTTATGACCATGTGTGTTCAAGAAGAAGGTAGGTTGGCTATGGAAAAAGGAGAGAGTGCATTGTTGGTGACAAATGACAGGAACAAAGGAAAGAATCAGGATCAAGCCAATACGAAGGGGAAAGGAAAAATACCACCCCAGGGTGAAATCAAAAAGGAACAAAAATGCTTCTTCTGTAAAAAGAAGGGACACATGAAGAAAGATTGCACTGAATTCAAGAAATGGCTTGAAAAGAAAGGTAATTTAATCTCATTAGTCTGTTATGAATCTAATATGGTTAATGTTAATTATAATACATGGTGGATTGATTCTGATTCTACAATCCATGTTTCAAATACCTTACAGGGTATGCGAAACATAAGGAAGCCGGTGGGAAGTGAACAAAGTATCTTATCTGGAAACAAGATGAGTTCACATGTGGAGGCTATTGGGACATGCATTTTAATTTTAAGTAATGGTTATGTTTTAGATTTGAAAAAGACTTTTTATGTTCCAAATTTTTCTAGAAATTTAATTTCAGTTTCAAGACTTGTACCGTTGGGATATTCCTTTAACTTTTCAGAAATTAATTTCAGTTTGTTTTATTATTCTGAACTTGTTGGAAATGGTACATTATCAGATGGTCTTTTCTCTATTAATATACAATATAATGATCATAATGTTATGCATGTTCACACTGGTGTTAAAAGATGTATTATGAATGAAGATTTTTCTAGTTTGTGGCATCGGAGGTTATGTCATATCTCCATAGATTGAATTAAAAGATTAGTAAATGATGGAGTGTTTAATACTTTGAACTTTACTGATTTTGATACTTGTGTGGACTGTATTAAGGAAAACAGACCAACAAGTCAAAGAAAGGTGCCAAGAGAAGTTCACACATATTAGAAATCATACATTCAGATATATGCAGTCCAGATATGGACTCATATGGTCCAAAATACTTCATCTCTTTTATTGATGATTATTCATGATATATGTATCTCTACTTACTTCATAATAAAGACGAAGCATTAGATGCCTTTAAATCATTTAAAACAGAAGTAGAGAAACAATGTGGTAAGCAAATAAAAATCGTGAGAACCGATAGAGGTGGAGAATATTATGGTAGATACACTGAGAATGGACAAGCACTTGGTTCATTTGTAAAGTTTCTTCAAGAGCATGGGATTGTTCCCCAATACACCATGCCTGGTTCTCCAAACCAAAATGGTGTAGCTGAAAGAAGAAACCGAACTTTATTGGACATGGTGCGTAGTATGTTAAGTAGCTCAAAGCTACCCAAATCCTTATGGACTGAAGCTCTTAAAACGACTGTGTATATATTAAACCGAGTTCCAACTAAGGTTGTTCCAAGAATACCTTTTGAATTATGGAAAGGTTGGAAACCGAGTTTGCGACATATACGCGTTTGGGGTTGTCCGTCTGAAGTAAGAGTTTACAATCCACAAGAGAAAAAGCTAGATCCAAGGACCATTAGTGGGTATTTCATTGGATATGCCGAAAGGTCTAAAGGATATAGATTTTACTATCCATCCCATAACATTAGATTTGTGGAATCAAGAAATACAAAATTTCTTGAAAATGACTTGATTTGTGGGAGTGATCAATTACATAGATAAAAGTTTGAAAATGATCAACCTTCCATATCAAGTGAGAAATTGGCTATCATTTATTACACTCCTCAAGTTCAACCGAGTGTTGTACAACCAATTATTGAAGTTCCACAAATTGTTGATAACCCAGTAGAACAAATTGTTCAAATACCAGATAATATTGAACAACTAGTTGAACAACATAATATTGAACCAACATTGAGAAGATCTACTAGAGTAAGAAAATCAGCAATCTCTGATGATTATATTGTGTATCTGCAAGAATTGGACTATAACATTGGAGCTGAAAATGATCCTGAAATATTTTCACAAGCTATGAATTGTAAAGAATCAAATTTATGGTACAATGCTATGAAAGATGAGATAAATTCTATGGCATCTAATGGAGTCTGGGATCTTGTTGAGTTACCCAATGGTGCAAAGGCCATATGGTGTAAATGGATCTTTAAAACAAAGAAACATTCATTGGGTAACATCGACAAATATAAAGCAAGACTCGTTGCTAAAGGATTTACTCAAAGGGAAGGAATCGATTACAAAGAAACCTTTTCTCCTGTATCTAAAAATGATTCTTTTCGTATTATTATGGCATTAGTTGCACATTTTGACTTAGAATTGCAATAAATGGATGTGAAAACGGCTTTTCTCAATGGTGATCTAGAGGAAGAGGTATATATGAAACAACCAGAAGGTGTCTCCTCTAGTAAAGGTGAGCAATTGGTATGCAAGCTTAAGAAATCTATATATGGATTAAAACAAGCCTCTCGACAATGGTATTTCAAATTTCATGATATTATCTCTTCATTCGGGTTTGTAGAGAATATCATGGATCAATGTATATACCAGAAGGTTAGTGGGAGTAAAATTTGTTTTCTTATTCTATATGTAGATGAAATTTTACTTGCAGCAAATGATAAGGGATTGCTACATGAGGTGAAACAATTCCTCTCTAAAAATTTTGATATGAAAGATATGGGTGAAGCATCTTATGTCATTGGTATAAAATCAATAGAGACAGACTTAGAGGCATTTTAGGTCTGTCACAAGAAACCTATATTAACAATGTTTTAGAGAGATTTCGGATGAAAGATTGTTCACCAAGTATAGCTCCTATTGTGAAGGGTGATAAATTCAATTTAGCCCAATGTCTCAAAAATGATCTTGAAAAGGAACAAATGAAGAATATTCCATATGCTTCTGCTGTTGGAAGTCTAATGTATGCTCAAGTCTGTACAAGACTTGACATTGCATTTGCTGTTGGAATATTAGGAATATATCAGAGTAATCCAGGAATTGACCACTAGAAAGCTGCAAAGAAGGTAATGAGATACCTTCAAGGGACAAAAGATTACATGTTTATGTATCGACAAACTGATAATTTGGAAGTCATTGGCTACTATGATTCGGACTTTCTTTGGTTCTTGATTCACGAAAAATCAAAGATCTGGGTATATTTTTATATTTGCCGGTGGAGCCGTATCTTGGAGAAGCACAAAGCAAACTTTAATTGCTACTTCCACAATGGAAGCTGAGTTCGTATCTTGCTTTGAGGCAACTTCACACGGTGTATGTCTAAAGAGTTTTATTTCTGGCTTAGAATTGTTGATTCCATTTCTAGGCCATTAATAATATATTGTGACAATTAAATTTGTTGTATTCATGGCTAAAAATAACAAAAGTGGCAATCAATGCAAACAAACATATCGACATAAAGTATTTAGCCATAAGAGAACGTGTTAAAGATAAAACAAAGTGGTTATTGAACACATTAATACTGAATTGATGATTGTCGATCCTTTGACAAAAGGCATGCCACCATACAAGTTCAAGGATCATGTAGAACGTATGGGACTTGGTTCTTCATTATGGTTTTGTAAGAATCATTGTTGGAAAACTCTATTTCAGTAATGATAATTCTCATATTTCAGTTGTGTACACATTCATTTGAGAATATCGTCAAGAAAGGACCAAGAATGGACAAAACTAGTTTGTTCATTAAGTTTTATTGGCTCGTGTTAAGAAACAAAATACATTGTGATATATTGAAGATAATACTCAAATTTTTAGAGAACATATGGGCCAAGTGGGAGAATGTTAATTATTTTCAGAAGTGGCCCATGTGATAAAGTTATTCTGTCATCTTTTTGTCACATGGTTGTAAGTTGTAAAGTCATGAAAGACTGTAAAGCTTGAAACCAACTCTAAACCATGTGAAAACCAAGTTGGCTATCCTCAACCTTGAGGATTAAAAATCACAGGCTCCATGATGGGAAGAGCCTATATAAAGAGCATTAAGTTAGATCCCTAAAATCATCTTTCTCATACTGATACACCATCAATACAGAGATAGAGGATATTTTAAAAGTCCCTAACAGAAGAAGAATTTCAAGAAGTAGCTCAATCTCTAGATTTTAAGATTCAACTATATCAATGGCGGGAGGTAATATCTATCCAATTAATTTCCGCATTATGATCTTATGTATTATTATCCATTTGAATACATAGTAGATAATGCCTAGATAAAATCTAACAGTTGAGACTTAAATTATGCCCAACAAAGAGGAGACAGAACCCCAGTTTCCATATTTTTGACAATGGAGTTCTTTTGTTGTCCATTCTCTCCTGCCACCAGCTTTAGTGATGGAAATCTGATTCCTCTTATTTTGGTCAATCATCATGTCATTTTCAGCTCCAGTGAAGGTTCCCGCTTAGTCTTTTGGATATGTCCGTGAGAGCGAACACTATGAGGGACCTAGTCAGCTTAACTTAACAACGGACAATTATAACTCTTCAGTAAGTTGACTCCACATCGACTCTGCAGTGACTCCGCTTATGTACTGATTCTGAAGTGACTCCATAACAATACTGCAGTCAGTATCAATTTCTTGAGTTTGACTCTGCAGCAACTTCATTCATGTTGTGTGGGTGTCCACTTCTTTCAGTTTACAGTAATTTCCCCTCAAATCTTGCTTCCATCGTTCTCCTAACTCAACAACAGTCTTCATCATTAGTTTCCCTCAACCACTTAGCAGTTTCTCCTTCCTTATACTTAGGTCGACTTGCCAGTTCAATATTTACGTTAAGTTCAGTCCCTTACAAAGATTCATATGATCATTTGAAAGCCTGGGGAAATCTAGTCCAATACATTCATTTTGTTATCATTAAAATCTAAATAACATTGTCCTCACAAATTATACTATGCTTTTACACTTGAATTCACTAAAATATAAAACGGACATGGATTGCGACTATGAAAATTATTTCAATTGTATATAATTCGCATTTCACGACAACATGAGTGTCGTGTCGCTCGATGAATAACGGGTAAGGCCCCCGTATCAAATTAGCAAATTTGCTGAAAAAAAATAAAAAAGACTAATGATATTAATATATGACACATGAACTTTTTCTCAATACTATCAGTCTCAATCCTTATTCTGAACAAGTGTTTTGTATTGTTTTTTGTGGTCCAATGAAACCAAACAAGATTCAAAGGGATTAATTATTAATATCATCTCCAACCCAACTTCAAATCAAACATTATCACACCAAATATGCAAAAACTCCCTCCAACCAACTCTAAACCTTACACCACAATTTGGTGTAGTGAATAGTATTACACCAAATTTGGTGTAACACTATTCATTTACACCAAATTTGGTGTAATGCAATATCTCCTATTTGCCCTCCAATTCTCTTCTACTTCAAATTTAAATTCCAATTGTATCCTCATTTTATATATAATTAATTTATATAACTTGGTTTTAATAACTAATTAACATTTGCTATAAATAATAATAAATAACAAATAATTATAATTAAATTAAAAGAGATACTAATATTAATTTTAATATTTATTTTTGTAATATAATTAATTAATGTAATATTAATTAAATATAAGTTTTTAGTTAATTGCATTAACAATAATAAACTATAATTAAATGAAATAATTATATAAATAATTAAATTTGGTTACTAGAAAATGAAAAAAAGAATAAAATATTCATTTGGTAAGATTTGGTGTATTAATTATTAATATCAAATTACACCAAAACACCAAATTTGGTGTAGTTTTTACACCAAATTGGTGCAATGGGTTGGAGATGGTCTTAATACCTCGAACCAAATGCATGATTAATCCCTATTCATGGTGGCCAAAGTATGCTAAGGCTAAGAAGACATAAGTGATATTGATTTCCTTATGAAAAAAAAAGAAGTGTACTTCTCGTTTAAAAGCTCCAAACATTTTTATGTCAATACCATTTCAAGCTCGTCCAAGTTGTTTCTAAGGTTCCAATTTTATGTAAGTTTGACAGTTGAATGTAGACCTACATATCAATGCACGAGTCATTTCATGTGCTTTTGTTGCACGCATTATTTGTGTTTTAGGGAGTGATTACTTGGTTTATCATGTTTTTTCTTTTTAAAAAAATTCACTACAGAATAGTGACAAAATTTTGTTTTAAAAAAATAAAATTTGAGAATATAATTGGATGTGAGATGAAATTGTAATTATCACAATTATGATTTTTCTAGTAAATAAAATGATTGAATGTGATTAGTGTTAGAAATGTCAACAAACTAGTTTGTGTGAATAGTATATTTTTGTTTCTTAGTTAATTAGTGATTAGATGCAATTGATTATTTGTATTTTTATTGTAAATTTTTTTACCTGCTGTTTGGCTCTCTCACACAAGGCGGATTGAACAAACTTTACCTTATAATAATTCTATGAAATAAATTCTTCGAGAAAAGAGGGAAAAAAGCGCTAGGTTTAGTGCTTTATATATATATATATATATTTGGTGCAAAAATGAGACCACCCTCCCTAGGTGAGACAGTGTGGACTCATCTTACCCATTGATCTTAAATAATGAAGGGATGTGATTAATTCGGTTTTTTAATTATTTCCTAATTTTCGATTTTAAGGGTAAGATTGTAATTTTGAAATTCAAATTAGTGGTCCCAACGGATTTTATGGGTTTGAAATTGACACTGCTGGATTTTGTAGCGGAATTTAAGGAACCCTGTTTTCTTTCCAAATATTTTTATTTTACAAAGATAGTTAGGGTTCTTCTCTGCGCATAATTAGACATCAAATAATGCATATTTAGTTATTTTGTTGGCACTTTTTACGAAAACAAGACATAATTGAATATAACGTCTTTGCATATGTAGTTATACTACACTGCATAAATAAGTTCAATATAATGTATATTTACTTATGAAAGTGGGATGTTGCTTTTGGAAATTATAAAAATGGGATGTTACATAATGTACTGCATATTTAGTTATTCCACAATGCATAGATAGTTTCTAGATAATACATAGTTAGTTGATTTTGTTGCATAGTTTATGACATCTTACATAGTTGGATATAATGTACTACATATTAGTTTTTTTACGCTGCATAGATTGTTTTCAGATAATGCATATTTAGTTGAGTTTTGTTGCATATTTAGTTTTCGAACTCACTGTTCGTTATTTCTCTGTAATATTGCACCGATTTTTCTTGTTTTTTCTCAGTAATTTTCATGAACCGTAATTTTCGAGTTCTTCACGATTTTTCTTTATTTGCGTTAATGGAGGAATGAGAGAGAGAGAGAGAGAGAGAGAGAGAGAGAGACGTGAGATTGGAGAAATTGAGAGATGTATGAGAGAGAAAGAGATTTGATTCCATTTTTGTAACTAACTTGTTATGTTATTTTACCCTACTACTCTCATATTGATTAAATTAATATTTTAATATATTTTTTATCCATTAAATCATACCCATTGATTAATAGTGGGGGATGGTTGAGATTAGTCAATTGTGTCTCACCTAGAGACATGGTCTCATTTGATCCTCCCCCTATATATATATATATATATATATATATGTATGTGTGTGTGTGAGATTATTTTTATATTAGTTTCATTTTCTCTTTCTCTTTTTCTATTTCACAAATTCTTCAAATAGAGGAGGGATAATATCCCTGTATTTGGCCATCATTGGCATTTAGTTTTCATGGAAACATGTAGTAGTAGCTTTTGTATCAATTAGTTAGAAATAAACACATTAACTTCGTCAATGTGTTTCAAAGGTTACCACAGCTATGATTTTATAGCCATAGGGAGAAAAATTATTACCTGCATAATTCAACAAGGCTAGACATCTATTAAGAGTTGACAGGGTCAAAGTATTATCAGATAAATAATTCGGAGGGGGGCCAATTCAGCCCCTTCATTTTCCACAGAATAGATGCAACAGCAGATTATCATACTTTTTTTTTTTTTTGAGAAATGCAGATTATCATACTTAAGCATATGGTAATCTCGATTTTATGGTGTGCTAACCATCTATCCTTGCATATTATCAAATGCGAAAATGTTTTTTTTTTTTATCTCATTTAGGGATAGTTACAAAAAAAAAAAAAAAAGCATTTGAGGTCCGAACTAATTACAGAAAAACTAGAGGTTTTTTGCAATTAAAATTGCAAAAAACCTCTTAAGGTTTGACTTTGTCTTACATTTCCCCCCTACATAAACAAAAAACATTTGGAAAACCCCCTATTAGATATATAAATATTACAGTTAGTCAGTTACCCCTAAATTAAGACAGAAACAAATCTGAATGGGCTTTTTATAATGTTGAAACATCTCCGGATGTTTTTGTAATTAGCCCAAACCTCAGGGTTTTTTTTTTAACTATCCCTCATTTATTAGAAAAGGGAATTAATTTGCAACCACAAAATGGTTTTAGCCTTAGTAACAACAATTCAGCCTTCAGCCATGGAAACTGTGAAAACAATGAAAATTCATGTTCATCACTGATAAGCATGTATTTGGTACACTAAAATAAAGGGGTCCAACATGAGAAATTCACCTAAGGTTCCAGTTAACCTATTCACAAAATGGAAATAATGCTAAGAAAAACTTAATCAATCAGAACAAATGTAGTGTTCCGATGCATCGTAAAAAAAGACTAGCTTTCGTTGGAAGGAGGACTTGAATCAGAAAGCTTGAGAGATACCGGACAATGGTCACTCCCGTAGAAACCTGTAACCATTTAAAACAGAAACAACAAAATTCAGACATAGGGTATGGATGAACACATAAATTCATGCATGAACATGAGGGCTAATTACAAAAACTACACCTGAAGTTTAAAAGAAATCCAGTTATCTTTCAAATTTACAAATACCCTCGACATTTGTTTCTCTTTACGAATTGCATATTTTGACGGGGTATATAAATACAAACCTCGAGAGGTTGTTTATTGTTCTTTAAGGGGGTACTTATAATTTCAGAGTTTTTTGTAATTAGACTAAATTTCAGGGGTAGTTTTGTAATTATCCCTAAACATGATGTGTGGCAAGTTTTAAAAAACACTGAGTTCAGATAATGAATTTTGGATATGTCCGGGATACTGTTAGAGTCCCCATCGCTCCAGCATCGTCGGATACGCGGGCTTGGCTACATTCTGATGATGGGAGTATCACTTCGAAGTCGGCTTACACCTATCTGCGCCCTCACTCCCCTGTGGTCCAATGGGGTTCCTGGATTTGGTCACCTCACATTCCGGAAAGACGTTTGATTGCGGCATGGCGCGCCATCCACAATCGACTTGCGGTATTGGATGTTCTACGATCGCAGGGTTCCTTCACAGGCCCCTCGGTTTGCGGTCTTTGTTGTGCTGACGCGAAATCTGTTGACCATTTGTTTGTCTCATGTGTTTCTGCAGGGGCCCTCTGGCAGTGGATTTTTTAATCTTTTGATATCCATTATTTTAGGGCTTATAGCTTCAATGAATTCCTGGTGCGGTTAATGAACTTTCATTTCAGTGAGCAGGTGGCATTTTTATGGCGGGTTGCAGTGTTACCCGGTATTTGGCTCATATGGCAAATCAGAAATGACTTGACCTTCAATGACAAACACCGACAAGAGAGGCGGCCATCCTACACCTTCGGTCATGATTCTAAGTCTTCCTCCTTGGGCAGTTGCATGCATAATGATCAACGGGACCTTTTCATTCTCCGCATACTTCGTGTTCCGGGGCGCCCAAGACAGGCCCCGAAGGTTGTGCAAGTCACTTGGCAAAAACCTCACGGGCCGATCAAAGTCAACATGGATGGCGGCACGCTGGTGGTGCGCCGGGCATCTCACAAAGATCCGGTGTTTAGAAACTATGAGAGGCTTCTTTCGTGGGTCGCTTTGTGGAAAGTTATGGTTTGGGTTTTGCTTTTGAGGCGGAGGCGATGGCGGCCGTGCGGGCAATTCATTACGCTTTCGAGAAGGGCCGACTCACATTGGGCCGAGTCGGACTCGGTTTATGTGGTGGAGTTGTCGGAAAGAGATCCACGGGGTTCTCAAGGCGTCACTTAAGCAAGTGGCGTCACACACTTCACCTTCAGCGCACATAGATCTCGTTGTTTCACATATTTTTCGGGAAGGCAATCGGGTTGCGAGACATCTTGAGCAAGAAGACGAGTACGGCACATGGTGGTGGGCGTCCCGCCCACGAGCTTGTACACTATCTTCTTCGATGACTATGTTGGCGATCCAACTATAGGTTTGTTACTTAGTGCGTCACCGCTTCTGGTTTCTTTTCCTATTTTTTGGACGCCTTTCTCTTTCCTGGGGGGTACTCTTTTTCCTTTCAAGGGTTTTTCCCACAAGAGTGGATTTTACCTTGGGAGGTTTTAACGAGGCCCCAACCATTCAGCCATATGGTCGGCTTGTGACCATTTTGTTCTTGACAGGAACCTTTAATTTCCAGGAACCTTTTCGTTTTTGACATTATTTCCAGGCTTATATTTGGTTACATGATCAGCATGTGATCAGGACAACTCTATTTTCATTTTTTATAATATTCGCCCATGGGACATCGTTGGAGAACAATGTCGGGTTCGCATTCATTCAAAAAAAGGAATATGAGAATATGTTTCATCCCTGGGAAAGGATTAAAATGTGATGATGTGCCAAGTATCCATCCAACGACGAAACATAAAAAGACTTGGTTTATATAGTACTAAGTCTTGAGTTCCTTTATTTTTTGGGATAATTATAAAAAAGAACCCTGAAGTTTGGGCTACTTACATAACAAAAAAAAACAGAGGTTCTTGAAAATTGCAAAAAAACCCTTAAAGTTTAATTCCGTCTCACTTTCCCTTCATAAGCAAAAAACATTTCAAAACCCCCTCTGTCATTTATAAAAATATTACAGTTATCCCTCTTAAATTTAAGACAATCAAACTTGAGGGTTTTTTTTGTAATTAGCCCAAGCCTCGGGGGTGTTATCTCATTATCCCTTTATATTTTTTTTTTTTGTGTGAGGCTTGACCTGCAGACTTATAAAACTATTTAAACATGACCTTTCCTCCTGCTCGTGCTAAAGCAATTGCAGTAGGGAAAGTAGGATTCAGAATGGCGCATAGATGAGGAAGTTGGATATGCAGTATACATTACCTTCCAGTTCAATACCATGTCCATGCATTTCACAAGCAACAATTCTTTCCTGGAGTTTCTCTGAAACAATGAAATAGTCGATTCTCATCCTTTTCCCACGATATCTGCAACAAATTGTTAGTTGGTCTGCATGAGCTCCAATACAAACTGAAATTCAATGACGAGTTAGATTCATCTTTTGGTATTAATCAAGTTCTCCCAACTAAAATTTGCCAAGTAGATACGTCTTTTTATATCGATTGCCAACAGTAATGAAATTAAATCAGCGCAGTAACTTCTTACTTCCCAACAGGGTTTCCTGACCAGGAGAAACCACGATCCATGTCTTTATCCTTGTGTAAATACCTGTATGCATCCACCAGCTTTCCCCTGGGTAGACACAAGTTAAACCCATCAGTTTTAGATATTGAAGAAGTCACAAATACTTGACACAAAAAAGAGCACATAATAACTATGGGATATATGCAAGCTTCATTTTCTAAAGTACAAACTCCTGCAATACAAATGTGGTACATTCGCTAACTCTACAATGGTAATTTATGAAGTAGATTAATTGCCCTGGATTTCTCATTACAGTTACCCTTTCTAGAAAGGAAAGCTGGAATGTGAATCCATTCTTCAATTCAAATTTACATAACAAGATCGAAATTTCCCATAAAATAATATTATGATGAATTACACATGATGGCAGTTCGTGATACATACAGCATACAAGAGACCAAATTCTCCAAGCAACTTTATGAAGAATATAGAACCCCTCAAATTCTGCTGCCACGAGCCCACGAAGCTGAGGAGGTTCCTGTCATTGAAATTGTGCGAGAAAATTGACGAAACAATCCACCGTGACCTCGGCAATCCAAGGCGGGTGCGGCAAGTAACGTCAACACTCAACAGTTTCTAGAACTTCTCAACTTAATTTTCGACTCTCAAATTGTAATAGGACTTCATGGCTTTTATGAAGGGGTATAAATACCCATCTTAGAGGCAAAGAGATTTAGACACAAGAGGAGAGTCTCGGCATCCACAAGAAACACCTTTTTTTTCCTTAGAATTTCTAGAAGTCATCAGATCGAATAGATGTATTGTTCAGCTTGTTTCTTTTGATTTGAAGAATTGCTACGACTTTATCCAAGTATAGTGTTTCTTACGTGCTTTCTTGTTTAATAATGGATTGCATGACTGATTTTTGTTTACAACATGATGATGATTGTGAATAGGATTAATCATGAAATTGAACTGAAAACTTTATACACAAGCATGAACTAATTCTTTAAATCTAGGTTTAGAATGATTCAACTTGAACGAAGAAGTTAGGCTAATGATTGATTAAATTCGACTTTCTTAATTAAATTGTTATGCAATGAAATCATGGCCAACTTTTGATTAATTTTGGGTAGTGATTGAGATCGATAAATAAATTCATTACTGGAACCAAATTCATCTAAGGTTGATGTGAATAAAAATGTATCACCTAATCTAGATTAATTAATTGAGTTGAATGAATTTACTCTACGTTTAATCTGTGAATATGAAAGTTATCAGATTTAGATCTATGTTGATTTAGTTAACTTGATTGGTTAATTGCTTCGGATTAAATTGATGATTAGTCGACTTGGTAATTCAAGGGGATCATTCCAACGCCCTAGACACTTTCTGAGATTGATTTCTATTGAACCCTACTTTCGTGTTAGCTTGATGGTTGAGTTCATTATTAGTTTTAATTTAACTCCTTTTCAACAACTGAATTTGGTTAGAATGTTTAAAATTAACATTGTTTATTTTGTGAGTTCACTTTATCAAATGCTCTGCAAAGTTTTCCTTGACAGACGACCTTGGTGTGACTTGTCGTTCTATATTAGTCTCCTGCTCTTGCGAGTAGTTCCCTATTTAGATAGGTAGGAAACAAGCGATCATTGCACATCTTAAACCCTTGGAGGACTTACTTGTGATGCTCCAAGAGAAACATAAAGAGAATATTGAGAGAGAGTGTATTCTATAATAGTGATTATGTCATGTTGGGAGAGATATATCTTATTTAAAGATGTACCATCATTCTTTTCACGCTTGGAGTCTACCTAGGAGATGTACATGTCCATACCACAATAGAATTCTTTCTCTATTTCAAATATGTACGGAATCTTAATGCACAAATAGTATTGATTATCAATTCCATGGTCCTCCAAGGCTAGACGATCACATATTCTTCCGAGACAAAATTATAACAACTTATAATGGAAAAACCAAAGGTTAGCTTATAGATGAGGTTATTAATTCAACATAGGCTTGTTGTTGGCGTATAGGATATTTGTTTCCTTGGGAAAGAAACAAAGACTCTAAAATAGTACAAGTCATTAAGTCAACCAACAAGATTAAGCTCCATCATCACATGTTACCATTTTGTTAAGAGTAACCAAGGATTTAATCCATGTGGCATTTTGTTAATGGTATTTCTAGGTATTACTTCATCAACTGCTGACTCCAGACCAAAAATCTTTTCTTGCAAATCATTCACTTTGAACATTAAAATTTTAAAGTATTTCCTAATTCTAATCAAATTATGAAAAATGGAAAAGGCACTATGTCGAACGCACATGGTTCACGTGTGTACAAAAGATCCTACTTGTCTATCACTCAGCATACTTATAAACTGTAGAAATGTATCATCAATCATCATGTAACTCATAAGTCAAGTATCAACAATGCCAAGAGCCAATGTTAAAAGGCATGATACTACCTAATTGGCTCCTACCACCCAAAAATATTGTTCTTTGATCAGTTCAGCAAAGCAAAACATGTTAAACTTTTGTTTCCTTATTTATAAACAAGATAGTTGCAGAACAGCTAATCAAGCAGATTAGCTGACAGCAAAAAGCAGTAGCAGCAATATTCTATCAGGGAAAAAAAAAACACAACACCAAGTAGTAGAGAAAAAATAAAATGGACAAGGATGTATGATGATGCTATGAGGATAAGAAACTCTTGAATCATTTTTTAGCCGCATGAATTGGTAATTAAAGTGGGCTGAAGAGGATGGAAACAAATTTTGGTGTATACTGCTCAAACAGAGTAATTATCATTAGTTTGATTCGTACCAGAATTACTTGAGACAAACAGAGTGATTATCAATTAGATACTTGACACTTACTCTTTTAGAATGGAACCAAAACGCGCGTCTTCTCAGACAATGTAAATCCAGGTTGCCCACAATCCTGCATCATATTAGTTGGTTGATGTCAGCAATTGTTAGGTTTAGAGAATGAAGAACATATATCTTAGACAGGATCTTATAAATGAACGCGTCTACTTCTTTGAATACACATTTTCTACTGTCTTTTATCATTTATAAGTGTAAACAAGAATGCACCAAACAACACATGCAAGCAACAGGCAATAGCATCATACAATAAGAAATAGCAAATGTAACAGATCAATTCTTTCTTCTATGTCCTCTTACATCCTTATATTATCTCAAAATAGAAAACTGAGTTCAGATGACAGAAATTAAGGGAATGAAATGTTGATTCATATGGATGTATGTCTAGAACCACTCATACGCATAGTAGTATAGATACTACCGCACATGCTCGATAAACTCAGCAAGGTAGACAAATAACTGAAATACACTTAAACTGTCCCTATTTATACTCAACCAATTTCTTAACTACAGTTGCTTGATTGGTTCTATTATTTTCTTCACAAAACTTGTTTAAATCTTATTAAAGTATCAGACTTTATAATGATCATGGAACTCAACATGTAATCAAGCAAGCACAATAAAGCACCTCTTTGTTAGGCGGAACATAACCATTTAGCTTTGCTGCACTGAAAAATTCTGGATGACTTACATCAATATCTTGATGACTGCAGAAAAAGATGCAAATTAGATATTACCAGTAGGTTATCCAATCTATGAAATGCAGTAACTGAATGGATAACAGAACTACTTACTGCACACACTATGACAAAAGATACACGTTTTGATAGGATCATACTCTCCAACCAGAAACAAGCCCTGCCTACCACATTTAATAGACAAAACTTCTACACTATCATTCATACTTGACTATATAAATCTCAAGTTTGAGCACAAACAGCATATAGTGTTCGCTGGACTTGCAGTTTTCATCTGTCCTAGAGAAGGGAAAATCCATTCGTTTATGAATTATCATGTCGCGTAATAAAATTTCAGAAATTCAAGAAATATTATACATAACAAAGGCACAATTAGTCCTTAAATGGCGCGCAGTACTTCAAAAATTAACTCATTTGATTTAAACTGGTCATCACATAGCACAGTGTACCTAGAAATACTTTTCATGCCATAGAGGTCAACCCAGGCACCATATTATTAACGAAAGTTCGGCAAGAAAGCAATCTTGATTCGCATTTATCTGAGTGGATGGTTATACCAAAGATTATACAAGGAAGAAAATTATATCAAAAAGAAGTATTCGCAATTATATGGCGCAGGGTCAGAAGGTGAAACAATTTTAATAGAAGTATTACTTTATTGGATGTGATCTAACAGGATCAGCTAGCTGTTTTCATATATATCTCACTGAAAGTTCACACAGAAAAACTATGGCTCAACATTAGGAACGTTTGAGCAAAAAACATACACACTGTTAGAGTTTTTGTTTGTCCCACATCGCCAATTTGTTGGACTGCTATTGTGTATAAATGTGGTTTGAGCACCCTCTCCCCTTGAGCTAGCTTTTGGGGATGAGTTCTACCCAAGCCCATTCATCATGGTATCAAAGCACCCGGGTTTGGTTTGGAGGCGATGCTGGGAATTGGACCCCGACCCATTTGCATTGGCACCTCGGCGTGAGGGCGGGTGTTAGAGTTTGTGTTTTTCCCACATCGCCAATTTGTGGGGATGCTATTGTGTATAAATGTGGCTCGGGCACCCTCTCCCCTTGAGTTGAGTTAGCTTTTGAGGATGAGTTCTGCCCAAGCCCATTTATCAAACACCCACACTGGTAACAGAAAACCTGTCAAAACCCCACCACCCACCAAAGAACCACCTCTTCCCCATAATTCACCACCAGACAGGAAAATCACAATAACAATACAAGTGAAAGAGGAAGGGAAGTGTAGTAAAGAGATGACTGAAGTAAATCAGAAATGAATTAGCAATGGGAAAAGTACCTCACGTTGAGATCGCCACACCAGATAAGGGGCTTATCAGAAGTTCTGAGAACAAATTCTAACATCCTCTTATCCCACTTTCTCCTCCTCTGAAATGAGGATTCCTCCTCTTTCCATCCATTGTTAGGAACATATGTATTCAATATACGGAATGATTCAAATTCAGCCACATTAACCCGACCATCTGGTTCATGCTTTGAACCTAAAAAAAGGAAGACATTTATGAATTGGCTTCTCACCTTGCATCAAAACCTCAAACAAAATACCGAGACCAATGTTTTAAAAGGCAAGTCACTCTGAGGTGGCGCCCTAAGACAGGGTAATGCCCCTGGGGCAATGTAGGAAGTGTTCACCTTCTGGTACACCCAATGGCATAGGGCAAATCTTCAGGCGCTTGAGGCACGTCCACTGTGCACAGAAGCTTGGGTAAAATCCAATTTATCCAAAGTTAGAGATATGCTCTTTCTTAACTTGATTTGTTCATTTTAAGAACAATATGGTCCATCCATAAATTCGTAGACCACAGATAATATTAAGGCTATTAAAATGAAAGAGTCCAAATTTGAAATAAGTTTTCAACCAAGCCGAAGCGAAAGGGATCAAGAAAACCCTTCACCTACCCCATGGCCGCACCAAGTCGTTCTTGCCTCACAGAGTTCTCCATGGTAGCCATCAGTTACTCCTAAGGATGTAAAAATCAAATTATGAGCTATAATCCTCAAGGTTAGTGTTATACCCTTTGAACTTTCATATTTTCGTAAAACCTTCACATAATATTAATGGGTTTATTGTTTTCACCTTTTCTTTTAATTCTTTTTCTTTTTATTTTCTTTTTCTTTTTTTTTTGGGGGTGTTCGTGTGTGTAAAGTTGATGTTTGGTATTTACGGGATATATTTACTCTTTTTTGCTCAATGCAATATTTATTATTATGCAACTATAGCTTAGTATTTCCCTAAATTATTCTATATTTTTTTCACATAATTTTACCTAAAAAATTTTGAAATTTTTTTAGCTCATTATTTCATATTTTTAACATTTTTGACTTATTGTACAAATTTTAATATACAATATCAAAATTTCTGGGGCATACATCCCAAGCCTCGAGAGTTACGCTCCACCCCCAGAACCATGCAGTGTCTACCCTGTGCCTTAGCCATTTAAAACATTGATGGAGACAAATAATACGTAAACAAGAATATATAATAGCCAAAAGAATTCAAATACATAGATAATTCACTTCTATATGCAAATGTTATCTTAAAAAGTGTTAAAGAATATAATGTAGCCTACTTTGCATGATGAGTAGAAGTGATTAGAAATGAGCTAGACATTATAAAGCACATTTTCACGTACTCAGGCCTTGAAATGTGTCAATATAGAGTGTATTTGCAATTTCCATAGGCTAAAGTTTCTTAACCCCAAGATAGGTTTGTTTTTCATGCATATTTCTACCAATAAGTAATAAAGAAGATGATGGGAGACTTCCTTATCTTCTGTAACATAAGCATGACGACTTAATGTTGTAAAAGCACTAGGCGCTAGTCGGCCGGCAGGCTGGGGCCTAGCGCCTAGGCGGAGGCTTGGCGGGCTTAGGCGAGACCTAGGCAGGGTTAGACGGGGCCTAATCGGAAAAACAACGTAGGCGGACAAGGGGGGCCTAACGCCTAGGCGGGGATTTTTGCAACAGAGCGACTGAGCAATTTGCTCCGAGACCTAAACTCCTCATATCAGTGATTATTCAGGGACACAAAATTGTAGGTTTCAATTGCTTCTTCACAATTAATCAAAGGAAAAAGAAAAAAGAAAAAAGTGATGGCCGCTTTTCTGGCCTTTTTTGGTCTGCTTATAGAACCTAATTGAATAAACATATTTGAGGTAATTTTCTCCAGTCTGTCTCCAGGCCCAATAAACAATTTAAGACTTTATCTTCTATGATGATCTAACTGTCTGATTCATCTGGGTATGAGAAGAACAGTTCCTTCTTGGTTACAAAGGTGGATTTATGTGATGTTGCATCCTGCACGGAATAGAAACGGAAGTGAACACCTTATAAACTTGGGTAAAGAACCCATGAGCATTTATTGATATCCATTTTGGGGCAAATTGTACACAATCCAAGGCATGACAAATGATATTATGTGATGCCACATCACATTCTTAAGCAAGGGTGATTGTTATGCTCTATAAGTTTTCACTAAAAAACACTGTGCATAAATAGAATATCATTTTTGAGCAGGTTTATTCAGAGTCTAATTTCAAGTTGCACTAAGTGGGTTTTATGGTAATTCTCGCATATAAAGGACCAGTGCATAAGGGGACATGATAGCTTATACCTTCTCTAGTATAAGAAAATTATATTTTTGAATTGTCATGTATATTATTACCATTAAGTTTTTCATCTTGTATCTCTTTCATGGTATCAAAATATATGTCAGAAGTCTTGACCTTATTCCTAATGTGAAAAGAGGATACTTTATATCAAATCATGGGTATTACGAAAAGAAGGAATTTTCATCACTCAAAGTTTTCATATTATTGACAAGGTTGACATGAGCTATTCCAAGTATTATACTCCAAGCTGTAGGGTCCATTTACAGGACCTCACAAAATCTTGGAACAATAACAACATAGTCTACAATATATTAATTGCATTAGCTTTATCTTGTACTTCTGAATGTATCCACTGCGTTTATTTTTCTCAAGATATGCTACTTTTCTATATGCTATACGGTTGTGAAACAGAGTTCTTTACTTCTTTGGTCGCAATAATCTGCTTTAAAGCAAGTTGATTTAGAGTATAACCTTAACCGATGCATTTCGTAAGAATGCAATATTAAATTACCTTATCTTGTATGATATTTTGGGAATTAGTGTATATGATCCTTGTTTTCATTTGCAAGAGTACAAGTGTGTCCAAATGTTTTTCCATCTTCTGCAAGTATGCCTCCTTCATGAGTTCATACAACATTGTACGGAGGTATACTCCTTTTTCATTACATAAGAAAAAGGAAATTAATAATTTAAGATTCCTAAGACATTTTAACTCTTTAAGTTCTACGAAATTTCATTCTCTTCAAATGGGCTGACATGTAGTATAACAGAGCAAAGAACTTCCATCTAATTAGTCCCCCACAAGGTTATGCATAACAAGGATCGAACTAAAATATGCATAAGAAAGGAAAAGAGAAAACCCATGTCTAAACTGCACAATTATTAGTTTGAACGTCAACTAAAACGTTCCTTCTTTCAACTGGACCTACTGGAATGGGCTAAACACAGTAAAACCATCTATATACTGAGATCTGTAAACCTGGTCCTCTCAGAACAAGAGTCAAACTATGCTGATTTGTGGAAGTCGGCTTCCATTTTGGTATCTTGTTAGATTTTTAGAATTTCACTCGATTAGTTTATTTATTTACAAATCAAGAAGATCCTTTAGAATACTGCAAAATCACATAGCATTACAGAAGAACAAAATTTACACATTGAACAAAATCACCAATGTAGTTCACCATGTATAGTCTAGAATGATGATTAAATACAGAGCCTGCAGTACTCTGCTTTTTTCTACAAAAATAATTTACTTCAGGTCACTGAGTTCAACGTAGTTTGTTTCCATTTTGTTTTTGTGACAAGATTATAGGCTTAATTAGTGTAGATGATTGAGTACTTAATTAGTGTAGTGATTGAGTGCATAATTATATGAATGTAATTATCTTCTTTCCTAGTATAGGATTTCTTATGCATATAAATACCTACACATAGTTGCATGAAAATACACAGAAAAATGTTTGCTCAATCCTTGTATCAGTTTTATTTGATTTTTTCAGTTAGCAAGGATTTGACTAACAGCCCTCAGTTCTCTTTACTGACTACAATAGCCTTAAGTTGGTTTCCAGTAAGATCCACAATTTAGTAACTATGGGTGCAATACCAAAAACAGATCTTCCATGAGAGAAATTATCAAAGTAGTCTACAACAAACCTGCTTGATCCAGCGAAAAATAAACCTTTTTTGGCTGGAAGCACTCTTTTATGAACAATGCAGTTCCAGCATATTTTGAATCAGAGAGAGACCACCATACGTTATAGTTTTTGAATGGTGGATTTGATAAGGCACGCACCACAACCTGCACAGCGAAATATTATAGAATAACTCTATACAGTCAATTGGCAGATATTGTTGAGACTAATGTTCTAAGCATGCATTTATTTTATGGAAATGTTGTTGGCTTAGGCTCCAATACTTAAATTGCATTTTCTGAGCGGCATGAAATTTTCTTAGTTAGAATCAATAAAGTCAACATGCTAGCAGAATGAATAAAGTTAACGCGTGCTTACTTAAAAGGTCCAGAACATACATTTTTGAAACTTTTATAAATAAAAAATAAAAAATAAATAAATAAAAGTTGCTTATCACAGCAGCGGACAAGAAGCAGGAAACAGAAATAACCGTTTACCTGCTTCTCCTCACGTGAGGAGCTAGTATCATCTTTTAGCTCTCTTGGGTTTCTCGGTGCACCCTTAGGACCAGCTGCAGGCATCCTCACTTCCTATGCCATTACCGAGTCAGATAAACTCTTATACAAGATTCCAAGATATTAAAGTTGAAAACAATGAGAAGATAACTTAAAGGCACAACAAGATATCTCCACAAGTTCAAAGAAGACAAATAGGATCAAATCAAGGAAAAGGAACGCTACAATGAACTGTAAAGAAAGAATACAAAAGAAACAGATGATCTGTAAGTATTTTGTGGAGATATAATCTTTTAAAAACCTTTAGCTAAAGCAGGCTCGATTCTTGTACAAAATTTACCTGCATCATCCCATCAAATTTAGTAGGCAATAGCAAAAGAAAATGGGGTAATTGAATGTTAATACAAAGAAATGATCTTCCTGTATAAACGCATCGAAATAACATATATACATCATAATATCAGCAAAAAGGTCCAACTGAAACAGCATTCCTGCGTTAAAAAACAGAATCTGCACCAAATTTAAACCCCAAAACCCTAACTAGTGAAGAGGCATCTTAGAGACGAGCAATCTTTAATCAATTAATCATCAATTTCATTGTAAGTGAAACATACAACCAAAAAGGTTCACAAGAACCCCAACAAACCATTCTCATTGTGGTGCATCAAACAAAACAAATACCACGGACAATTTTTCAGCACTCAGTAACATACAAAAATCAAACAATAAACTAACATTTGGCAATTCGAAAATAAGGCATGCACAAACTCCAGAAGCCCGAAATATACAAACGCATCTTCCTAAAAGCAAAATATATCGTAAAAGGAAAAGAAAAGAGAAATAGAGAACGCCAACATACCCAAAAATCAACATACGCATCTTCTCTTTTACCTTCTATAATTGTTTTTGCACTTATCATTGAGCAAAATACCCAAAAGTCACACTATTACAATTTACACAGAACACAATAAATGCTGCTGGTAAACATTGTAGCAATTACCTGCAACGCAATGACATCGGGGTCAAGATTCTCGACGAACTTGGAAAACTCGGTCCAGTTGTTCTTAATTCTTAGCAGAAAACTATTGGCATTCCATGTCAAGAATTTCAAAGGCTCTTTCTTAGTGGTGTCGTTGTTCTCCTTAGTTTCAGCAGCAGAACCATTTTCTGTTGTTTTTTCAGAGTCCTTTACTGGTGAGGAGGAAGAGGAGAGAGTAGGTTTCTTGAAAGAGCCATCTTTCTCTATTGGCTTGAAAAATCTCTTCATTTTTGTTCTCTGCTTGTGCTTCCCGTCAACGGAGAGCCCTTGGCACTAGATAGAGGAAAAATTAATAAACCTCCCAAACTATACGCGTTTTTCTACGTTGCCCCCTAAGCTAATTTTTTTTCTGCATAACCCCCTTAACTACACGAAAATTTCTACGGTCTCATCCCATCCTCCCCGTCGGCGGATCTGATGGGAATATTCCATTGGCGGGGAGGAGAAGAGGGCACCGTAGAAAATTCTATGTAGTTAAGGGGGTTAAATAGAAGAAAATAGTTTAGGGTTGGTTTCAAAAATTGTGCATAGTTTGGGGGTACATTAAAAAAATTGTGCATAGTTGTGTAGTTAAGGGGGTTACGCAGAAAAAAAATTAGTTTAGGGAGCAATTTAGAAAATCGCGTATAGTTTGGGGGGTTTATTAATTTTTCCTCTTTTTTATATATACCCACATTTATTTGTCTCCTATGCAATCTGGGTTTATTCCGTGCAGGCAGATTCACAATTGTATAACCTTGGTTTCAGAAGGCTTTAATGTTTTACATGGTCAGAATGATGCCAACATGATTTTGAAAATAGATATCCGTAAGGCGTTCGATATTGTTAATTGGGGTTTTCTGATTCATATCTTGCGTCTGTTTGGCTTTTCGGAGGCTTTTGTTCATTGGATTGAAGTTATTCTTCAATTTTCTAGAATTTCGATTTTATTGAATGGGTCGCCGGTGGGCTATTTCTCTTGTTTCCGAGGGGTTAGACAGGGCGATCATTTATCTCTCTTACTCTTTTGCGTTGCGGAGGAAGGGTTAATCGAGCGCATTTATTGAAGTAGCGATTACGTAATCGGCTTGGGTCGTTCATGGCGCCTAAGAAGATCGTTTTCCCTTCTTCCATTATGTACGCGGATGATATTGTGATTATGTGTGGGGCCTCTTCAGCGAATGCGTGCACTCTTCTTCAAATCCTCACGTTATATGCGGATATCTCGGGTCAGGCCTTCAACCCTCGCAAATTCAAAGTTTACTTCGGCAACCGGGTCTCTACTTATGTGTGTGTCCGTATACAGACGATTACAGGTATTCAATTACGGGTCTTCCCTATAGTTTATCTGGGCGCCCCTATTTTTAAAGGTGCTCCCATGTTGCGGCTTTACAACCCATTTTTGACAAGGTGATTCTCAAGTTTAGAAGGTGGAAAGGGATATCTTTATCTATTGCTGGTCATGTCTGCCTGGTGAATTCGGTGATCACCAGTTCCTTTGTGCACACGATGATGGTTTACAAGTGGCCTAGAATATTGCTTAAGCAAATGGAAAAGGCCATGCGTAACTTTATCTGGACTGGTGATGTTAACTCTAATGGTTCGATGGTGGTTAATTGGAGTCGATGTTGTATGCTTCGGGCCAAAGGGTGACTGTGCGTCCGCTCTATTTCGGTCACTAATAATGTTTTTCTGATGAAGCTGGCCTGGAAGGTTATAAATTCGGATTCTGTGATTTACAAAACTCTCAGAAAACGTTATTTGACTTCAGACGGTTCTCCCCGAAGCTCATTTATCCCTTATTCCATCTGGACCGGGATTAGGCCTTGCATCACGGGTTTCTTGGATGACTCTCGTTGGATCCCGGGGTGTAATTCTGAGGTCTTATTTTGGCTTGAGAACTGTCTGGGTTATGCCATTGCAGATAGAATTGGTATCCTGCAGGAATAAATATATTTATTTAGGCATCGCATCTCGGATTACTTCTATGATGAGTCTTGGCATTTCACCTTCTCGTTTATTGAGGTTTACTTGGATCTGGTCCGGGAGATTGTCCGTGTCCCCATGACTCGGCCGAAGGATACACGTGTCTGGATGCACTCGATGATGGGATTATTACTTGAAAGCGGCTACTCTCATTTGCACCCCATTCTCCTGGTCCATGGGGTTCCTGGATTTGGTCACCCCATATCCTGGAACGACGTTCGATTGTGGCATGGCGAGCTATCCACAACCATCAAGGCGGTATTGATTTCTTGTGTCCTGAGGAAAGCTTCATTGGCCCCTCGATGCGGTCTTTGTTGTCTTTGTTGTTGAATGTGTTGATCATTTGTTTGTCTCTTGTGTATTTGCAATAGCCTTTGGCGGTGGATCTTTGATCATTTGGTGTTCACCTTTTTATGGCTCATAGTTTTAATGAATTCTGGTGCGTTTAATGAATTTTCATTTTCGGTGAGCGGTGGTTTTCTTATGGCGGGTGGCGCGCTTTATCTTGCATCCGCTCATCCGGCATATCCGAATGACTTGGCTTTCAATGACATGCTATGGACGATGGACGCGACCATTCTCCACCTTCGTGTTCTTATCATGGAATCGGCTTCATTAGATCGGGGTTGCATGCATAATGATCAACACGACCTTTTCATTCTCCGCAGACTTTGTGTACACAGGCATCTGAAAGGGCCGAAGATTGTGCGGGTTAGTTGGCAAAACCCCTCCCGGGGGATCAAGTGAATATGGATGGCGATCTTGGGGCATCGGGGCGCTTTACGACCTTTCGGGGTCTTCCGGAACTGCAAATGTTTCTTTCGGAGTTGCTTTATGGAACATTATGGTTCGGGCTTTGCCTTTGAGGCAGAATTAGTGGCGGCTATGTGGGCCGTTCATTATGCATTCGCGAAATGGTGGACCCAACTTTGGATTGAGTCTGACTCTGCTTATGTGGTGGAATTGCTCCAGAAGAGGTCTGAGGTGGTTCCATGGCGCCACCTTAGCAAGTGGTGTTACACTATGCACTTTCTTTCACAGATGGATTTGGTGGTCTCGCACATTTTTCGGGAGGACAATCGTGTGGCAGACCTACTAAGCAAGAGATTGCACCCTGGGACTTGGTGGGGAGTCCCGCCTGCGGATATCGTGCCTTTTCTTACATAAGACTATGTTGGTCAGTCCAATTATAGGTTTGTTAGTTAATGCATCTGAGTTTTCCTTGATGTATCGTTTTGGACGCTATTTCTTCATGGGGGTACTCTTTTTCCTGCCAATGGTTTTTCCCATACGGGTGGGTTTTACCTTGGGAGGTTTTAACGAGGCCCCAACTATTCAGCCATCTGGTCGGCATGTGACCATTTCATTTTTCTTTCATAATTATTTTCAGGCTTACTTATTTAGCTACCTGATCAGCCTGTGATCAGGACAACTCTCTTTTTCATTTTTATATATCTATTTGAATTTATTCAAAAAAAAATCAACCTTCATATAATTTAAAAAATGCCATTAGTTTAAAAGACTATGATACCCTTACTTACATAAATAACTTCATGCACTTCATATTCCTCACACCCACCCATATTCTTGTAAAAAGCTGAAACTTTTCCTTGTAAATTCTAGATTTCACATTGTTGCAAATATGGACAACAAAAAAATAATTTATCGAATAATATAAGTATCTCCTTAATTTGCAACTTAAAAGTGTGTTATTTTTCCATTTTTACTCATTTTTTACAGTTGAAGTTTTACTGTTGAATAACAAAAGTGCGATACTTGGCACGATCGCAGTGCATCCTTGGTCGTGCCATCGTGCTATGTGTCATGATGGCACGATCATAATTAAAATTTTGCTCATGTCATCATGCCAAGTGGCATGATGGCACGATCGTAAATAGTTTTCGGTCGTGCCACTTGGCACGATTATATTTACTTTTCGATTATGTCATCGTGCCATCTATCGTCTTCTTCCCCAAACTCGGACCAAACCAGAAGAAAAAAAGTTATGTAACTCTACAATTCAAACCAAATACAATTACCCATCACTTATACCCAAACTAATCCAACTATAAGTGCGAAATATTTGTTTCCATGATAATAACTTTGAAAGAAACTTTTGAAAACATCACGTGTTGATGCTTTTGAAAAGAATGAAATCTAGTTCAATAACTTGTCTGGCGGAAGGTTCTTTGAACCAAATGCTCGATACCACTTGTAGGTCCCAAGGGTGTGAGTAAAGTATAGAAAAGGGTTGAATAGATTTAACCAATTTTTCGATTTTAAATATAATCGAGTTTTATCACAGAAAACGATTAAGTATCTTAAGAGACATCGAGTCAAACTTCAAAGCAGAGAGTTAACCACTCAATAGACTATGAGAGAGCTATTGATAAAGTAACTAAGGTAGAGTGAAGTTATATTTTTATAAATTCAGTTTTCTTGGTTTTTTACAAATGAAGTCTTTACACCATTTTTAAAGATTGGTTGTCAACACTTATTTTTAAACTTGTTATTATCGGTTGGATAGCAAATATTTAGCAAATAAATAAATTACAAATATTAACAAAGTGGTTCGAGGATGGGGTAATTCCACTACTCCACTCTTCTCCAACTCTAGGAGGAATTTACTAATGTAACTTCGTTACAAAAGTACAAAAGTATCAAAGCAAGCCTTGATCATCACACAAATGACTTCACTCCTCGGATTCACTCTTTGCAAGGCGATTGCCTCACTACTTCATCTCTTCAAATCTTTTGGACTTGATCACTTGAACCAGGTTTGAACTAGAACCTCACCGAACTTTCTTCACTTCTTGAAGAACATACCCATTTGTTCTTGAAAACAAGTTTCCTCTTCAACTTTGAAGTGTGACTTCTATCTTTCACAAGGATGTGTTGGATAAAATCACTTCGAGTTTGGGAGGGATTGAGAATTTTGCTCGAGAGAGTATTCTGATTTTTGCTTGATTGCTCGATTTCACTTTAGAATTTTTGCTCTCTTGTGTGTCATTTTTTTCTCTCTCTCGAAAATTCCTCGGTCTTTTATAGTGAGAGTTTAAAATTTGTCCGTTAAAGCGATAAACAAATTCAAACATCACTTCTTCTTCGTTGGCTTGTCTTGTTCTTGCAGCATGTGATGTGGACTCAACCTTTGTATTAACTACCTGTAGGCGTCTGAAATGAACCAGAGTTCTGCAAGCATTATATTGGTTCCTACTACTTGCACTCTTTCATCAAGACAACTTTTAAGGTTGCAGGTCTGTCTCTTACCAAAATGGGTAAGTCTTTGACTTTTCTTCACAACTGACTTGTTCAGCTTTCTCTTAGTCCTTCAGCTGCTTTACCCCGTAAGTTGAGTCTTCTCCTTTATTCCTTGGATGACTCTGTTGTAAGTCTTCTGAAAGACACAACTGGTGTACTTGACTGAAGTTCTTATTGACCACTCAGCTGAATCTTCTCTGCATCTTCAGCAAGTCTTTTGCATCTTCAACTTGGCTGCTTGACTACTTAGCTATTTTTCTATCTATTACAATGTTGAAATTACATATAGAAATTGGGGTGACAACTTTCTAATACTAAGTTTTCTAAGCATCATCAAAATCTATACAATAACTTTCCTAACAAGTGATACTAATGTTAATTTGTTATTGGATTTTTGTGTAGCTTAGGATCCTTTTGCGCATACTTCGGGGGTTAATGAAGATTCAAGCATAGATAGAAGGAATCAAATATGATTGCGTGATTGGAATAGTTGACAGTTTAGGTTTTTGGTTGACATGGGCCACAATGGTGTCACTTGATGCGGACATGTCACTGGACATAATTTCCTGCAGAAAACGCTTTTAAATCTAAGATTCAAGCCCATACATGTCAACTTAATATGAATAGGGTTAGGTTGATTTAGGATAGAGAAGAATCGTCTTTAATTAGTGGAGAACGTCGTTTTTAGACTCTCTTTCGGATGCTATTCTTTCTCTTTCATCTAAAACATTTGTTTTGCATATGGAATCCCTGCGCGACTAATTTTCCTTTTTGTTTTGGTTGAAGGCGATTGAAACCTTGAAGTTAAACGATGTGTGATCAAATTTGATTATATATTTTCAGTGTGTATTATTGGATATTGGTTATTCTGTGTGCGTATTTACTTGATTATTTTGTGTAGTCTATAACCTGATCACTTATTATTCTATGCATGCGATCTATTGCTTAACTGAGATTCGAATTGGATTTAGACCGGATATCGGTTGTATATGTCTGGCTTAAGCGTTGTCACTCTTAGGCAGAATAATTAGACAAGTTAATAATTAACAGATTAGTTATTTATTGGAATTGTCGGTCTCTCATACTTTTAATGCTATTGCTATGATAATTCTACATGATGTTGGGAATTGCTTGGTAATAAGGGTTGTATAGAATGATTATTTTTTACAACTAAAATAGGAGACAAAAAAATAAATTCAACGACAATTGTCTAGGACTATAAATTGATATTTTTGCAACAAAGATCAGTCGTACACTTCAAGGTGGAAATCAACTTTAATCAAAGCCTCTTAATTGATTATTTATCACCACTCTCATGGTTGTGTTTTATACTTGGATTATTTTAGTGGCATAGTTATTTTTAATATTTAATTCATAGTTTTCGGTTTGCTAGAATAGTTAGAATTATTGATCAAATCCCTCCCTTTTCTAAATCACATTGCTAAGAGATAAAATTAAATCCTCTTTGGAATCGACCCTTGCTCACACTACTACACATAGTTTAAGCAATGTTTAATTTGGGTGTCTACGGCAACACGAACAAATTTTGGTGTCGTTGCCAGGAGAATTTTAATTGAGTTCTCTGGCCTTGCGATTCATATATATATATATATATATATATAAAAAAAAAAGTAATAATTTTATTGTCCATTTTTTATTTTTCTTTCTTTATTTCTACTAAATTTTGTTATTTAGGTTGTTTGACAGTTTATGATTGGTACCATTCTACTAACATGGTAAATTTCGAGTTCAATCATGAGATTCAGAAAATCACTAGAAGGTTAAGGAAAGAAGTAAATAGACAGAATGGACAGTCATCATGAGCACCATCTACTTGTCCGAACACAATGCTGGAGTTTGAGGAGTTTGGTAGTGATATTGAAGAGAGTGAATTTGAACAGGGAAACACCGTAGTAGAGCAAATGACACTGCAAGAAAAACGCTCAAAGACATCGCTTAAAAGACATCTGTTTCATGAATTTCATGATGTCTTATACTATACAACATCATGTTTTAAGTGAAGCGATGTGTATGACTGGATTTTTTCGCTATTACACATCGTTTTTAGAGCAGATGTCTTTGGTGACCCCTTTTTTGCTTTATAACATCACTTTTAATATCAGTTATTCCAACAGATGTCGTTGTCTACCTTTTATTAGTTTATAACATCACTGTTAACATCATTTATTTGAAATTTGATGTTATATTAATTATTATCAATTTAAAATAACATTACTTTCATTTTCCCCAAATTAATCTTTTTTTAGAGGATTTTCCCTCAAATTAACATTTCAAGTGATCGACACACAGAGATTTCCAGCAAACCCTTTGTTATGAAAATCTAACCTCCGATAGAATGTCCGTGTTCTTCCTCCGAAACTCTCACCTCTGACACCTTTGAAACTCTCGAACCTCTGAATCTCATCTCGAAAACCTCGATTCTTCCTCCAAAACACTCACCTCCAAAACAACGAAATTGTTAATTATATTGTAGAAACTAAAGGTTGGTGGTTACAATTATATTGTACAATAAATGGTTTTCTTACATATTATGGTAATTATTTTAGTAATCCTATTAATTTATGATGCTGGAAAGTCCAACTTTTGGAATTGGTGTTTCTTTCATCTTTGAACTAGGACCAACTTTGATTCAAAAATCTAAAAATCAGATTGCAGGTAAGTTGTTCTTTTTGCTTTTCTCCCTTCTACACTTTTATTGTCTTAAACTTGGTTGTTGTAGTGAGATTCTTGGACCATTTTCTGTGAATAATGTGTGTTAGTCTTCTTCCCTTAGGATTGAAGAGAGTTTTATGGTAGTTATAACTTGGCCACTAATTCAACAATTTGTTAATCATAGTGATTCAAGATATGTTTTACCAATAGTTAAACTCAAGCCGACATATATTAAGTTTGTTAATCATAGTGATCCCAAATCTGTTCTATTTTACGACAGTGTTTTCTTCCACTATGGTTTGCTACATAATAAGTGACTTGTGTTTTTTTTTATTGGTGAGGTATTTCATCAGTCCTCTTTTCAGTTGATGTTTAAGTAATGGTCTATTTACAGAAAAATTCATATGATGTGACTGACAAGTAGCAACTCAAGGAGAATTTACCTCATTCTTACTGGTAACAAGTTGTGGAGTTTATTTTACAGGACAAAATGTATTTCATGCGAGATCCGTTGTTTTGGGACCTTACAATGCATGTAAGACCAACTACCAAATGGGTGAAATAATGGAGATATTTTTGATTTGTCATTCAATCTTGACCATTTCAATTTCATTATAATACTTCAGCTAGTGGTTATATACCAGGAGCACCATCTGAAATGGCAAGTCTATTTCATCTTTGACCTTGCATTCTTTTTTCCCTTGGTTTTGATGTAACTTTTATGAAAGATTTTATAATTGTTGCTTGTATAAATGCAAATGTATCAAAACCTTCTCACGAGATATGGTTATGGAAATCAACCAAAAGTCATCAGTTGTACGATATGCAGATATTCTGTTGTTCCCAAGACAAAGAAGTGTGTAGAAGATATTGACAAATTTATCAAAGAGAATCATTTTAATGAAACCCTGATGTCCAATTTTCGTTCTCTCGTTGTCGTCAAAGGAAACACAATGCGATCGCCAGTTAAAGGTGTTGCCGATATGGATCCCATTGTCCGGGTTTGTTGTTGCTCGCGTATTACTCCGCCCATATCTTAGGTATGCCCTAATCTCAATCTAAAATTGGTCTACCCTTGAATTTATGTTGTGGACTCTTGAATTCAGTTGTTTGACAGATAATATGGGCGAACATAAAAAGGGTTTCATTATTTTTGGGATGGAAATAAGGTTTCATATTAAGCAGGGGTTTTGGTAGCAAATTCCCCCTTAGTCAGTGGTTTGTATGTAGCTACCTTTGAGTGGAGCTTATTGATATTGAATACAAATATGTCCTTTCTTATTCAGTTTCCTACTTGTGGCCATTCTCTGCTATTTGTCTTTAAGAATTGGCTCCATATTTTTTTTTTGGTTTTTCTTATCCATTAAATAATATTATGTTATTCCTTTTGAAGAATGTTTTGAGTGAACCAGTTGTTGTCCTTTTCTTAACTTAACTATTCAAAGCCAATTTTGGTGAAATGAACTCCATATAATTTAAGTACTTGGTGGTACATCTATTGTATTGTGATGCTTCATCTGCAAAGATGTACCTATGGAGAAAAGTCAAAGTTTTAATTGTTAAGCTGGCATATTTAATATTTTTGTTTGTTTCATCTTGCAGATTCTTGTTCAATTCAAAGATTCTTGTTCAATTCAAAAATACATAGATGATCTTGTGTATATTTTCATTGGATATATTTTATGTTATTTGTGTTATTTTGTTCCCTCCAAATTCATGTTTTCGTGGAGGCCTATTATGTGTCTTGAGTGAGTCAATTGTCATTCATGCAAAACTGGAGTAATTTCTATACTGTTAGAAATCAAAACCCAGTTGTCCATATAATAACACCCAATTGCCTTGTGTGTATGGCTGACATTGGTGAAAATATAGTTTAATAATTGTTCTCTATACATTTGTAGTAGAAGTTTGTTTTGTTTTCTATGCTTTTGCTTTCATTGAGTATAATTTTATGTTTTGCAAAAGTATACAAGTAGGGAATGTAATATGGTGCTGATTTTGCATTCCTGACTCAAAAGTTGCAGCAACATGTATTTTCATCGTTAAGAGATAATATTAAATTTACTGCATGCATTTTGATGCTCTGATGGTTATGTGAATTCCAACCACTAATGTCAATTTCCAGAAGGCAAATAAGAAGAAAATGAAGATAATCGAGTTAAGAACACAAAAATTGGATAATAGCTATAGTACGATCTCTAAACTAGTTACTTGGTTTGCTTTCTCATAGTGCTGTTCAGTGTAGAGTTCATCACTGCACTGAACAATAGTTAATGGCTAGTTTATCATCACCTTTCTCAAGCATGAATAGTAGTTGGCCACACCAATTTTTCCATCAAAGGATACAGTTGAGGACTATATTTTCATTAGCATGAACAGATCCTCTGGTGAGCATTGCTTTCTTGTCCGATATGTTTAGTTGATTATTGTGTTTTACTTAGTTTTGTTATCTTTGTCCATTGGAATCTGGAGATCTGTTCTTCAGAATTTAGGCCCCAAATTCACTCATGCTTAGAGTAAGCTTGGTGATTTGCTCTTGTACTTGATAATACATTTTTTTTCCTTTTCTCCATTAAAAACATGTGACAGCACTTTGCATGCATGCTATCTTAAATTATTATATTAGAGCTTTGAGATTTGCTAATTCAGATACTATATCAGCAAAGAAATGAGGATGGGCATTCAAAACATATAATTCTATAATTTCTCTTACAATTGGTTGTTGGGTTTTATGCTTGCTTAATAGCTCTTGTAGTTCCTTTTTTAGCCCCAATTCAGTGATCTATTCTCTTGGGCTTATGTTTATAATACATGAACATGCATTATCTTGGGCTTTATGTTTATTATTTAATATGTTTCCAGTGCCACAACTAATTAATCTCCATGCTGCAATTGATGGTGTGTAAACAATTTTTCCATGAGAGGTACCATGGGTAATTACGAGAATGTTCTTACTCAGTGCGACAAAATGCCAAAGTGGATTGAGAGTTTTGATTGTTGCTATGTTGCTCTTTTGATGCATGATAGTCTACGCTATTGGTTTTGCGACCCAATAGTTGATGCTTTGTTGAGATTTGATATGACTTGAATATTCTCTTCCTAGACTGAGGTGTTACATGATTGAGAGGTGATACCTGGTACATATGCCTGAATATTTATTTGTGACACGCGGTGGTGGTTTTAATACATCAAATTACACTTATCGGAAAAAAGGAATAGAAATATCATTAATGACCTCTTGTTTTATATTTTTTTTTTTTCGTTCGGTGATCTTCTCATAAATTTTTGCTTTCTCTCTTTTAAGTGAACATATGAAAAGTATATAACATTGGTTTATTTAATTTTTGAATAATGACTTGAATGCTGAACTAGCTATAGCAAAATGAGGAAGCATCTAACAGTAGTAATATTAATACTGTATATGAGCCCTTAAGAAATATCAGTTGTGTTTGCAATTTTTTGTTGGCAGCATATGCATTTTTCAAGCATATGGACACAAAACAACCTTTTACCATGGCAGCATGGACTCTCCGTAGCGTTCAATGATTCAGAAACAGTGAGCAAGGATGAGATCAACATTATGTGCAACAATGGCATTCAGGATGGGTTTCTTTTGCTTCCTCTGGAGCTCATAACGTATTGTTCTGACATAAGTATTTTTAGGTATCAACAACCTGATGTTCGGTTTGTCATAGTTAGTTTTAACTAGTTTGGTTTGTCGGTTTCTATTTGTATTGTTTGAATCTGATGACAATGTAATGACCCTTTTGGAAATGATATTAATGTCGCCACCAATGTGTTGCTATATTTAATTATGTCCTGATGATATTTATGATACTAAGTTGGTTATAATTAATTACAGGATAAATATTAGCAAAATGATGTAAGCTAACTTTATATGTTTTAGATGTCGATTTTAAACGACATCTAAAACATATGAAGAGCATTTTTAAATGTGAATCCATTTTTCTAAAATGTTTAACACATCGGTTTCTAACATCTAAACGACATCATTTTCGTTAGAAACAAAATCAGTTAAAAACTGATGTGTTAAGCTCTTATAACATCAGTGCAAAACTAATCTCTCAATCGATCTTAAAGGCAACCAATAACATCGATAAAAAACTGATGACGCTTAGAAAAAAGCTAACAAACCGCAAGTTAATAGTATTGGTTGCAAAATGGTGTCTTTTTGATATAGCAATATCGTTTTTTTACATGCTTAAAACCGATGTTGAACATGCATACATTTAACATCACTGATTACAACATCGGTCGATTTCACATAGACATCGGCTAAAACACCGATGTCTATGAGTGTTTTTCTTGTAGTGTGGCCGAAGCAGAGAAAACGTTAAAAGAGCTAGCTTCTCCTAAACCAATGGCCACTTTGCATCACATTTCCTGCGCTGAATGATAATACTACACGTGAGTTGAAATCTGGCTTAATACATCTTTTACCATCTTTCCATGGTCTTGCAGGTGAAGATCCACACAAACACTTGAAAGAGCTTACATGTGGTTTGCACTAGCATAAAACCGACAGAGGTTATAGAAGAGCGATTAAGTTAAGAGTCTTCTCATTCTCACTTTGAAAGATGCGACCAAGATCGGCTTTACTACTTACCGTCAAAGCTCATAACTACATGGAGTGCTATGGAAAGGTTGTTTTTGGAAAAAACATTTTCCAGCATCCAGGGCATCCAACATTCGCAAGGAAATATGTGCAGTGGGGCAATTGCAGGGAGAAACTTTATATGAATGTTGGGAGTGATTTAAGAAGCTTTGTGCAAGTTGTCCACAACATCAAATAAGCGATCAGCTTCTAGTCCAGTGTTTCTATGAAGGATTGACATTAATGGATAGAAATATGATCGATGTTGCGAGTGGGGATGCTTTAGTTGATAAAACCCCAATAGAGGCATGGCATTTAATCGCAACCATGGCGGCAAACTCGCAACAGTTTGGTACTCGTAACAACATCATGTATTGGATAGAAAAATGGGAAAATAACTCTATGGAGGAGAAACTCACGGAACTAACTCTATGTAAGATATGTGCCACCACAACCCATGACACTGGTTTTTGTCCCCTGTTGGATGAAGAGATTGAGACAAATGTTATTGCAATTGGTACTTTTAGGGATTTCCAAGGAAAGCAACCATATGATACATATCGATCAATATCCGTCTTTGGCGTGATACATATAAGATTGGTCGAATCATAGTGGAAGATTTCAACAACAAAGGCCACAATTTTCCCATAGACAACCACAACCTAGACAAAATTTGAATAGTGATTCAGGTATAATGTCATTTGGATGAGATGCTTAGACAACTAGCTCCTAACACTCTGCAAATTTCAACATGAGGCCAAAACCAATATACAAAATCTGGAGAATCAAGTGAGCCAATTGGCAACAACCACAAACAGGTTGGAAACATAAGTTGGTGGGAAATTACCTTCACAAACTGAGGTGAAACCAAAGAATGTGAGTGTCATGTTCCTAATAAGTGGCACAAAGGTTGATGTATCTATAAAAGCTCAATAAGAAGCAGTGGCAGAAGATAAAGTAGAGAAATAGACGTCTGGTTTTGGACATGACCATGTTAATCAACATGGGCCTGCTGACGTTGAACATGATGTAGGAATTGACCAGTCCGCCGAGGAAAATAAGAATTTGGGTAAGGATGATCCTCCACCTCTTCCTGGATATAAACCAGTGCCTCATTTAGCTCAAGTTTTAGTTGGACATGAAAAGGATGGGCCCATCTGAGATCTATATGAGACCTTCTGTAGGTGCAAGTTGAATATTCCATTGTTGGAGGCTATAAAACAAGTACCTCGCTATGCAATTTTTTGGAAGGAATTATATGCTATCAAAAGGAGACAATAGCTCAAGCGTCGTGAAAAGTGAAGGTAAATGAAAATATTTTTGTGGTTCTACAAAGAAAAATTCCTACAAAATGCAAGGACCTAGGTATGTTTTTCTATTCCTTGTGCCACCGGTGGTATCCATTGTTAAGGGGGGCTATGTTAGACGTAGGAGCTTCAATAAATCTGATGCCTTATGCCATGTACACTTCCTTTAATCTATGATTTTTGCGTCAAACTGGAGTGGTTATTCAATTACCGGATAGGTCTAATGTTTTTCCTAAAGGTTTGGCTGAGGATGTTCTTGTTCAAGTTAAGGGTTTGGACTTCCTTGCTGATTTTTATGTCTTGGATATGGAGAATAGTAATAATACTACTATTATTTTACTAGGAAGACCATTTTTTGAAAACATCTAAAACCATGATTGACGTGCATAATGACATTCTTACAATGGAGTTTGACGGTCAATTAATAAAATTTAATATTTATGACTCAATGAAACATCCTTTTGATTTAATCTTCAGACTACCATTAGCAAGCATCCTAGAAAAGAAAAGGAAGAAGCTTTGATTTTTGACTAATGAACTAAACGAGACACCTATAAAGAAATCAAGCCTTTCTTGGACAATATCAAATATGTTGAAGAGGACATTTATTTCCTAGAGTTTAGGAAAATCTATTTTAGGAAAAAATAATATTTTTAATATAGAATATCGATTCTTGATTTTTAGCTATAAACGATTCTTGATTTTTAGCTATAAACATTATTGGGGATGTATGGATGTGTTTCCAAGTCCAATTTCCAGTTTCTAGTGTTGGAAAATGAATTTTCAAACTTTATTGGTTTTCGTGTGAGAATTGAGAATATGTTTGGTTTGTTGTCTAAATTTCTGTTTGAAAATGAGAAGATGTTTGGTTATAGTTTTTCAAATTTATTTTTGACATATGTTTGCGTGATTGTAGTGTATTTTTACCTAGGTTTGCGTAATTGGAATGAAAAATTGTTTGGTTGTGTTTTCAAAAGAATATTTTCCATAAAAAGTGAAAACTGGAAATGACTTCGTTTCTACTGAAAAACCTTTGAAACAAACATAAACCCATTTTCCGGAATAGTTGGAAAGTGGAAAAAGGGGGTTGGAAACACAACCATACATGAATTGATTCTAACTAGGATTGAATTATTGTTCTATATTAGCACATTTAAAAAAATATAATATAATATAAATAAGTAGATATAATATTTAAATAATTTGATACTTATAAAAATGCTACTTAATGTTAAAAATTTATATAATTTTTAGTTAAATAAAAATATATAATTATAATTATAACATATAAAAAAGACAAATATTTTCAAAACTTAACAAAATTCTTCCTATTTTATCTTCACTATCAAGTGAGAAATATGCTCCTAAATTTTCGGTGGTCGCTCATCGTCTCCTTCACCTTCCTGGCCGTCGGTAATTAGTAATTTTCGATCTTTGACAACAATGGAATTGGATAATCCTCTTTTTTGCTGAAATAGCTACACATAAGGATGTTGCTTTCGATCTACAGCACGTCGAGGCGCAGTCTGCTACACGGGAGATGACGCTGTCGTCGCTCTCTCAACTCAATGGCGGCAACAAGCGTGAGGGAAAACAAGTCTTGAACCCATCGCAGTTCACACTACCGGGGACTCCTCCGGTTACGTACGATCACATGCCTCCTGCTAGGGTTTCAGATAGGGTTTGTTTAAACCCTAGCAATGATGTCTTTGTGCATGGTGCACATCCCAACGGTGCAGGGCCGTCTTCAACCTTCCAAGCCTCTGCACGGGAATTGCGAGACTCGGAGACGGACGCTTTCACACAGAAAGCCAATGACACAGGTTCAAAAAACTTGCATTCTTTTGCTAAAACTTTGTCAACGTGTGATTCTTCCAAGTCGGTCAAGAAGGGGAACTATTTCTCCGTCACCATGGACGAGGATATCTATCAACAATGAATTGCGGAACTTCAAAAATCTTTAATTGGTTGGGTAATTCAACCTAAGGGTACGAAGCCTCTAGCATTGGAGGGTCTCAAGCAGAAGCTGTCGCAAATATGGAATCATCAATCCCCTTGGAAACTCATTCCTTTGGGCAAGGGGTATTACAATATTCAAATATCAGACATGAGCGCGAGAAATCGGATTCTTCAGAAGATGATGTGGAATTTAGCCCCGGGTTCAATTCATATATGAATTGGATACTCGATTTTAATCCGTACAAAATCAACACGTCTAAGGCTCAGGTTTGGGTTCGCATTTATGAGCTTAGTTTGGAATACTGGCACCCTTCATTGATATATAAATTGGCTAGCGCCATAGGCACTCCTATGCAAATAAACAGTCGTTCTTTAACGGGTTAGGTGGGTCACTTTGTCCATGTTCTTGTTGAATTAGACCTCAATTCTCCGCTTCAAGAATGTATAATGGTTGGAAGAGCAGGGCATTGCTCGTTTGTCTCTATCTATTATGAAAATATTCCGGAGTATTGTGTTCACTGTCAGATAGTTGGCCACAACATTAATCATTGTCGACAATCAAAAACCCATAAGTTTAAGCAAGCTGAGAATGAGGTGCGCCATCGTAGTAGATTGCCTAGTAGGGACTTTAATAGGGGCAGGTCTCATGTTCGAAAAGATAAGGAGGTTTGTGAAACTTGGGTTCAAGTGAAAAATAGAAAGGGACGACTCTTGAACAATAAACCAGATACCATAGCATCTACATCAGGCATTGATGTTCGACTGTTAAATACCTAAAATAAATCTAGCAATCCTTGCAAGAGAACAAGATCAATTGTAGGGTAGCAAGTTAACCACAAGTCGTCTCTCAAGAAAGACTTAACCGATAAATAATTATTATGTATCACAATAAACAAAAAGTAAATCCTAAACACTCTAATCAGATTTGTTTGATTTTAATTAGGTAAAGAAAAATAAATTAAAATACAAATTAAAACTAAACACAAATAAACCCGGTGAAACTGATATGGATAAAACGTCTAGGACTTCGGAATCATCTCATCAAACTTGCAAGCAGAATATAAACTAATTGATCATGCGGTTAACAAAGATAACAAACGAGGTAAAAAATAGGCCTAAATATGATAACTCATGTATTCACAGTTAGGGCTATCCCCTATAATTTGCTATTTTCATTAATCCCAAGTTAGATAATACATTTCGATTCATATCTAACCCTGCGAATAAATTTAGTCCAGGATTAATATATTCTCTCGATCTCAATCAATCCCTCAAAATAATCAAAAGTTGGCCAAATAATTAATCATCAAGTAAAGAAATTTATTCGGAAAGCAAATCAACTAGTCAATACTCATGCTTGGTTATTTGAATCAAATCATCCTAATCCTAGAACAAGAAAGTTAGTTCATGCTTGTAGATGGATTCATAAATTCAATTAAGAGGAAGAGAGCAATTAAAATATGATCATGTAATAACAACAATCACCAAGCAATTGAAAATCGGATGAAGAAGATGGAGAAAGATTACGCTTTGATCTAGCCGCAAAATATCTCGGTGGAAAAACTAGCAATCCTCAATGTTGGATGGAAGAAAAATAACAAAAACTAGGGTTTAAAAGTCTTTAGGAAGTAAAGGTGTTCGAAAATATGGGCTCCCAGTCTTCTTATTCATAAGTCAGAGTCTATACAAGGTGGAAGAGCCAAAAAATGAAAAAAAATCAAAATTTTCGTTCTGCAAGTCAGCGCGCGTCCGCGCACGATGCCTCGCGACCGCGCATGTGCACAGGCTGCGCTGCCTGCTGTGCATCATGCGCGGACGCGCACCTCTTGTGCGCACCCGAGCCCCTCCCGACTTCGGAATATGCTCTCGGTGTCTTCTTGTGAATTGTAGAACTATTTCTTAGCTTTCCATATCCACTTGAATGACCTCAATATCAATTTTCTAGAGAGAGTTATGGCCAAAATACTAAGACGTGTCATTTCCGGAATTCCACTTTCACATGATTTTAACCCATCGAAACGTCTTTATTTGCATTTAGTATTAGAAATAGATATTGTAGAACTCTCTCTTAGCTTTCTAATGGTATAAGAATCAAGTCAATTGAACTTCGGATGAAAACTTTATGTTCCAAATACGAAGACCGGCGTCAGTTCGCGAAATGACTTTTTGACGTTTCTTGCTCCAAAACTTGTTTTTTCCACCAAAACCTATAAAGTTAAAAAATAACATAACATAAAACTAAAACATGCAATATGCAAATAAAATAAGCCAAAAATATGCATAAATGACGACACAAAATGCACACAAAAATATGCAAAACAACTCCCCCACATTTAGCCTTTTTGCTTGTCCTCACAAATAATTGTGCCTTTAGACCCAACAAAAATATCAAGTATAATTTAATATTCAATTAACCAATAACACCAAGTTCTATCCACCTCGGATCCAACATTAATTGATTCTCAACATCCACAATAGACAAACCCGGCTATGGTTAAAAAGATTAACAAAGGTGTTCGACCATTCTCACTAAGTTTCAAATCCGTTTTATAAGTTGCAACCCCATTACACACAACAAACCACACAATCGCTAGCCCCGAAATTATTATTCTTTTTTTTCTTTTTTTTTTCACGAGAACTTTCGAGATGTCTTCCACTAGGTGTAAACTTTGGATTTTCTCCAAAGGCTCCTAGGTTGTTTCCCAATACTCATGTTTGTGCCACCGTTTTACGTAAAAGACAAACATGGGGCTCATGAATGCTCCTAGTTACTAAGCAGCAGCAAACACAGGAGTATAATCTCAATTGCTCTTTTTTTTTTGCTTTCTCCTTTTTTTCAGAGATATTTTTTTTTGCAAAGCTAGCAATCTTATGTAAACAATAATTAAAACAGGGTTTCAACTTAATTCACATCAACGAAACATCACAATTCAAGCCCCACAACCTAGGCTATCATTTAACCTCATGGACTTATCCGCCAAAAGGCGATTCACAATTCTAGCCAAATCCTACGTATCAAGTTCGCGGTGTAATTTCATAATCAAAAATTAAATTTTAGCACATATTTCTAGCTAGTTTCACAACACAATTATAAGGCTTGTAACAATTATAAGGCTAGTTCACCAACACAATTATAAGGCTTGTGATAACTAACTACATGCAACCATAACACATATATATATTGACAATCCCTCTCCCACATTTAAATCACGGCATGACCTCAGTGCGTGAAGAAAATAAAATAGAGACGTCCCTGGAAAGTGCTATAATCAAAGAAAGCGATTAAAGCGATCCGTGAGCGAACCGTCAATCCTGCAAAAGCCATGTGAAGGAAAAATAAAAAAACCACATATAAACTAAAAATAATAATAAAAAAAAATTAAACTAACATGCACAAAAACACATGTAGACTCACACATAGGAAAAAATGCTTGTGTTGCCTTCCAAGAAGCGCTCTTTTAACATCACCTTGACGATATCAACTAAGAAAATCATGGCGGGTCATCGAGCAAGACCTTTTTTACTACTTTAGAATTTTTATCTGGCTGAATTTCATTATGTTCCTGCCATAAGATGTCTTTCACAGTAGAATCGGCAGAGTCAACAATAAATTTATCAGGCAAAGCATAGGCATGGCTACAAGCTATATCAAAAATTGAAAATGTTACAGTTTTTCCCAAGACATTCATACTTAATTTTCTATTGTTGACATCGATCAAGGTGTTGGTGGTTGCCATGAACGGTCTACCCAACAAAATTGTATGATCCTTAATATTACTTTTATTCTTCCCCATATCCAAGACAACAAAATCAATGAGAATTTTAAGACCACCTACTTGGACCAAAATATCTTGAACAATACTTTTAGGATACTTAAGTGACCTATCAGCAAGTTGCAAACATAATCTGGTGGATCTCAATTTCCCTAAATTTAATTCTTTAAATATAGAGTAAGACATAAGATTAATCCCAACTCCTATATCAAGTATACCTGCGACATTCTTACCATTCCCAAAAGCAATATTAATGATGAAACTACCTGGATCTTGTTGCTTTGGGAGTGGACTTGGGGATGGATTAGGAGATTTGTAAGGATTATCGATTACGTGTGGGGCGATCCCTTACTTGTCTCCTCATTCGTGCTTTCTTTACTTGCATCATTTTTTTTTCAATTTTAGCAATATCGTTTCAAGGTCGTGTGGCTTGAGCTTGGGTCAAGTTAACTAGGCAACGAGTCCTTTTTAACAAGATGTTGAGCTATTCCACCAACTTGTGTAGCCATTGGCCAACTTGAGTCTCAACTCGCTTAAGAGAGGCCTCCAAGGATTCAAATCATTTGTTATTCCACTCTTGTATTTGCTGACTAACTTGAATAAAAGAATTCAAGCTCTCTTCTAATGTGGGTCATGGTGGTTGCTCTTAATTAGTCGCCATACCTAGTGCTTGTATAAATAACACTAGAAAAATAGATCAAACGCACTTTGAAATAAACCTAAACTAGAAACAAACAAAAAGAAACCTAATCTAGAAACACAAAAATAAACACAATAATTATTAAGCCTAAAGCCTTCCCCAACAACGGCGCCAAAATTTTGTTCGACCGCTAAACACCTAAAATAAATCTAGTAATCCTCGCAAGAGAACGAGATCAATTGTAGGGTAGCAAGTTAACCACAAGTTGTCTCTCTAGGAAGACTTAGCCGGCAAATAATTATAATGTACCATAATAAACCAAAAAGTAAATCATAAACACTCTAATCAGATTCGTTTGATTTTAATTAACTAAAGAAAAATAAATAAAAATACCAATTAAAAATAAACACAAATAAACCAGGTGAAAACAATATGGATAAAACGTCTAGGACTTCGGAATCATCTCATCAAACTTGCAAGCAGAATATCAACTAATTGATCATGCGGTTAACAAATATAACAAACAAGTAAAAAATAGGCCTGGATCTGATAACAAATGTGTTAGATAAATGTTTTTATCAAGATTTTGATGATTATGTTTAAATGAGTCTTTATACCAAAACTATGTTTATGTATGTTGTCCAAAATACTCCTAAATGTTTTAAAATGTTTTTACTAATTTTTGGAGTATTTCTTAGAGTTTATTTATTTGATAAAATATTGGACAACATATTTAATGTTTTTATGTTAATTGGTTTTTACAACAAAACAATGTTTATAAATGTTGTCCAAATACTCCCAAGTGATTTAAAATGTTTTTACTAATTTTTTGGAGTATTTCTTGAAGTTTATTTTTGATAAAAATCGGACAACATTTCAAGATTGGAGATCGACCGGTCGCCCAAAATGTCGACCGGTACCTGAAGAAAAAAAACTTGAAACAGAACATACTGAAGTCAAAAAAAATGAAGAGGGGGACCGGTCTAGCAGGGGGCCGACCGGTCGCACCATAGGGCGATCGGTCGCACCCCCATTCGACCGGCGACCCCCCCTTTGACCTGTACCTGGATCGTACTATTTTTTTCAAACGTTCGAAATCTTAAACAGGGCAACCGGTCGCCCTATGTTATTTTGTGACAACAAAATTATGCTGTTTGAAATCTTTGACAACAAGATTTACTTTTCATTTTTGTACTATATTTCTACATCTTGTGATCTTCTTTTTGTAGACAAAAGTGAAGAAGGAGGAGCCTATGTTGGAGATCCAATCTTGAAGAATCTCCTATAAATAGAGGATGAATTGAAGACACAAAAACACAACACATACAAGCAAATACACAATAAGAAATCTGAAAATTCTCCAAGCCTTCATTTTTATACTCTTGTTGTAATAGACTAGTTCTTGCACTTGCACAATCTTGAGGTCTAGGCTTTTCATTCTTGATTACACTTGCACTCAAAGTTTGTATACTTCATTTATTGAGTTGTAATCTTGAATTTTTCTATCATCCAAAACAAGATATCCTTGTTAGTGTTCTTGTGGTAAGAACACACTTGGGTGATCTTAGGTGTTGAAGAGTGTGGTACTCTTCATAGGTGTTGAAGGAAGATTGTGGTAATCTCATTGAAGGTGTTGTAAGACGATTGTGGTAATCTTCAAAGGTGGTGTTGTATTAATTGTGGTAATTAATAAAATCTTTTTTTCTTTTTGAAATCCACTTCGGATATACCGGGGTGGTAGTAGATTAGGCCCTAGGTGGGTTGAACTACTATAAATCATCGAGTGTTGTTTAATTTCCGCATTTACATTCTTGTCAATTACTTGTTCAATCGAAAAAGAGGGCGATTTGCAAAAAATCGGCATAATCTATTCACCCCCTCTAGATTATCGTAGCCACTTGGACTAACAAGTGGTATCAAAGCCAAACTCTTTGGCTAGCTCGTTCCGAGTAAAGAGGAAAGATCCATGGCTACGAACGAAAGCTACCTCACCACTGGCGCCTCCACCAACAAACCACCACTATTCGACGCCAACAACTACGCATTTTGGAAAGATCGCATAGAGTGCTTTTTACAAGGGTGCGGATTTGATATTAGGAATGTGGTCATTGAAGGAGTTGGTCAACCAACAACAAAATTGGAGAATGGTACCACGACTCCCAAGCCATTCAAGGAGTTCGATGAAAATGACAAGAAGACTTTCTCTCTAAACAGTAAGGCTTTAAATATTTTACATTGCTCTCTTACTGCCACCGAATATAATCGCATAAGAGGCATACGGTCGGCACATGAAGTTTGAGAAAAATTAGAAACCATTTATGAGGGGACAAAGAAAGTGAAGCAAGCAAGAAAACAATACTTGTGAAAGACTTTGAAAATTTCAATATGCATGATGGTGAAATCATATAAAAATGGTGGAAAGGCATGACAACATTGTCAATCCTCTTGTGGCTCTTGGAAAGGTCATCTCCGGAAGACAAGGTGACCAAGGTCTTAAACGCCTTCCCTACTCATGGTCCGAAAGGTGACGGCTATCACGGAAGCACAAAATCTAGAGACACTCAAATTCGATGAGCTCATCGGGAACCTCCTCATCTACGAAGTCTATCTCAAGGAGAGAAAAATTCCAAACCATCCATCAATCAATCGGGTATGCAAAATATTCCTAAAGGTCTTGCATCTTCTTCTAATAATGCATATTATGATATTGGTGAGGATGATGAGGAAACGGGTGCACTTGTTCGTAAATTTGCAAAATTTGTGAATAAAAATAAAGCGAAAACCGAGAGACAACTCGTGTTTTAAATGCGGAAAACCCGGGCACTTCATTGCCGATTGCCCAAAACTCGATGAGGAGGAACAAAAGAAAAAGAAGCATTTTTTGAAAAAGAAGGCTCTAAATGTGGAGGTCAAAACTTGGGATGAATTACTTGAAACAACCGACGAGGAAGGAGAAACCGAACATGGTCTTATGGCTAGACGATGAAAATAATGAGGTACGCTCTAACTCTTCTACCTCCTTCTTAGTTGATGAATTGCAATGTGATTTTGATGAATTGCAAATTGAATTTCAAAATTTGATTGTTAAATACAAGACTTTGAAAAAGGAGCATAAAGAGCTTAAAATTGAAAAGGATAAATTATTTTCTTCTTATGAATCTCTTGATAAAGCTCATGCTATTACTCTTACTCAAGTTCATACTCTTGAAACCGAAAAAGAATCACTCACCAAAGATCTTGAATGTTTGAAAAGGATGTGCATCGTTTTAACATAAGACGGATAAAGTTACAAAAATTTTAGATGCACAAAGAGGTGGGCATTCCAAATTAAGTCTTGGTTATAAATCATTTCAAAATGTTTTTAAGAAAAATAACCAAGGTCCGACTTTAAATGCTAGTAGCTCTTATACTCCTACTTGTTTTTATTGTGGCAAAGTTGGACATTATGGTAACAATTGCAAATTGAGAAATAACTCTAGTTATATTTGGAGACCCAAAGGTCTCAAGACTAACCCCCGGACCCCAAAACTATAGGGTACCTAAAAATAATTCCTTTGTAGGTCATAGGGGCTATAACAACAATGGAGGATTCAAAATGGCTCGTGGACAGGCGGATGTTCACGCCATATGACCGAAAGAGAGAACTTTTTACCAACATCAAGCTCCAAAAGAGGGTATGGTCATGTTCAAATGGCAAAGGAAAAATCATTGGCAATGGAGACATCGTAACTCTTCTTTCTCTCTTAGTAATGTTTTACTAGTAGATGGGCTTAAGTTTAATTTGATAAGTGTTAGCCAACTTTGTGATTCAAATTATAATGTTGTTTTTAATGAAGAAAAATGCCTTATTTCCAAAAATGATAAAATTATTTGTGAAGCAATTAGAAAAGGCAATCTTTACAAAATTTGTACAAGTGATTTGGTTAATCAAAATGTTTCTTGTCTTGTCGCCAATAATGATTTAACTAGTTTATGGCATAAAGCGACTTGGACATGTTGGATACAAAAATTTGCAAACTATTTACAAAAACCAACATGTAAAAGGACTACCCAAATTGAATTTTGAAAAGGAAGATACTATTAAGTCTATTCGAAGTGATCGAGGTGGAGAATTTGACGGCGAATTTAGAGTCTTTTGTGAAACCAAGGGATATAGTCACAATTTTTGGCTCCAAGGACACCTCAACAAAATGGAGTAGCCGAAAGGAAGAATCGGACACTTCAAGAAATGAGTCGGTCCAAGCTCAATGAATTTTCACTTCCAAAATATTTTTGGGCCGTGAAAATAAACATGTCATTAATCGAGTTTATATTCGTCCCCAAAGTGAATAAAACTCCATATGAGCTTTGGAAAGGAAGAACTCCAAATATTAGTTATTTCAAAATATTTGGATGTAAATGTTTTATTTTGAATACTAAGGATCAATTGAACAAACTTGATCCTAAGGTCGATGAAGGAATATTTATGGGGTATTCAACTAAGAGCAAAGCTTATCGGGTTTACAATAAAACTAGTGGAGTTGTTGAAGAATCCATCCATGTAAAATTCAATGAAGCTTCGGGTGTTGAAAGGATACCCAATGATGAAAGTGATGAAGAGGATATTGTTGAACCTATTGTTCAAGATGATACTCAAAATGATCAACCTTCAAGCTCAAATGTTCCTCAAGAAGATAAAGGTGATACTTCGGATCTTCCCGTAGCATTGAAATTTAAGGGAGATCACCCAAAAGATCTTATTATTGGTGATCCCCTTGATAAAGTAATGACTCGGGGAAAATTTGCCGAGAAAGCTCTTATATCTCAAAAAGAGCCTAAAAATGTTAAGGAAGCTATTGAAGATGAGGATTGGTTTTTAGAAATGCAAGAGGAGTTGAATCAATTTGAAAGGAATGATGTATGGGAACTAGTACCTTGTCCTCCATCTCAAACAATTATTGGCACAAAATGGGTATTTCGAACAAGCTCGATGACCAAGGCAATATTGTTCGAAATAAAGCAAGGTTAGTAGCTCAAGGTTATTGTCAAGAAGAAGGTATTGATTATGATGAAACATTTGCACCGTAGACGTTAGAAGCTATTCGTATCTTACTTGCTTATTCTTGCTTTAAAAATTTCAAGCTTTACCAAATGGATGTTAAATCCGCTTTTCTAAATGATATTATTCAAGAAGAAGTCTATGTAAAACAACCTCCGGGGTTTGAAAATTTTTCTAGGCCTAATGATGTTTATAAACTTAAAAAGGCCATATATGGTTTAAAACAAGCACCCCCGTATTGATAGACTTAGCTCTTTTTCTTCTCGCAAAATGGTTTTACAAGAGGTAAAGTTGATACTACTCTTTTGTTTTTGAAAAAGGGCAAGATTGCTTATTAGTGCAAATTTATGTTGATGATATTATTTTTGTTGCTACTAATGAATCCTTGTGCAAGAAATTTTCTAAGTTAATGCAAGTGAATTTGAAATGAGCATGATGGGGAGCTTAACTTCTTCCTTGGACTTCAAATTAAACAATGCCAGAAGGAATATACATTTCACAATCCAAGTATACAAAAGAACTTTTGAAGAAGTTCGAATTGAAGAAGGAAGAACCGTCTCTACCCCAATGGCAACAAATGTCAAGATTGACAAAGATGAAAAAGGCAAGTCGGTTGATGAATCCAAATATTGAGGTATGATTGGTAGTTTACTTTATTTAACCGCAAGTAGACCGGACATTCTTCATGCCGTATGCCTATGTGCTCATTTTCAAAGCAATCCCAAAGAATCTCATATGAGTGCCGTTAAAAGGATTTTTCGATATTTAAAAGGCACAATTCAATATGGTTTATTTTATCCAAAGAATGAAATTTTTTCTCTTAAATGTTATAGTAATTCGGATTATGCGGGTAATATAGATGATCGTAAAAGTATTTCTGGATCATGTCAATTCTTAGGCGATTGCCTAGTTTCTTGGTTTTCAAAGAAACAAAATCAGTGTTTCACTTTCTACTACTGGCCGAATATATTTCCACAGCTTTTTGTTGTACTCAACTTCTTTGGATAAAACAAACCTTAGCGGATTACAAATGTTCTTTTGAAAGTGTTCCTATCTTTTGTGATAATATATCCACTATAAATATTGCTCAAAACCCGGTTCATCATAACCGTACTAAACATATTGAGATTCGACATCATTTTCTAAGGGATTGTGTTTCTAAACGAAAAATTGAGATATCTTTCGTACCATCTCAAGATCAATTGGCGGACATTTTTACAAAACCGCTATCTTCCGAGAGACGCTTGCGTCAATACGAGCTCATTAGGCATAATGCATATTGAATGAGGTTTACGTTTGCATTTTGCATGTTTTTAAACTTAGGGGGCGAAAAACCGGATTTTGGTTGAAAATTGGTTTTTGATAAGACAAAGGCCGATCGAGGGCAACCGTCGCCCCGACGAGTCGGCCGTCGCCCTCAACAATGACCGTCGCCCATAGCAAATTTATGGATCAAAACCGCTTTTGTCTTCATACTTAGTCATTTTACCTCATTTTTGCCATTTTTCGTCCCTTTTGCCAAATACACACAATTTTCACTCAAAATTTGTTTTCATGCATACATTTCATATCTTGGACTTAATATAGCTCGATTATCATCATCATTGCTCATCTTTACCGATTGAATGGTAATAATTTTACTCCCTTTGCTCAATCGGGTTGAACCCTCGAGTTCTCGCTTTCTTAAAAATTTCTTGATGTAATTGTCATATGATCATGATGAGCTTATTTATTATGATGTATTGTATTGTGTTTGGTATGATTTGGTGATGAAAATTTTTGGCTTGATTCATTTATAAGGATTTATACAACTTTTTTATTTTTCATGCCCACAACGTGTTCAAAAAATGTCACAATGAAAATTTCAACCTCTACATGACTCTCTTGCTTTCAAATGTCTTAAATACTTATAGAGATCATGTTTTATCAATCAAATGAGCTTTTACAAATCAAATGAGCAATGTTTTCCCTTTTATTCGGAATTTAAGCTTAAATGCTCAATATGCTCGATAAATCGATTAAATTGCGCACTTTGATATAATTATATGATGTTTTTATCGTGCTAACATTATTTTTGATGATTCCAAAGGGGGAGAAACAAGAAAAACGCTCATACGCGTAAAGAGTGAAAATAAGCTTGTAAGAAAAGCTATAAGCTAGGGCTCTTTAAAGCCAAAAGCTGTGAACAATACTTAGTCCATGTGATGTATTATGGACTTTTATGTTGACTAATGATGTTTTATGACAGGGGGCTTATAAGCTCATGAAATTCAAGCTTAAGTTGTAAAGCTAAGCTTTTAGCTTTTAGTTGGTTGCTTTTATACTTGTTCTTGATATGCATATTGATAGGGGGAGCTTGTGCAAAAATAATTTTGAAAAATCTTTGCTCCTATCCTTGTGTGTTTGTACTTATGATGAATCTTGCTTATAATGGATTGATGTTTTAGACCGGAAAATTTGTCTTGCTTAAAAATCAACTTCCTAAAATTGTTTTGGTTTGTAATCATCAAAAAGGGGAGTTTGTTAGATAAATGTTTTTATCAAGATTTTGATGATTATGTTTAAATGAGTTTTTATACCAAAACTATGTTTATGTATGTTGTCCAAAATACTCCTAAATGTTTTAAAATATTTTTACTAATTTTTGGAGTATTTCTTAGAGTTTAGTATTTGATAAAATATTGGACAACATATTTAATGTTTTTATGTTAATTGGTTTTTACACCAAAGCAATGTTTATAAATGTTGTCCAAATACTCCCAAGTGATTTAGAATGTTTTTACTAATTATTTGGAGTATTTCTTGAAGTTTATTTTTGATAAAAATCGGGCAACATTTCAAGATTGGAGGTCGACCGGTCGTCCAAAACGTCGACTGGTACCTAAAGAAAGAAAACTTGAAATGCGTCATCAAGTCAAAAAAAATGAAGAGGGGATCGGTCCGGGGGCCGACCGGTCGCACCATAGGCACCGCCGCACTCCCCCTTCGACTGTACTGGATCGCACTATTTGTTTCAAACGTTCGAATCTTAAACAGCATTTCGCCCTATGTTATTTTGTGACAAAGAAAATTATGTCATTTGAAATCTTTGACAACAAGATTTACTTTTCATTTTTGTACTATATTTCTACATCTTGTGATCTTCTTTTTGTAGACAAAAGTGAAGAAGGAGGAGCCTATGTTGAGATCCAATCTTGAAGACTCTCCTATAAATAGAGGATGAATTGAAGACACAAAAACACAACACATACAAAAATACACAACAAGAAATCTGAAAATTCTCCAAGCCTTTATTTTTATACTCTTGTTGTAATAGCCTAGTTCTTGCACTTGCACAATCTTGAGGTCTAGGCTTTTCATTCTTGATTGCACTTGCACTCAAAGTTTGTATACTTCATTTATTGAGTTGTAATCTTGAATTTTTCTATCATCCAAAACAAGATATCCTTGTTAGTGTTCTTGTGGTAAGAACACACTGGGTGATCTTAGGTGTTGAAGAGTGTGGTACTCTTCATAGGTGTTGAAGGAAAATTGTGGTAATCTCCTGAAGGTGTTGTAAGAAGATTGTGGTAATCTTCAAAGGTGGTGGTGTAATAATTGTGGTAATTAATAAAATCGTTTTTCTTTTTGAAATCCACTTTGATATACCTGGTAGTAGATTAGCCCTAGGTGGGTTGAACTACTATAAATCATCGAAAGTGTTGTTTAATTTTCGAATTTACATTCTTGTCAATTACTTGTTCATTCGAAAAAGAGGGCGATTGAAAATCGGCATAATCTATTCAATAACTGTATTCACGAGATTATCGTATTTTCATTGCGCATTTACTGACTAACAAAATGTATTCCGATCTTTCTCATTAGGATATGAGAAAGATTACGCTTTGATCTAGCCGCAAAATATTTCCGGTGGAAAAACATGCAATCCCCAATGTTGGATGGAAGAGAAAATAACAAAAACTAGGCTTTAAAAGTGTTAGGAAGTAAATGTGTTCGAAAATATGAGCTCCCCAAGTCTTATTTATAAGTCTAGAGTCTTATACAAGGTGGAAGAGCCAAAAAATGAAAAATATCGAAATTTTCGTGTTCTTCAAGTTAGCGTGCGTCTTGCAAGGTGGAAGAGCACGATCAAATTTTCGTGGTTTTCGGTTACAGAATCAAGCTGCGTGCAGCAACAAGCCGCACCAGCCGTGTTGTTCATCGTGCATGGACGCGCACCTCTTGTGTGCGCCCGCGCGCCCTCCAGGCTTCGTAATTTGCTCTCAGGGTCTTCTTATGAATTGTAGCACTATCTCTTAACTATCCATATCCACTTGAATGACCTCAATATTAATTTTCTAAAGAGAGTTATGGCCAAATACTAAGACGTATTATTTCCAGAATTCCAACTCTTGATTTCCACTTTCACATGATTTTAACCCATCCAAACGTGTTTATTTGCATTTAGTATTAGAAATAGATATTGTAGAACTCTCCCTTAGCTTTCTAATGGTATAAGAATCAGGTCAATTGAACTTATGTTCCAAATACGAAGACTGCCACAGTTGCGCGAAATGACTTTTTGACGTTTCTTGCTCCAGAACTTGTTTTTTCCACCAAAACCTATAAAATCAAAAAATAACATAACATAAAACTAAAACATGCAATATGCAAATAAAACAAGCCAAAAATATGCATAAATCATGACACAAAATGCACACAAAAATATGCAAAACAACTCCCCAGACTTAGCCTTTGCTTGTCTTTAAGCAAATAATTGTGCCTTTAGAAAAATCTCTCAAAAAATAAGATAAAGCAAAAAAAAAAAAAAAAGCAATTGTGATTATACTCACTGTTTGTTGCTTTGTTAGTAACTAGAAGCCTTCATGAGCCCCATGTTTGTCTTTTACGTAAAACGCGGCAGAAACATGAGTATGGGAAATCACCCTAGGAGCCTTTGGAGAAAATCCAAAGTTTACACCTAGTGGAAAACATCTCTAAAGTTCTCACGAAAACAAAAAGAAAAAAAAAGAAAAAAAAAGAAAAAAGAATAATAATTTTGGGGCTAGCGATTGTACGGTTTGCTGTGTGTAACGGGGTTGCAACTTATAAAACAGATTTGAAACTTAGCGAGAATGGTCAAACACCTTTGTTAATCTTTTTAACCTTAGCCGGGTGAATCTATTGTGGAAGTTGAGAATCAATTAATGTTGGATCCGAGGTGGATATAACTTGGTGTTATTGATTAATTGAATTTTAAATTATACTTGATAATTTTTGCGAGTTTTTACTTCAATTCGAGCTTGTCTAGACATAATGCATATCGAATAAGGTCTATGTCTGCATTTTATGCATTTTAAAAACATAGGGGTGAAAAATTGAATTTTCAAAATCTTGAAAAACTTAAACAGAAGTCTAAAGAATGGGGGTCGACCGATCGACCTGTTCAGGGATCTGTCTCACCCCCTGTCGACTGGTCGCCCTACTGTATCAGCAAATTTAAATTGTTTCTGTCCTCATTCCGTCTTATTTTTAAAACTTAATACCCCTTCGCCCAAATCACACACATATCACTCAAAATGATTTTTTTTTCTTGCAAATTCTACTACATTGGGCTTCTAAAATGTATATCTCCTCCACATTATTCATCTTTCACAATCATTGGTAAGTTTAATTTGGTCTTTAATCTCAATTGATTGAATCCTTGAGTACTTGTTGGAACTTGATGAATTGTTGTAATTCTTCTATTTATGAGATGGGAATTGTATATAATGATGATATATGATTGTAAAATTAAGATTGGTGTTGATTTGTTCGGCATGATTCAATATACAAATGCCATATACAACTTTGATCTTTTGTATGATTCTCTTGATTCTCATTGATTTGTATCTTCATGGTGATCATTTCTTGTCCATCAAATGAGCTTCTAAATACTTTCTCCTATTGATTGCCCTTACTTTTTGGAATTTTAGACCCTCAATTTCATAGCATGGTATTGATTTGGTTCAATGCGCACTTTGATGTCTATTTATGATATTTTTATCGTGCTAATAGTCTTTTTGATGATTCAAGGGGATAAAAATGGCATGAGCTAATAAGCTTATGATAAGATGAAATGAGCTAGAAAAAGTTCACAGAAAAAGCTTTAAACCGTCACAGAAAAAGCTACAAGCTGCGGATGGATTAAGAATTGATGCTCGTATAATGGACTTGCTTATGACTAATGACTTATTTTTGACAGGGGAGCTTTTAAGCTCTTGAGCTTTAAATTATATTTTCAAAAGCTAAGCTTTTAGCTTTTAAGTTGATTGATTCTATGCTTGTTTATTGCTTAGCATGTTGATTGGGGAGTTTATAAAAATTATTTTGAAAACCATTGCTCATATCCTTATGATTCTCATCTTTGAGAAATGTTGCCTCAATGGATAGTTGATTTTGATTGGAAAAACTTATTTTGTTTTAAAATTCGTTCTCTTAAATTGTTTTGGTTTGTAATCATCAAAAAAGGGAGTTTGTTAGATAAATATTTTTATCTAGATTTCGATGATTTCATATAAATGAGTTTTATACAAAACAAAGTCCCAAAATATTGTCCAAATACTTCAAAACATTTTCAAAGATTTTTACTAAGTTTTTGAAGTACTTCTTGAACTTTTTTTTTTTTTGGACAAAATTTGGACAACTTCTCTGCATTTAGGTCGACCGGTCGCTCTATAGGGCAACCCGTGCACTGTAAGTTTCACAAAACAGAGAACAAATAGTGGGATTACGCAGGGAGGGGCGACCGATGCACTGGAGGGGATGCAGGATGGGTTTATTTCTTACAAAATCCATCTCCTGTTTTAAGGGGACCGGTGGACCCTAGGGGACCGGTCACACCCCCCTTGGTGATCGATCACCCCTTGCGATCAACCGGTTCCCCTGACGGCATCCTATGTTAAAATATTGTTTAACGACTTTGTTATTTCGAATTTGTTAGAGGGCGAATGGTCACCCTATTGTTTTATCGTGAGAAACTATCCGTTGCAACAAACAACTTTTCATGAATTTGTGGCTTTGCTTAATAGCTATTTGTTGGATTGTTTGACATTTCTTTTGGCGAAAATTACTCACTTAGGTGGAGCCTATCTTTGGTGATTAAATCAAGGATCTCTCCATAAATACATAAAGGCTTGAAGGATCAAACACAAAAATACAATAATACTACACAAGCAACAAGCAAAAATTCAAGAAACTTCTTTTCTTCACTTTCAACACACTTTGTAAAACCCCAAGCTTATCACTTTTATATTTTGCTTATTAGGCTAATCTTTCTTGATTACACTTACACTTTCAAAGTTTTATACATCATTTGAGTTGTAATCTTGATTGATTCAAATCATCCAAAACAAGACAAACTTGTTAAGTGTTCTTGTGGTTAGAACACACTTGGTTGATTTTCTAGGTGTTGAAGAGTTTGGTGCTCTTCATTGTTGTAAGAAGATTTTGGTGATTTTCATAGGTGGTGTTGTAAGAAGAGTGTGGTACCCTTCAAGGTAAAGATTGTAATAGTTTGGTATCTATTAATAAACTTTTTCCTTTTCGAAATCCATTCGGACATACCGGGTGGTAGAGCACATAGGCCCTAGGTGGGTTGAAGCTCTCTAAATCATTGTGTGTTATTTTTATTTTTGCATTTCTACTTCACTATTTTCATATTCAAAAAAGAGGGCGTAAATCGAAAAATCGTGAAAATCTATTCATCCCCCTCTAGATTTTCGTAGCCATTTGGACTAACAAATCTCCCCCTCTCTCTCTATATATATATTTATATATTTATATATATAAACAAAGTGTCCTAAAAACAATGTGTAATTAGTATTATAACTATGTGTCCAAATTGTATTCTAGTAACTTTTAATCTTTCGTATATAATAATTGTGGTCAAATATATATTTTTATATATAGAATCTGGATTTAATACTTTTATGTTAGTTTTAATCCCTGGTATATAATAATTATGACTGGATGTATTTATATATATATGGATATAATATTTTTAATAATTTAGGTAAGTTTTAATAATCGAATAATGTTTTTAATAATTCTATATTTATAATTAGTATATATATATATATAATCTAGGATAATAATTTAGGTATGTTTTAATATTTAACTTGAGAATCTTGATTTATATATTTTTAATGGGATTTGTCTAAATAATGTATTTTTGGTATGTTTTAACTAACGTGTTCTAATTTTTGGTATGTTTCAAAATCTCTGTATGTCTATAAATCTATATAGCACTATTTCTATAACTTGTCCATTTGCTATTTCCTACAACAAAAGTTAATGACTTTTATTAAGAAAAATAAGAAAGAAAATTTAATCTACATTCTCGGAATTTGGTTGTTTTTTGGTAGTCAATGATTAAGCTTCATTTATTTTGACAAAATGATATTATAATTTATTTAAATAAATATCACATTTTAATTTAAGATTTTTGTACTTACACAAATTATATACTTTCTTAAATTAAATAATATATTCCGGATGGGGGTTTATTAATTTTTCCTCTTTTTTATATATACCAACATTTATTTGTCTCTTATACAATTGGGTTTATTCCGCACAGCGATTCACGATTGTATAGCCTTGTTTCGAAGGCTTCAATGTTTTACATGGTCGAGAATGATGCCAACATGATTTTGAAAATAGATATCCGTAAGGCGTTCGATATTGTTAATTGGGGTTTTCGATTCACGTCTTGCGTCTATTTGGCTTTTCGAGGCTTTTGTTCATTGGATTTAAGCAATTCTTCAATCTTCTAGAATTTCGATTTTATTGAACGGGTCACGCCGATGGGCTATTTCTCTTGTTTCCGGGGTTAGATTGGGCGATCCTTTATCTCTCTTACTCTTTTGCGTTGCGGAGAAATCTTGAAAGCGGTTTATTGAGGTGGGAGTTACCCTGGAATTAGCTTGGGCGTTCATGGCGCCTAAGAAGATCGTTTTCCCTTCTTCCATTATGTACGCGGATGATATTGCGATTATGTGAGGGGCCTCTTGGCGAATGCACGCACTCTTCTTGATCCTCACGTTATATGCGGATATCTCGGTCGAGCCTTTTAGATAAATGTTTTTATAATGGTTTTGATGATTTTGTTCGATTTTGTTCAAATGAGTTTTTAAACCAAAACAATGTCCCTAAATGTTGTCTAAATACTTCCGATCGACTTAAAATGTTTTTACTATTTTTCGGAGTATTTTTTGGAGTTTATTTTCGATAAAAAATTGGACAACACATTTGTTTCAGGCTCGACCGGTCGCCCTATAGGGCAACCCGTACCTGAGTTGAGTTTTGAAACAGAAAATGGGACGTAAGAAAAATGGGGAGAACAGCCGCTCGACCCGGGTGGTCGACCGGTGAGGGCGATCGGTCGACCACAGGCAACGACCGACTGGGAGTTTCTCTTTTGGTTCGATCTTCTCTGTTTCGTATTTTCTCAACCTCAACCAGGTCATAGTCAAGGCGATAATCGCACCCACCTCCGACCGATCCCCACATGTAAAATTCGCTGAAGTTCAATTTAAATCTTATCTCTGTGACCCGTCGCACCACTTGTTTATCGAGCAAACTATCCGTTGCATTTTGGATACCAGGCGTTTCCCTATTTTGTGGGATTGATTTCTAACACTATATTGATGATTTTAAATGGTTTATTTTGCAGCAAATCACTCCCCAAGGAGCAGCCTATGTCCGGAAAAGAAAGCCAAGTCCTCTCCTATAAATAGAGGCTTCATTCAAGCAACAAGACAACACACTACACAAGCAAAGAGCAATCAAGCAAACACTTTCATATATCTTGTTGTATTAGCCTTAGCACTTTCACTTGCACAAATTTGAGGTCTAGGCTTTCAATTCTTGATTACACTTGTACTCATATTGTATCAATCTTTATTGAGTTGTAATCTTGATTTTGGTCATCATTCAACACAAGACATCCTTGTGAGTATTCTTGTGGTAAGAATACACTTGGGTGATCTAGGTGATAGGTGTTTGAAGGTTGTGGTAATCTTCAAGGTGTTGTAAGAGGATTGTGGTAATCCTCAAGGTGGTGTAAGAGGGTTGTGGTAATCCTCAAGGTGTTGTATTAATTTTTGGTAAATTAATAAAATCTTTTTCTTTTTGAAATCCATCCCGATATCTTTGGGGTGGTAGTAGATTAGGCCCTAGGTAGGTTGAACTACTATAAATCGACGTGTGCTATTTACTTTCATCTTTGAAAAAAAAGGGCAAAATCTGAAAAACCGGATAATCTATTCACCCCCTCTAGATTATCGTAGCCACTTGGACTAACAAGTGGTATCAAAGCCAAACTCTTTGGCTAGCTCGTTCCGGGCAGTAAGAGGAAAGATCCATGGCTACATATGATGCTCATCTCACCACCGCGCCTCCACCAACAAGCCACCACTATTCGACGCCAACAACTACGCATTTTGGAAAGACCGTATGAAGTGCTTTCTACAAGGTGCGGGTTCGACATTTGGAATGTGGTCATTGAAGGAGTTGATCAACCAACCAAGAAATCGGAGGATGGCACCTCGACTCCTAAACCTTTCAAGGAGTTCGATGAAAACGACAAAAAGGCTTCCTCTCTAAACGGTAAGGCCTTAAATATTTTGCATTGTTCTCTTTACGGCTCACCGAAGTATAATCGCATAAGAGGCATAAGGTCGGCACATGAGGTTTGCGAAAAATTGGAGACAATTTATGAAGGGACCAAGAAGGTCAAGCAAGCAAGAAAGACCATGCTTGTTAAAAACTTTGAAAACTTTAACATGCATGATGGTGAAAGCATCTCAAGATGGTGGAAAAGCTTGATAATATTGTCAATCCTCTTGTGGCCCTCGGTAAAGGCATCTCCGAAGAAGACAAGGTGACTAAGGTATTGAATGCTCTTCCCTACTCATGGTCCGAAAAAAGTAATAACAATCACGGAAGCACAAAACCTTGAGACACTCAAGTTTGAGCTTATTGGAAACCTCCTCATCTATGAAGTCTATCTCAATGAGAGAAAAAAATTCCAAACCATCCATAAATCAATCGGGTATGCAAATTTTTCCTAAAGGTCTTGCTTCTTTTTCTAATAATGCATACTATGATAACGATGATGATGATGAGGAGACGGACGCACTTGTTCGAAAATTTGCAAAATTTGTGAATAAAAATAAAGCAAGAAAACCAGAGATAATGCTTGCTTTAAATGCGGAAAACTTCGGGCACTTCACTGCCGATTGCCCAAAGCTTCGATGAAGAGGAGCAAAAGAAAAGGAAGCCTTTCACGAAAAAGAAGGCTCTAAATGCGGAGGTCAAAACGTGGGATGAACTACTGAAACAACCGATGAGGAAGGAGAAACCGAACACGGTCTCATGGCCATAGACGATGAAAACAATGAGGTACACTCTAATTCCTCCACTTCCTCCATAGTTGATGACTTGCAATGTGATTTGGATGAATTGCAAATTGAGTTTCAAAATTTAATTGTTAAATACAAAAATTTGAAAAAGGAGCATAAGGAGCTTAAGGTTGAAAAAGAAAAATTATTTACCTCTTATGAATCTCTAGACAAAGCTCATGCTCTTACTCTTACTAGAGTTCACTCTCTTGAAACCGAAAAGAATCACTCACAAAAGATATTGAATGTTTGAAAAATGATGTGCATCGTTTCAACATAAGCACGGATAAAGTCACAAAAATTTTAGATGCACAAAGAGGTGAGCATTCCAAATTGGGACTTGGTTATAAGCCATTTCAAAGTGTTTTTAAGAAAAATAACCAAGGTCCGACTTTTTGTACGTGCTAATAGTTATAATACTCCTACTTGTTTTTATTGTGGCAAAGTTGGACATTATGCTAATAATTGCAAATTGAGAAATAGCTCTAGACATGTTTGGAGACCCAAAGGTCTCAAGACTAACCCCATGGACCCCAAAATTATAGGGTACCTAAAAGAAATTCCTTTGTAGGTAATAGGGGCTATAACAACAATGGAAGATTCAAAATGGCTCGTGGACAGCGGATGTTCACGCCATATGACCAGGAGGAGAGAACTTTTTTACCAACAACAAGCTCCAAGAAGAGGGTATGGTCATGTTCGGCAATGGCAAAGGAAGAATTCTTGGAAATGGAGAAATTGGTAACTCTTCTTTTTCTCTCTTAAGTAATGTTCTTTTAGTAGAAGGGCTTAAGTTTAATTTGATAAGTGTTAGTCAACTTTGTGATTCAAATTATAATGTTTCCTTCAATAAAGAAAAATGCCTTATACTTAAAAATGGTGAAATTATTTGTGAAGCAAATAGAAAAGGCAATCTTTACAAAATTTGTACAAGTGATTTGGTTAGTCAAAATGTTTCTTGTTTAGTCGCCAATAATGATTTAACTAGTTTATGGCATAGGTGACTTGGACATGGATACAAGAATTTGAAAAATATTTACAAAAACCAACATGTGAAAGGACTACCCAAATTGAATTTTGAAAATCTTGGCTTATGTGACACTTGTCAAAAGAACAAATTAGTTAAAAGTAGTTTTAAGCCCAAAAATGAAATTTCCACAACCAAACCCCTACAATTGCTTCACCTTGATTTGTATGGGGATATTGGTACGGCAAGTCTAAGTGGAAAACATTACACTTTCGTTATTGTCGATGATTTTTCTAGATATACTTGGACTTTTTTTCTTACCAATAAAAGCGATGCCGTTAATGAGTTTGTTAAATTGTGTGACTCATTGAAAATGAAAAGGAAGACACTATTAAGTCTATTCGAAGCGATCGAGGTGGAGAATTTGATGGTGAATTTAGAGTCTTTTGTGAAACTAAAGGATATGCTCATAATTTTTCGGCTCCAAGGACACCTCAACAAAATGGAGTAGCCGAAAGGAAAAATCGGACACTACAAGAGACGAGTCGGTCCATGCTCAATGAATTTCCACTTCCAAAATATTTTTGGGCAAGCGTAAGTACCGCTTGCTATGTCATTAATCGAGTTTATATTCGTCCTAAAATGAATAAAACTCCATATGAGCTTTGGAAAGGTAGAACTCCAAATATTAGTTATTTCAAGATATTTGGTTGTAAATGCTTTATTTTGAATACCAAGGATCAATTGGACAAACTTGATCCTAAGGCCGATGAAGGGATATTTATGGGAAATTCAACAAAAAGCAAAGCATATCGGGTTTACAATAAGACTAGTGGAGTTGTTGAAGAATCCATCCATGTCAAATTTAATGAAGCTTGGTGTTGAAAGAATACCTAATGATGAAAGTGATGAAGAGGATATTATTGAACAAATTGTTCAAGTTGATGATCAACCGTCTACATCAAATGATCAACCGTCCACTTCAAATGGTCCTCAAGAAGATAGATGTGATACCTCGGATCTTCCGTTGCATTGAAATTTAAGAGAGATCACCCAAAAGATCTTATTATTGGTGATCCCCTTGACAAAGTGATGACCGGAGAAAATTTGCCGAGAAAGCTCTTATTTCTCAAAAAGAGCCTAAGAATGCTAAGGAGACCATTGAGGATGAGGATTGGTTCTTAGAGATGCAAGAGGAGTTAAATCAATTTAAAAGAAATGATGTATGGGAATTGGTACATTGTCCTCCATCTCAAACTAGTATTGGTACAAAATGGGTATTAGGAACAAACTTGATGATCAAGGCAACATTGTTCGAAATAAGGCAAGGTTAGTAGCTCAAGGGTATTGTCAAGAAGAAGGTATTGCCTATGATGAAACTTTTGCACCCGTAGCACGTTTAGAAGCTATTCGTATTTTACTTGCCTATTCTTGTTTTTAAAAATTTCAAACTTTACCAAATGGATGTTAAATCCAGTTTCTTAAATGGTATTATTCAAGAAGAAGTCTATGTAAAACAACCTCAGGGTTTGAAAATTTTTCTAGGCCTAATGATGTTTATAAACTTAAAAGGCCTTGTTTGGTTTAAAGCAAGCACCCGTGCATGGTACGATAGACTTAGCTCTTTTCTTTTGCAAGATGGCTTTATAAGGGTAAAGTTGATACAACCCTCTTTGTTTTTGAAAAAGGGCAAGATTGCTTACTTGTGCAAATTTATGTTGATGATATTATCTTTGGTGCTACTAATGATTCTTTGTGCAAGAAATTCTCTAAATTGATGCAAGGAGAATTTGAAATGAGTATGATGGGGAGCTCAACTTCTTTCTTGGACTCCAAATTAAGCAATGCCAAGAAGGCATATACATTTCGCAATCAAAATATACAAAAGAACTTTTGAAAAAGTTCGGCATTGAAGAAGGAAGAACCGTTTCTACTCCCATGGCAACAAATGTCAAAATTGACAAAGATGAAAAAGGCAAGTCCGTGGATGAATCAAAGTATCGAGTATGATTGTAGTTTACTTTATTTAACCGCAAGTAGACCGGGACATTCTTCATGCCGTATGCCTATGCGCTCGTTTTCAAAGCAATCCCAAGAATCTCATATGAGTACCGTTAAAAGGATTTTCGATATTTGAAAGGCACTATTCAATATGGTTTATTTTATCCAAAGAATGAAAATTTTTCTCTTAAAGGTTATAGTGATTCGGATTATGCGGGAAATATTGATGATCGGAAAAGTACTTCCGGATCATGTCAATTTTAAGCGATTGCCTAGTTTCTTGGTTTTCAAAGAAGCAAAACGTGTTTCTCTTTCAACGGCCGAAGCCGAATATATTTCCGCCGCCTTTTGTTGTACACACTTTTTTGGATGAAACAAACCTTAGCGGATTACAAATGCTCTTTTGAAAACGTACCTATCTTTTGTGATAATATATCCGCTATAAATATTGCTCAAAACCCGGTTCATCATAATCAGTTAAACATATTGAGATTCGACATCATTTTCTAAGGGATTGTGTTTCAAAACGAAAAATTGAGATATCTTTTGTACCATCTCAAGATCAATTAGCGGACATTTTTACAAAACCACTATCTTCCGAGACTTTTGCGTCCATATGAGCTCGGTTAGGCATAATGCATATTGAATGAAGTTTACGTTTACATTTTGCATGTTTTTAAAACTTAGGGACGAAAAATCGGATTTTTGGTTGAAAATTCGGATTTTGAAAAATTTGACAAAACATTGGGCTGAAGAGGTTGAGGGCAACCGCCGCCCTCAACGTCGACAGGTCGCCCTCAACCACGACCGGTCACCTAAGCCAAAATTAGGTTTAAAAACCGTTCTATCTTGAATTAGTTATTTTTACTTCTTTTTTGCCATTTTTCGTCCCCTTTGCCAAATTCACACAAATTTCACTCAAAATTTGTTTTCATGCATTCAATTCACAACTTGAACCTTATATAGCATGTTTATCATCATCATGGCTCATCTTTTCGATCAAATGGTAAGAATTTTTCTTCCCTTGCTCAATTGGGTTGAACCCTTGAGTTTATGACCTTCTTGTATATTTCTTGATATTTTTGCATATGATCTCGATAAGCTTAATTATTATATTATATTGTATGATGTTTGATGTGAATCGGTGATGAAATTTTTGGCTTGAATCATTTACAAGGGCTATATACAACTTCTTTTAATTTTCACGCCCACAAAGTGTTCGATGAAATGTCACAATGAAAATTTCAACTTCTACATGAGTCTCTTGCTTCCAAAAATCTTCAATACTTATTGAGATCATGTTTTGGCAAATAAACCGAGCGTATGAACTCTTCATGATACATTTCTTCCTTTTTCTTTGGTTTTTAAGCTTAAATTGCTCAATGGTTGATAAACCGTCTCTTTAGCACACTTTGATGAATTTGTATGATGTTTTTATCATCCTAACATTCTTTTTGATGATTCCAAGGGGATAAACGAGAAAATTGGCTCGTTAGCCAAAAGAAGCTAATACAAGCTATTTATAAAAGCTATAAGCTATGCTTCCTATAGCCAAGAATACCTAGTCCATGGCTTGTATTATGGACTCAATTGCAATAGATTATAAGCATTGTGACGAGGGGAGCTTCTTAGTTTATGATGTTCTTATGCATCTTATATAAGCTTGTTATAGCTTGTGCTTCTAGCTTATGCAATATCTCGTGTTGATATGCTCATAGATAGGGAGCTTTGTATGAAATGTTTTTTTAACGGATAGTTCACTAGTAAAACCGGAAAATTTATTTGGTTTCAAAATTGTCCTCGAGAAAATTGTTTTGGTTTGTAATCATCAAAAAGGGGAGTTTGTTAGATAAATGTTTTTATCATGATTTTGATGATTTTGTTCGATTTTGTTGAAATGAGTTTTAAACCAAAACAATGTCCCTAAATGTTGTCTAAATACTTCCGATCGACTTAAAATGTTTTTACTATTTTTCGGAGTTTATATTCGATAAAAAAATTGGACAACACATTTGTTTCGAGCTCGACCAGGTCGCCCTATAGGGCAACCCGTACTGAGTTGAGTTTTGAAAACAGAAAATGGGACGTAAGAAAAATGGGGGAGCGGCCAGTCGACCTGCAGGCGGCCGTGCACTGGAGTTGCTCTTTTGGTTCGATCTTCTCTGTTTCGTATTTTCTCAACCTCAACCGGTCATAGTCAAGGCGGCCGTCGCGACCCTCCGACCGGTCCCCACATGTGTAAAATTCGGTGAAGTTCAATTTAAATCTTATCTCTGTGACGACCGTCGCACCCTTGTTTATCAAAACTATCCGTTGCATTTTTCGGACAACTTTTCCCTATTTTGTGGGATTAATTTCTAACACTATATTGATGATTTTAAATGGTTTCTTTTTAGTAAATCACTCCCCAAGGAGGAGCCTATGTCCGGAAATGAAAGCCAAGTCCTCTCCTATAAATAGAGGCTTCATTCAAGCAACAAGACAACACACTACACAAGCAAAGAGCAATCAATCAAACACTTTCATATATCTTGTTGTATTAGCCTTAGCACTTTCACTTGCACAAATTTGAGGTCTAGGCTTCAATTCTTGATTACACTTGTACTCATATTGTATCAATCTTTATTGAGTTGTAATCTTGATTTTGGTCATCATTCAACACAAGACATCCTTGTGAGTATTCTTGTGGTAAGAATACACTTGGGTGATCTAGGTGATAGGTGTTTGAAGGTTGTGGTAATCTTCAAAGGTGTTGTAAGAGGATTGTGGTAATCCTCGAGGTGGTGTAAGAGGATTGTGGTAATCCTCAAGGTGGTGTAAGAGGGTTGTGGTAGTCCTCAAGGTATTGTAATAATTTTTGGTAAATTAATAAAATCTTTTTTTCTTTTTGAAATCCATCCGGATATCTTTGGGGTGGTAGTAGATTAGGCCCTAGGTGGGTTGAACTACTATAATCGACGTGTGCTATTTACTTTCCGCACTTAACATTTCATATTTGCTTGAGTTTTACGAAAAAGGGCAAAATCAAAACCGGAATAATCTATTCACCCCCTCTAGATTATCGTAGCCACTTGGGCTAACAAGGCCTTCAACCCTCACAAATCCAAAGTTTACTTGGCGGCCGGTCTCTACTTATGTTTGTGGCCGTATATAGATGATTACAGTATTGATTAGGGGTCTTCCCTACGGTTTATCCGAGGGCCCCTATTTTTAAAGGTGCTCCCATGTTGCGGCTTTACAACCCGTTTTTCATAAGGTGATTCTCAAGTTTAGAAGGTGTAAAGGGACATCTTTATCTATTGTTGGTCGTGTCTGCCTGGTGAATTCGGTGATCACCAGTTCCTTTGTGCACACGATGATGGTTTACAAGTGGCCTAGAACATTGCTTAAGCAAATGGAAAAGGCCATACGTAACTTTATCTAGACGATGATGTTAACTCTAAAGGTTTGGTGGTGGCTAATTGAGTCAATGTTGTATGCCTCGGCCGAAGGGGGGATCAAGGCGTCCACTCTATTTTGGTCGCTAATAATGCTTTTCTAATGAAGCTGGCACGAAAGGTTATAAATTTGGATTATGTGATTTACAAAACTCTCGAGAAAATGTTATTTGACTTGGACGGTTCTCCCCGAAGCTCATTCATCCCTTCTTCCATCTGGACCGGGATTAGGCCTTGCATCACGGGTTTCTTGGATGACTCTCGTTGGATCACGGGGTGTAATTCTGAGGTCTTATTTTGGCTTGAGAACTGGCTGGTGGGTTACGCCATTGCGAGATAAAATTGGTATCCCGAGAATACATATATTTATTTCGACATCACATCTCGGATTACTTCTATGACGAGTCTTGGCATTTCACCTTCTCGTTTGTTGAGGTTTACTTGGATCTGTCCGGAGATTGTCCGTGTCCCCATTACTCCAGGTTCGAAGGATACGCGTGTTTGGATGCACTCGATGATGGGATTATTACTTCAAAGCGCCTACTCTCATTTGCGCCCCCATTCTCTGGTGGTCCAATGGGGTTCTGATTTGGTCACCCCATATCCTGGAGCAGACGTTCGATTGTGGCATGGCGAGCTATCCACAATCGTCCTGCGGTATTAGATTTACTTGTGTCCTACGGAAAGCTTCATTGGCCCCTTGGTCTGCGGTCTTTGTTGTCTTTCTTCTGAATGTGTTGATCATTTGTTTGTCTCTTATATATTTGCGGTGGCCTTTTGGCGGTCGATCTTTGACTCATTTGACGTTCACCTTTTTATGGCTCATTGTTTTAATGAATTTAAAAAGTTTAATGAATTTTTATTTCATGAGCGGTGGCTTTCTTATGGCGGGTGGCGCTTTTATCTTGCATCGCTCATCGGCATATCCGGAATGACTTGGCTTTCAATGACATGCTATGGACGATAGACGCGACCATTCTCCATCTTCGTGTTCTTATCATGGAATCGATTCATTAGATCGAGGTTGCATGCATAATGATCAACACGAACTTTTCATTCTCCGCAGACTTTGTGTACCTTGGCATCCTAGATAGGCCTCGAAGATTGTGCGGGTTAGTTGGCAAAAACCCCTCCGGATGGATCAAGTGAATACGGACGGCGATGCCGGGACCACCGGGACGCCTTACGACTTTTTGGGGTCTTCCGGATCGAGAGGTTTCTTTCGGAGTTGCTTTGTGGAACATTGTGGTTCGGGCTTTGCTTTTGAGGTAGAATTAGTGGCGGCTATGTGGGCCATTCATTATGCATTCGCAAAAGGGTGGACCCAAATTTGGATTGAGTCCGACTACGCTTATGTGGTGGAATTGCTCCAAAAGAGGTCCGAGGTGGTTCCATGGCGCCACCTTAGCAAGTGGTGTTATACTATGCACCTTCTCTCACGGATGGATTTGCTTTGGTCTCGCACATTTTTCGTGAGGGCAATCGTGTGGCGGACCTACTAAGCAAAAGATCGCACCACAGGACTTGGTGGGGAGTCCCGCTGCGGATATCGTGCCTTTTCTCACATAAGAGTATGTTGGCGATCCCATTATAGGTTTGTTAGTTAATGCGTTTGAGTTTTCCTTGATGTATCGTTTTGGGCGCGTTTTCTTCATGGGGTACTCTTTTTTTCCGCCAAGGGTTTTTACGCACGGTGGGTTTTACCTTGGGAAGTTTTAACGAGGCCCCAACCATTCATCCATCTGTCGGCTTGTGACCATTTCATTTTTCTTTCATAATTATTTTCAGGCTTACTTATTTGGCTACCTGATCGCCTGTGATCAGGACAACTCTCTTTTTCATTTTTATATATCTATTCGAATTTATTCAAAAAAAATCAACCTTCATATAATTTAAAAAATACCATTAGTTTAAAAGACTATGATACCCTTACTTACATAAATAACTTCACGCACTTCATATTCCTCACACCCACCCATATTCTTGTAAAAGTGAACTTTTCCTTGTAAATTCTAGATTTCACATTGTTGCAAATATGGACAACAAAAAAATAATTTATCGAATAATATAAGTATCTCCTTAATTTACAACTTAAAAGTGTGTTATTTTTCCATTTTTACTCATTTTTTACAATTGAAAATTTCTTGTTGAAGAACAAAAGTGCGATACTTGCACGATCGCGATCGCGATCTTGGTCGTGCCATCGTGCGATGTGTCATGATGGCACGATCATAATTAAAATTTTGCTCATGTCATCATGCCAGTGGCATGATGGCACGATCGTAATTAGTTTTTGGTCGTGCCACTTGGCATGATTATATTTACTTTTCGATTGTGTCATCGTGCCATCTATCATCTTCTTCCCCAAACTCGGACAAAACCGAGAAGAAAAAAAAGTTATGTAACTCCGAATTCAAACCAAAAACAATTACCCAACACTTATACCCAAACTAATCCAACTATAAGTGCAAAATATTTGTTTCCATGATAATAACTTTGAAAGAAACTTTTGAAAACATCACGTGTTGATGCTTTTGAAAAGAATGAAATCTAGTTCAAGAACGGTCACGGAAGGTTCTTTGAACCAAATGCTCGATACCACTTGTAGGTCCCAAGGGGTGTGAGTAAAGTCTAGAAAAGGGTTGAATAGATTTAACCAATATTTCGATTTTAAATATAATCGAGTTTTATCACGGAAAACGATTAAGTATCTTAAGAGACATCTGGGTCAAACTTGACAGAGAGTTAACCACTCAATAGACTGCGAGAGAGCTATTGATAGAGTAACTAAGTTTGAGTGAAGTTATATTTTTATAAATTCGATTTTCTTGGTTTTTTTCAAAAGTCTTTACACCATTTTTAAAGATTGGTTGTCAACACTTATTTTTAAACTTGTTATTATCGAGTTGGATAGCAAATATTTAGCAAATAAATAAATTACAAAATATAATTGCATAATATAAAATGACACAAATATTTACTGATGGTTCGAGGATGGGGTAATTCCACTACTCCACTCTTCTCCAACTCTAGGAGGAATTTACTAATGTAACAACTTCCGTTACAAAAGTACAAACAATCCGAGCAAGCCTTGATCACACGATTGACTTCACTCCTCGGATTGACTCTTTGCAAGGCGATTTGCCTCACTACTTCATCTCTTCAAATCTTTTGGACTTGATCACTTGAACCAGTTCGAACTAGAACCTCACCGAACTTCCTTCACTTCTTGAAGAACATACCCATTTGTTCTTGAAAACAAGTTTCCTCTTCAACTTTGAAGTATGACTTCTATCTTTCACAAGGATGTGTTGGATAAAATCACTTCGAGTTTCGAGCCCGAGGATTGAGAATTTTGCTTGAGAGAGTATTCTGATTTTTGCTTGATTGCTCGATTTCACATTAGAATTTTTGCTCTCTTGTGTGTCATTTTTTTCTCTCTCTGAAAATTCCTCGGCCTTTTATAGTGAGAGTTTAAAATTTGTCCGTTAAAGCGATAAACAAATTCAAACTTCACTTCTTCTTCGTTTGGCTTGTCTTGTTCTTTGCAAAGATGTGATGTGGACTCAACATTTGTATTAACTACACTGTAGGCGTATGAAATGAACCAGAGTTCTACAAGCATTCTATTGGTTCCTACTACTTGCACTCTTTCAAAAAGACAACTTTTAATGTTGCGAGGCACTCTCTTACCAAAATGGGTAAGTCTTTGACTTTTCTTCACAACGGACTTGTTCAACTTTCTCTTAGTCCTTCACCGCTCTACCCCGTAAGTTGAGTCTTCTCCTTTATTCCTTGGATGACTCTGTTGTAAGTCTTCCAAAGACACGGTGGTGTACTTGATCAAGTTCTTATTGACCACTCGGCTACAACTCAAATTGAATCTTCTCTGCATCTTGACAAGTCTTTTGCATCTTCAACTTGGCTGCTTGACTACTTAACTATTTTTCTATCTATTACAATGTTGAAATTACATATAGAAATTGGGGTGACAACTTTCTAATACTAAGTTTTCTAAGCATCATCAAAATCTATACAATAAATTTCCTAACAAGTCGATACTAATGTTAATTTGTTATTGGATTTTTGTGCGGCTTAGGATCCTTTTGCACATACTTGGGGGTTAATGAAGATTCAAGAATAGATAGAAGGAATCAAATATGATTGCGTGATTGGAATAGTTGATGAGTTTAGTTTTTTGGTTGACATGGGCCACAATGGTGTCACTTGATACGGACATGTCATCAACATAATTTCTCGCGGAAAAACGCTTTTAAATCTAAGATTCATGCCCAAAGGTTGACCCATACATGCCAACTTAATATAAATAGGGTTAGGTTGATTTAGGATAGAGAAGAATCGTCTTTAATTAGTGGAGAACGTCGTTTTTAGACTCTCTTTCGGATGCTATTCTTTCTCTTTCATCTAAAACATTTGTTTTGCATATGGAATCCTGCGGCTAATTTTCCTTTTTGGTTTGGTTGAAGGCGATTGAAACCTTGAAGTTAAACGGTGTGCGGTCAAATTTGATTATATATTTTCAGGTGTGTATTCTTTGGATATTGGTTATTCTGTGTGCGTATTTACTTGATTATTTTGTGTAGTCTATAACCCGATCACTTATTATTCTATGCATGCGATCTATTGCTTAACCGAGATTCGAATTGGATTTAGATCGGATATCGGTTGTATATGTCGGCTTAAGCATTGTCACTCTTAAAGCGAGAATAATTAGACAAGTTAATAATTAACGGATTAGTTATTTATTGGAATTGTCGGTCTCTCATGCTTTTAATGCTATTGCTATGATAATTCTACATGATGTTGGGAATTACTTGGTAATAAGGGTTGTATAGAATGATTATTTTTACAACTAAAATAGGAGACAAAAAAATAAATTCAACGATAATTGTCTAGAACTATAAATTGATATTTTTGCAACAAAGATCAGTCGTACAATTCAAGGTGGAAATCAACTTTAATCAAAGCCTCTTAACGATTATTTATCGCCACTCTCATCATTGTGTTTTATACTTGGATTATTTTAGTGGAATAGTTATTTTTAATATTTAATTCATAGTTTTCGGTTTGCTAGAATAGTTAGAATTATTGATCAAATCCCCCTTTTTCTAAATCACATTGCTAAGAGATAAAATTAAATCCTCTTTTTAGGGATCGACCCTTGCTCACACTACTACACATATTTTTAGCAAGGTTTAATTTGGGTATCTACGACAACACGAACAAATTTTGGTGTAATTGCCGGGAGAATTTTAATTGAGTTCTCTGGCCTTGTGATTCATATATATATATATATATATATATATATAAAAGAAAAAAGTAATAATTTTACTGTTCATTTTTATTTTTCTTTCTTTATTTCTACTAAATTTTGTTATTTAGGTTGTTTGACATTTATGATTGGTACCGTTCTACTAACATGGTAAATTTCGAGTTCCACTAGAAGGTTAAGGAACGAAGTAAAGAGACAGAATGGGCCGGTCATCATGAGCACCATCTACTTGTCCGAACACAATCTTTGAGTTTGAGGAGTTTGGTAGTGATATTGAAGAGAGTGAATTTGAACAGGGAAACACCGTAGTAGAGCAAATGGCACTAAGAAAAATGCTCAAAGACATCGCTTAAAAGACATTTGTTTCACGAATTTCATGATGTCTTATACTATACAACATCATGTTTTAAGTGAAGCGATGTGTATGACCGGATTTTTTTGCTATTACACATCGTTTTTTAGAGCGGATGTCTTTGTGACCCCTTTCTTGCTTTATAACATCACTTTTAATATCGCTATTCCAACAGATGTCGTTGTCTACCTTTTTATTAGTTTATAACATCACTTTAAACATCATTTATTTGAAATTTGATGTTATATTAATTATTATCAATTTAAAATAACATTACTTTCATTTTCCCCAAATTAATCTTTTTTTTTAGAGGATTTTCCCTCAAATTAACATTTCAAGTGATCGACACACAGAGATTTCAGCCAAACCCTTTGTTCAAATCTAACCTCCGATAGAATGTCCATGTTCTTCCTCCAGAACTCTCACCTCGACACCTCGAAACTCTCGAACCTCAAAAATCTCACCTCAAAAACCTCGATTCTTCCTCCAAAACCCTCACCTCTGAAATAACCACCTCCAAAACCTCGATTTTAGCTTGCGCCTTCATTCTTGATTCTCTTGATCGCTCGCTCTTTCCATCATTCATTTGTAACAGCCACCATCAACAAGACTGAGCAAAACTCTCAACTTATGTGCCCGCGTCTTCGCCTCTCTCTCACTCTATCCTCCCGTTCATATGCAACAACTTCTATCGACCGGTACTGAGCGAAAGCCCCAAATTTCAAAACCTAGTTATGATGATTCGATTTAGAATTCTTTTTTATTTTCTCTTTATATTTAGTTTATGAATTAGTGAGATGTTTGTTGATTTTGATTGAGACTTCCCTTTGTCGATTGATGTTTTTTTTTACCTGAGCAAAACTCTCAACCTATGTGCCCGCATCTTTGCCTCTCTCTCACTCTATCATCTCGTTCATCTACAACAACTACTATTGGTTGGTACTTCAATGAAAGCCCCAAATTTCAGAACCTAGGTATGACTGATTCTGATTTAGAATTCTTTTTTAATTTCTCTTTATATTTAGTTTATGAATTAGTGAGATGTTCGTTGATTTTGATTGAGACTTCCTTTTGTCGATTGATGTTTTTTTACAATTGTTGTTTGGATTTGGGTTTTTTCTTTACAATGTTGTTTTTGTAGGTTACCAAGCTAAAACATGATTTCTTAGCGAGATATTATTGAAGCATGGGAACCATGGTCCCAAAAGGAATATCTCATAGAGAGTCATTGATCTTCTATTGATGTTATGTGCTTACGGTTATCATTTACTGATCATCTCCCGAGCCGTATTCTAATTTTTTAACCATGGACTTTGCTAAAGGAGTCCTAAGAGCGAAATTGTTAATTATATTGTAGAAATTAAAGGTTGGTGGTTGCAATTATATTGTACAATAAATGGTTTTCTTACATATTATGGTAATTATTTTAGTAATCCTATTAATTTATGATCTTTGGAAAGTTCAACTGTTGGAATTGGTGTTTCTTTCATGCTGAACTAGGACCAACTTTGATTCAAAAATCTAAAAATCAGATTGCAGGTAAGTTGTTCTTTTTGCTTTTCTCCCTTCTACACTTTTATTGTCTTAAAGTTGGTTGTTGTAGTCGAAATCTTGGACCATTTTCTCGTGAATAATGTGTGTTAGTCTTTTTCCTTAGGATTGAAGAGAGTTTTATGGTAGTTATAACTCGGCCACTAATTGAAGACTTTGTTAATCATAGTTATTCAAGATGTGTTTTACCAATAGTTTAAACTCAAGGTGACATATATTAAGTTTGTTAATCATAGTGATCCCAAACATGTTCTATTTGATCATTTCTATTTTACGACAGTGTTTTCTTCTACTATGGTTTGCTACATAATAAGTAACTTGTGTTTTTTTTTTATTTATTGGTGAGGTATTTCATCAGTCCTCTTTTCGATTGATGTTTTAAGTAACGACCTACTTACAAAGAAAATTCATATGATGTGACTGACAAGTAGCAACTCAAGGAGAACTTACCTCATTCTTACTAGTAACAAGTTGTGGAGTTTATTTTACAGACAAAAAGTATTTCATGCGACATCCGTTGTTTCGGGACCTTACATTGCATGTAAGACCAACTACTAGTAAGGTGAAATAATGGAGATATTTTTGATTTGTCATTCAATCTTGACCATTTCAATTTCGTTATAATGCTTGACTAGTGGTTATATACCAGGAGCACCATCCCCGAAATGGCAAGTCTATTTCATCTTTGACCTTGCATTCTTCATCGGTTATGCGATATGTAGATATTCCATTTGTTCCCAAGACAAAGAAGCGTGTAGAAGATATTGACAAATTTATCAATGAGAATCATTTTAACGAAACCCCGATGTCCAATTTCCGTTCTCTCATTGTCGTCAAAGGAAACACAATGCGATCGCCAAGTGAAAGGTGTTGCCGATGTGGATCCCGCTTTGTCCGCCTGTTTTTGCTCGCGTATTATTCCGCCCACATCTTAGGTATGCCCTAATCTCAATCTAAAATTGGTCTACCCTTGAATTTATGTTGTGGACTCTTGAATTCAATTGTTTGACGGATAATATGGCGAACATAAATAGGGTTTCATTATTTTTGGGATGGAAATAAGGTTTCATATTAAGCGGGGGTTTTGGTAGCAAATTCCCCTTAGTCGATGGTTTGTATGTAGCTACCTTTGAGTGGAGCTTATTGATATTGAATAGAAATATGTCCTTTTTATTCAGTTTCTTTCTTGTGGCCATTCTCTCCTGCTATTTGTCTTTAAGAATTGGCTCCATATTCTTTTTTTAGTTTTTCTTATCCATTAAATAATATTATGTTATTCCTTTTGAAGAATGTTTTGAGTGAACCGATTGTTGCCCTTTTCTTAACTTAACTATTCAAAGCCAATTTTGGTGAAATGAACTTCATATAATTTAAGTACATGGTGGTACATCTATTGTATTGTGATGCTCCATCCGCAAAGACGTACCTATGGAGAAAAGTCAAAGTTTTAATTGTTAAGTGGCATATTTAATATTTTTGTTTGTTTCATCTTAGATTCTTGTTCAATTCAAAAATACATAGATGATCTTGTGTATATTTTCATTGGGTATATTTTGTGTTATTTTGTTCCCTCCAAATTCATGTTTTCGTGGAGGCCTATTATGTGTCTTGAGTGAGTCAATTGTCATTCATGTAAAATCGGAGTAATTTCTATCTTGCTAGAAATCAAAACCCGATTGTCCATATAATAACACCCAATTGCCCTGTGTGTATGGTTGACATTGGTGAAAATATAGTTTAATAATTGTTCTCTATACGTTTGTAGTAGAAGTTTGTTTTGTTTTCTATGCTTTTGCTTTCATTGAGTACAATTTTATGTTTTGCAAAAGTATACAAGTAGGGAATGTAATATGGTGCTGATTTTGCATTCCTGACTCAAAAGTTGCAGCAACATGTATTTTCATCGTTAAGAGATAATATTAAATTTACTGCATGCATTTTGATGCTCTGATGGTTATGTGAATTCCAACCACTAATGTCAATTTCGGAAGGGAAATAAGAAGAAAATGAAGATAATCGAGTTAAGAACACAAAAATTGGATAATAGCTATAGTACGATCTCTAAACTAGTTACTTGGTTTGCTTTCTCATAGTGCTGTTCAGTGTAGAGTTCATCACTGCACTGAACAATAGTTAATGGCTAGTTTATCATCACCTTTCTCAAGCATGAATAGTAGTTGGCCACACCAATTTTTCCATCAAAGGATACAGTTGAGGACTATATTTTCATTAGCGAGCAATGATCCTCCGGTGAGCATTGCTTTCTTGTCCGGTATGTTTAGTTGATTCTTGTGTTTTACTTAGTTTTGTTATCTTTGTCCATTGGAATCGGAGATATGTTCTTGAAATTTAGGCCCCAAATTCACTTATGCTTAGAGTAAGCTTGGTGATTTACTCTTGTACTTGATAATAAATTTTTTCCTTTTCTCCATTAAAAACATGTGACAAAGACTTTGCATGCATGCTATCTTAAATTATTATATTAGAGCTTTGAGATTTGCTAATTCGGATATTATATCAAAGAAAGAAATGAGGATGGGCATTCAAAACATATAATTCTATAATTTCTCTTACAATTGGTTGTTGGGTTTTATGCTTTCTTAATAGTTATGGTATTTCCTTTTTTAGCCCCAATTCATGATCTATTCTCTTGGGCTTATGTTTATTATAATACATGAACATACATTTTCTTGGGCTTTATGTTTATTATTTGATATGTTTCGATTACGCAACTAATCTCCATCTTTTGCGCAAATGATGGTGTGTAACCAATTTTTCCATGAGAGGTACCATGGGTAATTACGAGAATGTTCTTACTCGGTCGACAAAATGCCAAAGTGGATTGAGAGTTTTGATTGTTGCTATGTTGCTCTCTTGATGCATGATAGTCGCTATTGGTTTTGCAACCCAATATTTGATGCTTTGTTGAGATTTGATATGACTTGAATACTCTCTTCCTGAGGCGAGGTGTTACGATTGAGAGGTGATACCTGTACATATGCCTGAATATTTATTTGTGACATGCGGTGGTGGTTTTATTACATCAAATTACACTTATCGAAAAAAGGAAATATCATTAATGACCTCTTGTTTTTATATTTCTTTTTTTTCGTTCGGTGATCTTCTCATAAATTTTTTGCTTTCTCTCTTTTTAAGTGAACATATGCAAAGTATATAGCATTGGTTTATTTAATTTTTGTATAATGACTTGAATCTTGAACTAGCTATAGCAAAATGAGGAAGCATCTAACGTAGTAATATTAATCTTGTATATGAGCCCTTAAGAAATATCATTGTTTTTGCAATTTTTTGTTGGCGGATATGCATTTTTCAAGCATATGGACACAAAACAACCTTTTACCACGGCAACATGGACTCACCGTAGCGTTCAATGATTCGAAAATAGTGAGCAAGGATGAGATCAACATTATGTAACAATGGCATTTAGGATGGGTTTCTTTTGCTTCCTCCGGAGCTCATAACGTATTTGTTCGACATAAGTATTTTTAGGTATCAACAAACCGATGTTCGGTTTGTCATGAACTAGTTTTAACTAGTTTGGTTTGTCGGTATCTATTTGTATTATTTGAATCGATGACAATGTAATGACCCTTTTGGAAATGATATTAATGTCGCCACCAATGTGTTGCTATATTTAATTGTGTCCGGATGATATTTATGATACCAAGTTGGTTATACTTAATTACAGGATAAATATTAGCAAAATGATGTAAGCGCTTTATATGTTTTAGATGTCGATTTTAAACGACATCTAAAACATATGAAGATGCGTTTTTAAATATGAATCCATTTTTCTAAAATGTTTAATACATCGGTTTCTAACGATTTTGTTCCTAACAAAATCGATGTTCAACCCAACAATATAACATCATTTTCGTTAGAAACAAAATCGGTTAAAAACCGATGTGTTAAGCTCTTATAACATCGATTGCAAAACTAATCTCTCAATCGATCTTAAAGGTAGCCATAACATTGATCAAAAAACTGATGACGCTTAGAAAAAAGCTAACAAACCGCAAGTTAATAGTATCGGTTGCAAAATGGTGTCTTTTTGATATAGCAATATCGTTTTTACATGCTTAAAACCGATGTTGAATATGCATACATTTAACATCACCGATTACAACATCGGTCAATTTCACATAGACATCGGCTAAAAAACCGATGTCTATGAGTGTTTTTCTTGTAGTGTGGCGAAGCGGAAAACGTTAAAAGAACTAGCTTCTCCTAAACCAATGGCCACTTTGCATCACATTTCTGCACTTTGAATGATAATACTACATGTGAGTTGAAATCGCTTAATACATCTTTTACCATCTTTCCATGGTCTTGCGGTGAAGATCCTCACAAACACTTGAAAGAGCTTACATGTGGTTTGCACTAGCATAAAACCGACAGAGGTTATAGAAGAGCCGATTAAGTTAAGAGTCTTCTCATTCTCACTCAAACATGCATCCAAGACTGGCTTTACTACTTACCGTCAGGCTCAATAACTACATGGAGTGCTATGGAAAAGTTGTTTTTGGAAAAACATTTTCCAAGGATCCAGGGCATCCAACATTCGCAAGGAAATATGTGTAGTGGGGCAATTGCAGGGAGAAACTTTATATGAATGTTGGGAGTGATTTAAGAAGCTTTGTGCAAGTTGTCCACAACATCAAATAAGCGATCAGCTTCTAGTCCAGTGTTTCTATGAAGGATTGACATTAATGGATAGAAATATGATCGATGTTGCGAGTGGGGATGCTTTAGTTGATAAAACCCCAGTAGAGGCATGGCATTTAATTGCAACCATGGCGGCAAACTCGCAACAGTTTGGTACTCATAACAACATCATGTATTGGATAGAAAAATGGGAAAATAACTCTATGGAGGAGAAACTCACGGAACTAACTCTATGTAAGATATGTGCCACCACAACCCATGACACTGGTTTTGTCCCTGTTGGATGAAGAGATTGAGACACATGTTATTGCAATTGGTACTTTTAGGAATTTCAAGGAAAGCAACCATATGATACAATATCAATACATATAATCCGAGTGGCGTGATCACCCGAATTTCAAATATGGAAATTCACAAATGTCTGAAATAGTTTAGTCGAATCATAGTGGAAGATTTCAACAACAAAGGCCACAATTTCCCCATAGACAACCACAACCTAGATAAAATTTGAATAGTGATTCATGTATAATGTCATTTGGATGAGATGCTTAGACAAAGTGGCTTCTAACACTTTGCAAATTTCAACATGAGGCCAAAACCAATATACAAAATCTGGAGAATCAAGTGAGCCAATTGGCAACAACCACGAACAAAGGTTGGAAACACAAGTTGGTGGGAAAATTACCTTTACAAACCGAGGTGAAACCAAAGAATGTGAGTGTCATGTTCCTAATAAGTGGCACAAAGGTTGATGTACCTATAAAAGCTCAACAAGAAGCAGTGGCAGAAGATAAAGTAGAGAAATAGACGTCTGGTTTTGGACATGACCATGTTAATCAACATGGGCCTGCTGACGTTGAACAGAATGTAGGAATTGACCAGTCCGCCGAGGAAAATAAGAATTTGGGTAAGGATGATCCTCCACCTCTTCCTGAATATAAACCAGTGCCTCATTTAGCTCAAGTTTTAGTGGACATGAAAAGGATGGGCCCATCTGAGATCTATATGAGACCTTCTGTAGGTGCAAGTTGAATATTCCATTGTTGGAGGCTATAAAACAAGTACCTCGCTATGCAATTTTTTGGAAGGAATTATATGCTATCAAAAAGGAGACAATAGCTCAAGCGTCGTGAAAAGTGAAGGTAAATGAAAATATTTTTGTGGTTCTACAAAGAAAAATTCCTACAAAACGCAAGGACCCAGGTATGTTTTTCTATTCCTTGTGCCACCGGTGGTATCCGTTGATAAGGGGGGGCTATGTTAGACGTAGGAGCTTCAATAAATCTGATGCCTTATGCCATGTACACTTCCTTAAATCTATGATTTTTGCGTCAAACTGGAGTGGTTATTCAATTACCGGATAGGTCTAATGTTTTTCCTAAAGGTTTGGCTGAGGATGTTCTTGTTCAAGTTAAGGGTTTGGTCTTCCTTGCTGATTTTTATGTCTTGGATATGGAGAATAGTAATAATACTACTATTATTTTACTAGGAAGACCATTTTTTGAAAACATCTAAAACCATGATTGACGTGCATAATGACATTCTTACAATGGAGTTTGACGGTCAATTAATAAAATTTAATATTTATGACTCAATGAAACATCCTTTTGATGATGAACTTATTTGTTCTATTGGCATAGTTGATGCTTTACCATAATAAATTTTTAAAATTACGGTCGAGAGATAATCTTGAGACTACCATTAGCAAGCATCCTAGAAAAGAAAAGGAAGAAGCTTTGATTTTTGATTAATGAACTAAACGAGACACCTATAAAGAAGTCTGAAGCCTTTCTTGGACAATATCAAATATGTTGAAGAGGACATTTATTTCCTAGAGTTTAGGAAAATCTATTTTAGGAAAAAATAATATTTTTAATATAGAATATCGATTCTTGATTATTCTTGATTTTTAGCTATAGACGATTCGATTTTTAGCTACAAACATTATTGATTCTAACTAGGATTGAATTATTGTTCTATATTAGCACATTTAAAAATATAATATAATATAAATAAGTAGATATAATATTTAAATAATTTGATACTTATAAAAATGCTACTTAATTTTAAAAATTTATATAATTTCTAGTTAAATAAAAATATATAATTATAATTATAACATATAAAAAAGACAAATATTTTCATAACTTAACAAAATTCTTCCTATTTTATCTTCACTATTGTTGGGAAATTATTTTGTAGATTTTGATGAATGCCATGTAAAACTTAGATTAGAATGTTGGCACCCTATTTTCCTTGTAATTCTAATTGTAATAGATAGGGCTAAATGAGTTGAGTCAAGTCGGCTATGCCTGGAAATACAAGAAGTTAACTAAAGAAGTGAAGTGAAGACTCATTGCGAACAACCGAGTATGGCCAAGACAGAGGACCAAGGACTCGATCAAGATGTAACAAAATGAGAGGGACAATGTGTGAAGAGTCGATTAAGTTAACTCAAAGAAGCCATATCACAAGTTGAAGTGAATGAGATGAGTCTTTCAATAATTGGAGCGGACTCAAGTCACCTGGGAAAAGCGCAATGCAAAGAGGAGTTAATCAAAAGAATCCGTTGCCGAGAAGTCAAGAACATTACTTAAACAAGTAATACACCCATGCTTTGCCAGTCTTAAAGTGCTCGATCCCCGAGCGTGCAAAAGAAATAAACCAATGGGAAGCACGCACCTCGTGTCAAAACCTGAAAAGCTGGACTTTCATTTAATACGAGGAAAGGTCTACATCTCAAGATTGAAGACCAAGAAAAGACAAGCCAACGAACATGAGTGACTTTTGAAAATCAGCCTATCTCTTCAACAACTGGCGATTTTTGAAAGTTCACTATAAAAAAGGCCGAGGAATTCCGTTGAGAAAATGTTACCTTGATTACACAACCAAGAACAAGCAAGCATTATTCAAACTCTAACCTGCAAAATATTCTCAAAATATTCAAGCAAAATCCTCAAGCCTAAATCTCGAAGGAAATCGATCCAACACAAAGCTATGAAGGAAAGACAACTTCAAACTGTTGAAGAAGGAAAACTTTTGAAGAATCAAAAGGGGTCTACTTTCCAAGGAGGATTGTAGGAAGGTTCAAGGTCGAACCAATCTCAAGTTATTGGAGGGCTTCGTGATCAAATCCAAGAAACTTGGAGAAGTGAGTGAAGTAGCAAGGCAACCGCCCTATGAAAAAGTTGAGTCGGACGAGAAGCTAGCTATGTGACCAAGGCATCTCTAGATCGAGTCCAAGGAGCAAGTCAGTGCGTGATCATTACTTAGTAGATTCCTCCGGGAGTTGGAGAAAAGAGGATTAGAAGAATTACCCCATCTTCAAACCTCTATAAAAATTACTTGTGTCATTTACATTTCAAAGATATTTACATTTCTCGCATACTTATTTTATATCTGTGATAATTTGATATCCAACTGATAAATAACTAAGTGCTAAAATCAAGTGTTAAAACAAAGTTAAATCAAATTCAAGGGTGTTAAGTCTTCCAATGAAAATCTCATCACAACCAAGTTAAGGTTTAGACTAAACAAAATGAGTTATTCTATCAACGGCTCTATCCAATCATTTGTGTGGCTAACTCTGATTAACTAACTTAGTCCCTCAAGGACATAATTGTGTAATTAACTCTATAATATTTTAAAAGGACTAAAATCGAAAAGTTGGTAAGGTTTATTCAACCCCCCTTCTAAACCTTACTCACACCTCTTGGGACCTACAAGTGGTATCAGAGCGGTTGGTTCATTGAGCCTTCCGCACTTGGTTCTTGAACTAGATCTCCAATCTTTCAAAGAAACCATAAGCACTTGCTCTTTCAAAAGTTATTTTTATTCAGCAAAGTTATTATCATGGAACCAAATTGACACGCATTCCTATGTTCACTATTGAGGAATTTGATGACTGGAAAATTCGTATGCAGGCTCATCTATCTGCTTTGCATGATGAAATGTGGCTAGTGATAGAGGATGGGCCACCAAATATTAAAAGTGAACACAACCGCAGGGAGAGCAGTGCAGCTAAAGGAGAAGAAGAAGAAGGCATTTGTTGAGGCAAGACCATCTTAGTTGAAAAACCAAGGATCAATGGACGAATGATGACAGAAAGAGATACAACTTGGACAATGTGGCCAAGGATATTCTTTACAAGACTTTGGACATAGCAATGTTCAATAAAGTCAAATCTGCAAAAACAACAAAAGAAATATGGGATAAATTGACTTTAATTTGTGAAGGATCGAGAAAATTAAAGAGAATAAATTATCTTTGTTGTTCAAAAGTTTGAAAACTTTAAAATGCTTGCGGTGAAATAATGGATTAGCCGGATGCAGTTCACCGAAATCACAAATGAGCTCTCAAAGACTGGGGAAAGGAATACATGTGTATGAAGATTTTGAGAAGCCTCCCACCTGAATGGGAAATGAAGACCATGGCTCTAAGACACTCGATGGACTTATCAAAAACTTCCAATCATGAGCTATTCTCGGACCTCAAAGCTTATGAGTTTGAGTGAGAAGAAAAGATCAAGAGGAGACATTGTACCCAAAACAACTCGCACTTATAACCAAGGATGGAAAGAGAGTCAAGTCAAGGAAGTCATAGACCAGGAGGAGATTTCCTTGATGGTTAAAAGATTCAACAAGTTCGTCAATAAGAACTATAAAAGAAACCAGGGTGAATCCTCCATGAGACATTGACTCCCTTCAAGTTAAAGGAAGACAGGCCACCAAGAGAGCGAGCATCAAAGGGTTGAGTATCAAAGAGTGATAACCCAAGGACGAAAAAGAGCGATCAAAGAGCCGAGAACCCGTGTTGGAATTGCATGCAACCAGGACATTTTGCTATTATTTGTCCATATCCGATGAGTCAATAAATACAAGAATGAAGAAGAAAGAAGAGTCTTACGAGAAAGAAGACAGAAAAGAAAAAGGTTATGTTAGGCTGCTTTGAGACAGTTGAGACAACCAAGTCAAAGGAAGCGATTGATTGAGAGTAGTGAAGCTGACTACTCAAGTGATTACGAAGAAGAAGCAATGATCTGTCTAATGGCTAAAGAACAAGATCAACCGGACCAAGAAGATGAGGTACACTCTAACTCATCTCATTCTAGTGATAGTGATTGTGATACACACACTTCATCACCCACTCGATCTTTATGATTCATTAGGCAAAATGATGAAAGACTTTGAGCACATTAAATCCTCACACACACTATTAAATGAGGAAAATAGCCACTCAAAGCCAAAACTCACAAATGACTAAGGAGCCGAGTACTCGAGTCACATAGGATGAGAACAAAGAGTCAAGGCCGAGAATGTTAAACTAATAACAGAGATAAATGCTATAGAAAAGAGGGAAAACGATCTCAAAAACGTGATTGCCTCATTTACAAAGGCATCTAAATCATTGGATGACCTTATCATGAGTCAAAAAGAATGTGGTGATAAGACAGGCATATGATTCAATTCCTTTGTGCACAAATCAAACTCCCAGAGATTTTGGAAAAAGGATCTTCAAGTAATGAAGCATCTCAAAAATCCAAAACACCAAATATTGCACCCACTTTCATTCCAAAGCACAACCACAAACAAACTGGCCTTGGATATAAAGGGAAAGGAAAACAACCGATTGAGTATCTTTGAGAGGGCAATGAGAAGAAATCCAAAGATTTCCTCAAAGAAACTCCAAATAGAAAGTACTCTGTGAAGAATAAACAAAGCTACCAAAAACCTAGAAGTTTTATCAAAGAAACACATATGATGGGAATGGTAGAAATTATCCAAGCCAAGCTGATTGGAATAATGTGAAATATCAGCAAAGACCTATGGAATACAAGCCTAAATGGTAGAGACCTAGATCTCAGCAAAGGTTATTCCAAAGGCAAATGATCTATCATCAGGACACATATGCACCCAGGCACTACACTCAAAAATATCACAACTACCCAAATAAGGCAATTGCTAAAACACACACAGGCATACATACAAAAGAGACAATTGTATGTACCTAAAGCCCCAAAGCAATTTGCCAAAGTGAATTATGATTATGGCACGAGATAGATGGAAACCTCTTAGAGTCAAATCATTTGGCTATAGGTTGGTAGGATCATCTTACAAAGACTAACTCCTCGGGACTCGAGGCAAGTATGGGTACCTAAAAACTAATTTCCTTGATTGCGGGTTCAAGGAACAGTGAGTGCCAAGGAACCTGGTACATGAATAGTGGCTATTCCGGACATATGACAGAAACAAGAAAAATCTGTCAATATTCAAGGAGATTAGAGGCGCAAAAGTTATATTTGGAGGAAATGTAGCCCAGGGAAATAAAAGGCACTTTGGATACATCAAGAAGAATGGAGTAGAGATCACGATGTTGCTTATGTTGAGGGACTCAACTTCAATTTGCTCGGATAAGTCAACTTTGTGATAAAGGCTACAATGTTGGATTCAATATGGGAGTATGCCAAATCAAGGATCTTTGAATCAAATGAAATAGTGCTACAAGGATCAAGACAGAAGAATATGTATGTGGTAGATTGGTCCATCTGCTACACCAAGCATTTGTCTCGCTAGCAAAGAGCAGCCGAATCAAGTTGGTTGTGGCACAAAAAAAGCCGAGTCATTTGAACTTCAAGACAATCAACAAGCTTGCAAGGAGTCATCTTGTGGAAGGATTGCCGACTCGATGTACAAGAAGGAAAGTGTATGTGATGCATGCCGGATGGGAAGCGGATCAAGTCTTCATTCAAGGAGAAGCCTAATCCTTCTTCAACAAGGATATTACATCTTTGCATATGGACTTATTTGGTCCATTTGAACCAAATGTAGCATAAGTGGAAAGAAATACACCTTAGTGGTGGTAGATGATTATTCAAGATATACATGGACAATCTTCATGTGCAAAAAAAGGAAACCTTGCGAGAAGTTACCTCGGTGATGAAAAGAGTTCTAAATGAAAAGAGCCAAACCATTATAAAAATAAGGTCGATAGAGGAACCGAGTTTGTCAATGGGATAATAACTCGATCTTGTATTGAAAATGGTATTGCTCATGAGTTATCTACAAGACAAGAACTCCACAAATGAATGGAGTAGGCGAAAGAAGGAACAAAACTCTCAAGGAAGTCAAGGACCATGTTAGTCAAGTGGATTGCCTAAGAGATTTTGGGTTGAAGCCATCAACACCGCATGCTATACCCAAAATAGATGCATGATAAATAGACAAAATGACAAAAGACTCCCTATGAAATCGGACAAGAAGAAAGCCAAATGTTGGGTACTTGAGAATATTTGAATGTAAATGTTTCATTCACAACAATGGAAAGGATAAGCTAAAGGCTTTTGATGCTAAAGCCGATGAAGGTATCTTTTTGGGATACTCAAACAAAGCAAAGCCTATAGAGTCTTGAACAAGAGGACTATGGTCACGAAAAGTCTATTCATGTGATTTTTGATGAACCTAATGTGAATGGAGAAGACATTGAAGAGTTAGTTGATAAGTCAATCAACCAACTATGCGAAGAAGAGTCCTTATATTGAAGTCAAAAATGTGAAATCAATCCAAATGAAGAGGAGATAGCTGAATCTCAAAGACAATGGAAAGTCTGCAGACTTAATGATGATGAAAGAGTCTGCTCAAGACAACACAAACAGTGACAATTTGAACCCAACTAATTTACTTCAACCTGATCCGAGATGGTGAGAGACCATCCACGAGCTAGTCATTGGAGATGTGAGAGATGGTGTAAGAACCCGATCCGAGCTCGGCATGATTGGTTCACTTGTTTTATTTCCCAAATAGAACCAAAAGATGTGTCCCAAGCATTGGATGACACACATTGGATTCAAGCCATTCAAGAAGAGTGAATCAATTTGAAAGAAATAAGGTATGGGAATTGGTACAAAGGCCAACACATCAAAATGTTGGCACAAAATGGGTTTTGAAACAAAATAAATGAGGAAGGTTACGTGGTGAGAAACAAAGCAATATTGGTAGCCAAAGGGTATTACTAAGAAGATGGAATAGAATTTGATGAAACATTTGCTCTGTTGCAAGATTAGAAGCAATAAGGATGTTTCTTGTCTATCTTTGCACACAAGAACTTCATTGTATATCAAATGGACGTGAAAAGTGAATTTTTAAATGGACTATTGGAAGAAGAAGTCTATGTTGAGCAACCTCCGAGATTTGAGCGAGAAGATTCTTGGAGATAAGGTGTACAAGCTCAAGAAAGCTCTATATGGATCAAGCAGGCACCAAGAGCATGGTATGATATATTGTCTCAATTTCTAACGAAAATGGATTTACCAAAGGGAAAGTGGACAGAACACACTTTTAGAATTCAAGATGGAGAGAGTATCTTGCTTGCTCGGATATATGTGGATGATATCATTTTTGGATCCACAAACAAAGAGTTGTGTGATAAGTTCTCAAATCTCATGCAAGGCAAATTTGAAATGAGCATGATGGGAGAGCGACCTTCTTCCTAGGACTTCAAGTTAAACAAATGAAGGATGGAACCTTCGTAAGTCAAACAAAGTACACCGGAGATTTAATGAATAAGTTTGGTATGGAAGAAAAGTCTTACGTAAAAATACCAATGAATACATCAATCTAGATGGACATGGATGCAAATGGCAAACATGTAGATCAAACAAGATACGGAGCCCTCATTGGATCATTGCTCTACTTAACGGCCAAGAGGCAGGACATCACCTTTGCGGTAGGTGTATGTGCAAGATTCCAATCTGCACCTAAAGAAAGCCATATGATCGCGAGAGAATCCTAAGGTATTTGAAGGGATGCCAAGAAGTTGGCTTATGCTATCCAAAGGAAGGTGGAATCAAGCTTATTGGTTATTCGGACTCGACTATCTTTGGATGTAAAGTTGACGAGAAAAGAGTACTTCGGGTACATGTCAAATGCTTGGAAACAAAGTTAGTTTCATGGTTTAGCAAGAAAAAACTCAATAGCCACATCCACAAATGAAGCAGAGTACATAGTCTGCGGGCGACTTTTGTGCCCAAGTCTTATGGATGAGACAAAGACTAGAGTCGGCAATGGGCGGTCGGGCCAGCCGAACCAAGCCCGTCGGGCTTTTGAAAATTTTTGGGCGGATCGGGCCGGCCCAATTTTGGCGGGCCTTGATTTCCCTAGCCCAGCCCTAACCTAACCACGGGCCATCGGGCCAAACCAACCCAAGTTAATTATTTAAAAAAAAAAAAAAAAATAATTTTTTTACGCCAAAAAAAAAAATGCTATTAAAAAGCCAAACTCGAAAGGTATTAAAAACTTATCATTGGGTGGGGCTTTTACATAGATAAATTTGTTTAAATAATACAGGATATAGACTTATTCTCCGCCCGGATACTTTTCATGATCTCTAAAAGCTATGAAGTATTGAAAAATACTACCCCAACAAACCGCATCATTAAAAAGCAAAAAGGAAAGCTATTAAAATGGCCAAAAGTTATAAACCAAACCCATCACCATCGGTCCATCATCTTGTAGCATGTAGGCATGTGGGTAGACTACCGAGTGCTCCACCAACTTGAAGGAAATACATTTTTACATTATTTTTAATTAAAAATTATCGGGCTCGGCTCGGGCCCAAAAAGACGGCTATTTTGGCCCGAGCCCGTCTGCCCGATGGGCCTATTAGATTGGGCGTTTAGGCCGGAATTTTTCGGCCATAAAAAAATAAGGCCCAGCCCAACCCAATATGCGGGTTGGTGGTTGGGCCCCATCGGTCGGCTGAGCGATTTTGCCACTCTAACAAAGAAATGGTGACATTATGAAATTGAAAGAAAAAGAAATTCCAATTATGTGTGACAACACAAGTGCTATTGCAATTACTCGAAATCCAGTGTTGCATTCAAGAACAAAGCATATTGATGTCGATATCATTTCATAAGAGATCATGTTGAAAAGAAAGACATCACCTTGGAATATATCTCAACCGATAAACAGTTAGTGACATATTCACTAAGCCTCTATGTGAGTCAAGGTTTGAAGAGCTTAAGCATGAGCTAGGGTTAATTGAGCCGAGTTAATACTCGGAAGACTCAATCGAAGAGAGATGGAAGTTGAAAAAGTGAGAATTAAACAAGTTTTCACATCGGCCAAGTGAAATGCTTGACCATATCGGAAAGTCGGTTGTATCGAGTTAGGCGACAATTTGAGTCGCTTAATGAGAAGAGAGAAGAAGAGTTAAGTCATTTGTGAAATAAGGTGAGTCATTTATGAGCTAAGTGACAAAAATGCTTTGTCGTTTTTAATGAGCGGGAATGTTTTTAAGGATGACATCAAAGAATAATGACGGCATACGATCAAAAGTCGCACTGATAAGTATATGATTGGATATAAATCTTTGCTGCATTAAAAGCGAGGAATTAAATGCGGTTTGGCGTGCTAAATCTGAGCCGTTGATCTTAATCAAATTTCAAAAAATCAAAAACACGTCCTTTCATAACCCTTATATACTCATTTTTTCGTTTTCTCTCTCGCACACTCAAAACTGTTCATCTTCAAAGCGAGAAGCAAGCAAGTTCTTTTCTCTTGAAAACCCTACAAATTCACAAGCAAGTTTATGAAGATTTAATCGGTAGAAACTTCTAAAAATGGCACCAAAGTTTAACTTCGTCAAGTTATCGAAGCAAATCCACTCGGATCGATTGTGGTTTTTGAAGAAATGGTGAAGCGGGGTTCGATGAAACCCTAGTAAAAAAGATAGTCGATATGCTAGAAAAGTCCGGTCTCGGGCCTTTTCTTACTTTGGAATACTCGCACACCTACCTTGAAGAGGTGGCACAATTCTATGTAAATGCGGAGGGGCGGGGCGAAGGCATCAAGTCTTTTGTCCACCGCAAGGACATCATGATTATCGCTAAGGACCTTGCGGAGCATCTTTGTTTCTTTGCCTCAAGGCATGACGGAAATATACTGGCTGATGTGGACTTGGTTCTTTGCATGGAAAGAAGTAGCCAAACCAGTCTTATTTCGCGAAAGTAGTCTACACAAATGAGAAAAAACTAAGAAGGACGACTATCACAAGTTGATGGATGTCATCGCCAAGTGCGTAGATATGAAGTTTGGCGGCTTCAATCGGATGTCAAAGACCAAGCTAATCGTCATGGCTACGATCATGCAAGGAAAGAAAGTTAATCTGGCCGAGTTCATGTACATCGACTCGCCCGAACGTTGGAAACAAGACGCAGAGGGAAGATGGATCCTTTGGAGGATCACTTGGTTATGGCCTGTAATTGGCCATCTCGATGGAAGTGAAGGGCATTCCCTTCAAAGATGGAAAGCCCTTCCATGTAAACAAGAAGATGTTCGGGGCTAATCTTTCAGAGCCCGGAGAGAGCCCATGCGAAGAGGGCGGATACAAGTGAGGGGGAATCACCAACCCGAGGACACAACTGCTTCCTCCTCCCCAAGAAGAGAGCTGCCCTGCAGTGCTAAGAAGAAAGCTGCCCGAAGCAAAGAAACAGGATGCCCTGCCAGTAGTAGTCACTTGCCCGAGCAGCCGTGTCTCCTGCCCCTGCAGCCGGCAGAGAAGATGGTGAAAAGAAAGCCCAAATACCTTCTCCAGCCATAAGAAAGAAGAGGACTGCCAAGTCTAGGAAGGAAGAGATCCACCTAAGAAAGATGTCCTGGCCCCGCCGCCGGAGAATCGAAGAAGAAAAAAAGAACCAGAAATTCCTCTGGTTCAAACCAAGAGAAGAAAAAGAATCTCCAAGCTTTCAGAGCTTGAACAGAAAGCTGAGTCTGCCACTCAGCTAGAGAAAACCTCTGAGACTGTTGAGGAAGTGCAGTCTCCTGATATAATCAATAAAACCGCCAAGTCTGCTGGCCGAGGGCGATCAAAGCAGAGGCTTACCAAGACCCGGTTGTAGTGAGGGTAGTCAAGACATAGAAGCGGTGAGACAACTAAATCTCCTGTTGAAAAAGTTGTCTCTCCGCTTTGCTACGGACGCTGAAGGCAAAGAGCGAGAAAAAGCATGCTACCTTCCATCCCAGAAAAGGAAGGACAGGAAGAGGAGGATGAGGATGATGATGTCATCATGTACTCTCCTGTATATCCAGACATCCATCGCCGTCTACGTGAATGACAGGCATGGAAGCTAAGCCACTCAAGGGAGAAGTTTAAACACCCTGAGTTTATTGAGGAAGAAGAGGAGTTGTTGCAATTTCTTGAATTCAACATTGTTCTTCGTGCTCTTGATGAGGATAACTGCTGAACATTCTACACATCTACGAGGAGAAAGAAAAGGCCTGAGTAGCTAAGGAAACAAAATCACTAGAGAAAGCCGAGATATGTCCTCTTACTAGAACTGGAACACACTCACCCTCATATAGATGTGTTCTCGGAGAGTGATAAAGATATGGATCCCGTTCTTTGCAATAGAGAAGTCGGACATGCATCAAGCTCTAAGGGAATCCAGGATGATGCATGAGCAATCAATGTTCGAAGGAACAAGAGAGTCCTCTAAATCTCTCCTCGAGATAGACCCATTGGGAGTAGTGCGAGATTGCCACAACCATAGCCGCAGCACTACGTCCCCATCAAGGTGTTTTACCACCGCCCCACTGAGCACTCAATAGAAGTAGCCGGGAGTCTCGGAGCAGAGTGACCCCATCGTCGATCACTCGGCTAGTGTGCCACCCGAGGGGGAAACTCCTCCACCGCAGCAGGTCGGAGGATGCTTGCGTATATGACTCCACAATGAAGAAAGGAGGCGAAGTGGAAAAGGAAAAAGAATCACAACAGATCGACATTGATGAAGCTCGGACGATTGAGTCTGTCCCGGTGAGGTGTCAATCGCTGCGGTGAGGACACTTGCTATAGCAATCGAGGCACAAAGTTGGAAAGGCCCGGGAGTTAACACTGGCACCGAAAGTGCAATCCAAGGGTTGAGACTCCTATGGATGCCACTGTTGAAGACCATAAGACAGTACCGCGTCTATCGAAGGGAATATAGAAGGCCTTGTTGCGGTTGAGACTTGCTGGAGGTGTTGAAGGCCCAAAGGAGGTTGAGACTTCCCCAGGTAAAGCTCAAGATGTCCGAGAACATCCCTCATGTTAACATTCTTTGAATACGAGAAGGAGATTAGTGCTCTTCATAACTCCCAGGACAATCCCGACATATCCTTTCTAGGATATGAAGACGAAAAGCCGAGTCCACTCCTACGCACATCAAAAGGACCCGGTGAGGTGTTCTCCGTAGACGAGTCGAGAGTTTCAAAGCTACTTCATCAAACTTTCAACTTCGATGATGAACCAAGCGCCTGTGTTTCATCATCCTCCGATGACGCCCGATGTTACAAAAGAGAACAGGTAATTCATTTAGAAAAGTCTCCATCGAGGCCGAAGACGCTATTAAGACAAATGAGGCTCAATCACCGCCAACCCACTCAACAAGGCCCACTGAACCGAGTCTTCTGCGCGGGCTCCTGTGAGCTGCAGAGAACCGACTCCACCAGGATCATCAAAGGCACAAACCGCAATTGCAATCCCTTATGTGCAAGATTATACCTTTGAGCAATTATTTCCATTTTCGCTTGAGTCGCGAGCTAGAGGAGGAGACAACTAAAGAGCAACGAAAATATACTGATTCGAGAAGATCCACTCATCCCTACCGACTCCATTATGCCACCGACTTTAATTTCGATGTTGAATGGCCACCACTAAATCCGGTGTGACAACCGAGATCCGTGAAGTCTTCAAGAAAATCATGGAGAGATTGAGAAGATTGAACGGTACCAGGCCTCATTAGATATGCGTCTAGACAATAGATATGCAACCTTCACAAAATACTTGCGAGGGATTGTGGTACGGATCGGGGAGTGGTGTCGGCAGCAGAGTGCAATGCGATAGGAACAAGTTAGATATTTCAAGGCATTGTACAATAAGATCTTTGCTGTTTGGAGCGCCGAAAATGCTTTGATATGAAGCATAGGATGCGGCCTATATGGAGAGATTGCATGTCTCTCATACAATCAAATGGAGTTATTGCGTGAATTTCATCGAAAATAAATTCGGCGTGTTGAGGAAAACATGAATACGAAATTCAGCCTTCTCATGACGAAATGAAATGGCGGTGGCAAATTTGAATCGAAAGCCACTCGCTCGGAATTTCAAACAAAGACATACCGCAGAGACTCAAGCGTAACTCACTCTCACCGACCGGACTTCATGCTCGTAGGAATGTTCCCTGGGGTCCCTCTCTCCTTTGATGATGCCAAAAAGGGGAAGAGGAATACCCGAGGAAATTGAAGGAATAAACAAATGAGAAGCAAAAGGAAGAAGCAAATTGTTGAGAAGAAAGAAAGGAAAAGTCATTGAGGGGGAAAAGTCAAAAGATTTTACACTAATGATTGCTAAAACCCCTCGGTAAGGTCATTTCATAGCCTCAATACTCAAAGCAAACTTCCAAGAATCTGCGATCGAACACTGATGTACCTATGTCGAGAAAAGAAAGATTGTAATAGCGAGATCAATTAGAGATCAATAAAAAGACGAATGCCCGCGTTGAAGCGGTGATGAAACAATTCGGTGGCATTCCTACAGGATGGATCAAGATGTCACTCCGGATGAGACGGAGACGCAGCCAAGATCGGTGGAAGAATTTAAAATACTTGAATCAGAAGGTTACTTCAAGAACATGTCTGTAGCCCAAGCCTGGGATTTGTCTTTGGAGAAGGGTCTTGAGTTGTGCGAAGAAGGCGATAGGTAGCAAACTACTAGTAGCCATTTAGCTGGTAAGAAGAAGACTCCGTACAATATACAACTAGAGGAGGAGGAAAAAGTGGTGGAGGAAGAATCACAAGTGGAAGATTTCAACAACAAAGGCCACAATTTTCCCATAGACAACCACAACCTAGACAAAATTTGAATAGTGATTCGGGTATAATGTCATTTGGATGAGATGCTTAGACAACTGGCTTCTAACACTCTGCAAATTTCAAAACCAAATTACTAAATCGGGATAATCAAGTGAGCCAATTGGCAACAACCAGGAACAGGTTGGAAACACAAGTTGGTGGGAAATTACCTTCACAAACTGAGGTGAAACCAAAGAATGTGAGTGTCATGTTCCTAATAAGTGGCACAAAGGTTGATGTACCTATAAAAGCTCAACAAGAAGCAGTGGCAGAAGATAAAGTAGAGAAATAGACGTCTGGTTTTGGACATGACCATGTTAATCAACATGGGCCTGCTGACGTTGAATAGAATGTAGGAATTGACCAGATCCGAGGAAAATAAGAATTTGGGTAAGGATGATCCTCCACCTCTTCCTGAATATAAACCAGTGCCTCATTTAGCTCAAGTTTTAGTTGGACATGAAAAGGATGGGCCCATCTGAGATCTATATGAGACCTTCTCTAGGTGCAAGTTGAATATTCCATTGTTGGAGGCTATAAAACAAGTACCTCGCTATGCAATTTTTTGAAGGAATTATATGCTATCAAAAGGAGACGATAGCTCAAGCGTCATGAAAAGTGAAGGTAAATGAAAATATTTTTGTGGTTATACAAAGAAAAATTCCTACAAAATGCAAGGACCCATGTATGTTTTTCTATTCCTTGTGCCACCAGTTGTATCCATTGTTAAGGGGGCTATGTTAGGCGTAGGATCTTCAATAAATCTGATGCCTTATACCATGTACACTTCCTTAAATCTATGATTTTTGCATCAAACTGGAGTGGTTATTCAATTACCGGATAGGTCTAATGTTTTTCCTAAAGGTTTGGCCGAGGATGTTCTTGTTCAAGTTAAGGGTTTGGTCTTCCTTGCTGATTTTTATGTCTTGGATATGGAGAATAGTAATAATACTACGATTAGTTTACTAGGAAGACCATTTTTTGAAAACATCTAAAACCATGATTGACGTGCATAATGACATTCTTACAATGGAGTTTGGCGGTCAATTAATAAAAATTAATATTTATGACTCAATGAAACATCATTTTGATGATGAACTTGTTTGTTCTATTTGCATAATTATGGTTTACCACAATAAATTTTTAAACTTATGGTCGAGATAATCTTGAGACTACCATTAGCAAGCATCCTAGAAAAGAAAAGGAAGAAGCTTTGATTTTTGATTAATGAACTAAACGAGACACCTATAAAGAAGTCAAGCCTTTCTTGGACAATATCAAATATGTTGAAGAGGACATTTATTTCCTAGAGTTTAGGAAAATCTATTTTAGGAAAAAAATAATATTTTTAATATAGAATATCGATTCTTGTGATTCTTGATTTTTAGCTATAGACATTTTCTCGATTTTTAGCTATAGACAGTTATTGATTCTAACTAGATTGAATTATTGTTCTATATTAGCACATTTAAAAAATATAATATAATATAAATAAGTAGATATAATATTTAAATAATTTGATACTTATAAAAATGCTACTTAATGTTAAAAATTTATATAATTTTTAGTTAAATAAAAATATATAATTATAATTATAACATATAAAAAAGACAAATATTTTCATAACTTAACAAAATTCTTCCTATTTTATCTTCACTATTGTTGGGAAATTATTTTGTAGATTTTGATGAATGCCATGTAAAACTTAGATTAGAATGTTGGCTCCTATTTTCCTTGTAATTCTAATTGTAATAGATAGGACTAAATGAGCTGAGTCAAGTCGGCTATGCCTGAAATACAAGAAGTCAATCAAGAAGTGAAGTGAAGACTCATTGGAACAACCGAGTATGGCCAAGACAGAGGACCAAGGACTCGATCCGAAGATGTAAGAAATGTGAGGGACAATGTGTGAAGAGTCGATTAAGTCAACTCAAAGAAGCCATGTCATAAGTTGAATTGACATATGAGTCTTCCAATAATTGGAGCGATTTCAAGTCACCTGGGGAAAAGGCAACGCAAAGAGGAGTTAATCGAAAGAATCCGTTGCCGACAAGTCAAGAACATTACTTAAACAAGTAATACACCCATGCTTTGCTAGGTCTTAAAGTGCTCGATCCCCGTGAGGCGTGCAAAAGGAATAAACCAATGGGAAGCACTTGCACCTCGTGTCGAACCTGAAAAAGTGGACATTCATTTAATACGAGGAAAGGTCTTCATCTTAAGATTGAAGACCAAGAAAAGACAAGCCAACGAACATGAGTGACTTTTGAAAATCAGCTATCTCTTCAACGGGCATATGTTTGAAAGTTCACTATAAAAGGCCGAGGAACTTCATTGAGAAAAGGTTACCTTGATTACACTGAACCACAAGAACAAGCAAGCATTATTCAAATTTAAACCCGCAAAATATTCTCAAGATATTCAAGCAAAATTCTCAAGCCTAAATCTCGAAGGAAATCGATCCAACACAAAGCGGTGAAGGAAAGACAACTTCAAACTGTTGAAGAGGAAAACTTTTGAAGAATCAAAAGGGGTCGACTTTCCAAGGAGGATTGTAGGAAGGTTCAAGGTCGAACCAATCTCAAATTATTGGAGGGCTTCGTGATCAAATCCAAGAAACTTGGGAAGTGAGTGAAGTAGCAAGGCAACTCCTTATGAAAAAGCCGAGTCGACGAGAAGCTAGCTATGTGACCAAGGCATCTCTAGATCGAGTCCAAGGAGCAAGTCACCGTGTGTGATCAAGACTTCTCTCTGATCGATAACAACTTTGTGAATTGATCATTACTTAATGGATTACCCCAGAGTTGGAGAAGAGAGGATTAGAAGAATTACCCCATCTTCGAACCTCTATAAAAATTTATTGTGTCATTTACATTTCAGCATTTTATTTCTCGCATATTACCATATATCTGCTGATAATTTGCATTCAACCGATAATTAACAAAGTGCTAAAACCAAGTATTAAAACAAACTTAAACCAAATTCAAGGGTGTTAAGTCTTCCATTAAAATCTCATCACAACCAAGTTAAGGTTTAGACTAAACAATTTGAGTTATTCTATCAACACTCTATCGAGTGTGTTGAGTGGCTAACTCTGATTAACTAACTTAGTCCCCTCAAGGACATAATGTGTAATTAACTATGTAATATTTTAAAAGGACTAAAATCGAAAAGTTGGTAAGGTTTATTCAACCCCCTTCTAAACCTTACTCACACCCCTTGGGACCTACAACTATCAAGTGAGAAATATGCTCCTAAATTTTCGGTGGTCGCTCATTGTCTCCACCTTCCTTCGCCGTCGGTACTTAGTAATTTTCGATCTTTGACAACAATGGAAATGGATAATCTTTTTTTCCCTGAAATAGCTACGCATAAGGATGTTGCTTTCGATCTGCGGATGTCGAGGCGCGATCTGCTGCGACGGAGATGATCTTTGTCGCGCTCTCAACCCAATGGCGGCAACAAGCGTGAGGGAAAACAAGTCTTGAACCCATCGCAGATTCACACTACCGGGAGTCCTCCGGTTACGTGCGATCACATGCCTCCCGCTAGGGTTTCGCATAGGGTTTGTTTAAACCCTAGCAATGATGTCTTTGTGCATGGTGCACATCCCAACGGTGCGGGGCCATCTTCAACCTTCCAAGCCTCTGCACGGGAATTGCGAGACTCGGAGACGGACGCTTTCACACGAGAAATCCAATGACACAAGTTAAAAAACTTGCATTCTTTTGCTAAAACTTTGTCAACGTGTGATTCTTCCAAGTCGGTCAAGAAGGGGATGTATTTCTCCGTCACCATGGACGAGGATATCTATCAACAACGACCATGCGGAACTTCAAAAATCTTTAATTGGTTGGGTGATTCAACCTAAAGTGAAGCCTCTAGCGTTGGAGGGTCTCAAGCGTAAGGCATCACAAATATGGAATCATAAATCCCCTTGAAACTCATTCCTTTGGGCAAGGGGTATTACAATATTTAAATATCGGACGTGAGCACGAGAAATCGATTCTTGAGAAGGTGATGTGGAATTTAGCCCCGGTTCAATTCATATATGAATTGGATACCCAATTTTAATCCGTACAAAATGAACACGTCTAAGGCTCGGTTTGGGTTCGCATTTATGAGCTTAGTTTGGAATACGGCACCCTTCGTTGATATCTAAATTGGCTAGCGCCATAGGCACTCCTATGCAAATAGACAATCGTTCTTTAACGGGTTAAGTGGGTCACTTTGTCCGTGTTGTTGTTGAATTAGACCTCAATTTTCCGCTTCAAGAATGTATAATGGTTGAAAGAGCAGGCCATTGCTCGTTTGTCTCTATCTATTATGAAAATATTCGAGTATTGTGTTCACTTTTCGGATAGTTGGCCACAACATTAATCATTGTAGACAATCAAAAACCCATGAGGTTAAGCAAGCGAGAATGAGGTGCACCATCATAGTACATTGCCTAGTAGAGACTTTAATAAGGGCGGTCTCATGTTCGAAAAGATAAGGAGGTTGGTGAAACTTGGGTTCAAGTGAAAAGAGAAAGGGACGGCCTTTGAACAATAAACCGGATACCATAGCATCTACATCGAGGCATTACTATTCATTTGTTAAATACCTAAAATAAATCTAGCAATCCTTGCAAGAGAACAAGATCAATTGTAGGGTAGCAAGTTAACCACAAGTCATCTCTCAAGGAAGACTTAACCGACAAATAATTATTATGTATCGCAATAAACAAAAAGTAAATCCTAAACACTCTAATCAGATTTGTTTGATTTTAATTAACTAATGAAAAACAAATTAAAATACAAATTAAAACTAAACACAAATAAACCCGGTGAAAACAATATGGATAAAACGCCTAGGACTTGAATCATCTCATCAAACTTGCAAGCCGAATATCAACTAATTGATCACCTGGTTAACAAAGATAACAAACAGGTAAAAAATAGGCCGAGATCGATAACTCGTGTATTCACAGATTAGGGCTATCCCTACATAATTTGCTATTTTCATTAATCCCAAGTTAGATAATACATTTATGATTCATATCTAACCTCTCAAATAAATTTAGTCCAGATTAATATCTTCTCTAGATCTCAATCAATCCCTCAAAATAATCAAAAGTTGGCCAAATAATTAATCATCAAGTAAAGCAATTTATTCAGAAAGCAAATCAACTAGTCAATACTCATGCTTGATTATTTGAATTCATCCTAATCCGAGAACAAGAAAGTTAGTTCATGCTTGTAGATGGATTCATAAATTCAATTAAGAGGAAGTGAGCAATTAGAAATATGATCATGTAATAACAACAATCACCAAGCAATTGAAAACCGGATAAAGAAGATAGAGAAAGATTACGCTTTGATCAAGCCGCAAAATATCTCTCGGTGGAAAAACTAGCAATCCTCAATGTTGGATGGAAGAGAAAATAACAAAAACTAGGGTTTAAAAGTGCTAGGAAGTAAAGGTGTTCGAAAATATGGGCTCCCCAGTCTTATTTATAAGTCTAGAGTCCTATACAAGGTGGAAGGGACAAAAATGAAAACAAATCGAAATTTTCACGTTCGCAAGTCGGTCAGCGCGTCCACGCACGATGCCTCGCGACACCGCGCGTGCAGTGCAGGCTCGCGGCACTGCTTTGTGCATTATCGCGGACACGAACCTCTTGTGCGCACCCGAGCCCCTCCCGACTTCTCGAATGTGCTCTCGGTGTTTTCTTATGAATTGTATAACGATCTCTTAGCTTTCCATATCCACTTGAATGACCTCAATATCAATTTTATAGAGAGAGTTATGGCTAAAATACTAAGACGTGTCATTTCCGAATTCCACTTTCACATGATCTTAACCCATCCAAACATCTTTATTTGCATTTAGTATTAGAAATAGATATTGTAGAACTCTCTTAGCTTTCTAATGGTATAATAATCAGGTCAATTAAACTTTGAATGAAAACGTTATGTTCCAAATACGAAGACTCACTGTTGTTGCGCGAAATGACTTTTTTGACGTTTCTTGCTCCAAAACTTGTTTTTTCCACCAAAACCTATAAAGTCAAAAATAACCTAACATAAAACTAAAACATGCTATATGCAAATAAAACAAGCCAAAAATATGCATAAATCACGACACAAAATGCACACAAAAATATGCAAAACAACTCCCCCACACTTAGCCTTTCGCTTGTCCTCAAGCAAATAATTGTGCCTTTAGACCCAACAAAAAATATCAAGTATAATGTAAAATTCAATTAATCAATAACACCAAGTTCTATCCACCTCGGATCCAACATTAATTGATTCTCAACCTCCACAATAGACTAACCCAAATGACTAAGGTTAAAAAGATTAACAAAGGTGTTTGGCCATTCTCGCTAAGTTTCAAATCCGTTTTATAAGTTGCAACCTGTTACACACAACAAACAACACAATCGCTAGCCCCAAATTATTATTCTTTTTTTTTCTTTTTTTTTCACGAGAACTTTTGAGATGTCTTCCACTAGGTTTAAACTTTGGATTTTCTCCAAAGGCTCCTAGGGTTGTTTCCCATACTCATGTTTGTGCCACCATTTTACGTAAAAAGACAAACATGGGGCTCATGAATGCTCCTAGTTACTAAGCAACAACAAACATAGGAGTATAATCTCAATTGCTCTTTTTTTGCTTTCTTCTTTTTTTTTGAGAGATTTGTTTTTTTTTTTTGCAAAGCTAGCAATCTTATGTAAACGATAATTAGAGCAGGGTTTCAACTTAATTCACATCAACGAAACATCACAATTCAAGCCCCACAACCTAGGCTATCATTTAACCTTCGCGAACTTGTCCACCAAAAAGGGCAATTCACAATTCTAGCCAAATCCTACGTATCACGTTCACGGTGTAATTTCATAATTAAAAATTAAATTTGGCACATATTTCTAGCTAGTTCACACACAATTATAAGGCTTGTAACAATTATAAGGCTAGTTCACCAACACAATTATAAGGCTTGATAACTAACTACATGCAACCATAACACATATATATTGACAATCCCTCCCCCATTTAAATCACAAGATGACCTCGGTGCGTAAAGAAAATAAAATAGAGACATCCCTGGAAAGTGCTATAATCGAAAAAGCGATTCGCGATCACGTGAACCGTCAATCTGCAAAAGCCATGCGAAGGAAAAATAAAAAACCACATATAAACTAAAAATAATAATAAAAACAAATTAAACTAACATGCACAAAAACACCACATGTAGACTCACACATAGGAAAAAATGCTTGGGTTGCCTTCCTACAACGAAAGTTAATGACTTTTTATTAAGAAAAATAAGAAAGAAAACTTAATCTACATTATGAATTTGGTTGTTTTTGGTAGTCAATGATTAAGCTTCATTTATTTTGACAAATGATATTATAATTTATTTAAATAAATATCACATTTTAATTTAAAATTTTTACTTACACAGATTATATACTTAAATAAATATCACGAGGTTTTTTTTCGGGGATGTTTTGTTCATCATTGTGGTTCGGGCTATGCGTTTGAAGCTGAATTGGTCGCAACAATGTTGGCGATTGACGCTTTTGAGAAGGGCTGGACACATCTTTGGTCGAGTCGGATTCCATGTATGTAGTGAGCTTGATAGAGAAGAGATCGGTGGAAGTCCCGTGGCGCCACCTTAGTCATTGGCGCCACACCTTACATCTCCTCACGAAGATGAATTTGATTGTCTCACATATTTTCGGGAAGGCAATCGTGTAGGCGACAGTTGAGTAAGAAAATGGAGTACGACACATGTGTTTGATACATGTTTTTATCTTAATTTTGATGATTTTATTTTTACACCAAAACAATGTTTTTAATTGTTGTCCAAATACTCCTAAATGATTTAATATGGTTTTAATATTTTTCGGAGTATTTCTACAAGTTTTATTTTAGATAAAATTGGGCAACACTTTTAATGATTTTATATTCTTAAGTTTTTACCTCTAAAACAAGTTCCTAAATGTTGCCTAAATACTCCCGATTGATTTAAAATGTTTTTACTAAATTTTCGGAGTATTTATTGAGTTTTATTTTCGACAAAAATTGGACAACATTTACCTCGAGGTCAACCGGTCACCGTGTAGGCAACCCGTGACACGAAGATGAATTTTGGAACAAAAATTGAGACATAAGTGAAAATGGACAGGTCGAAGCGGTCGACCGGGCGTCGATCGGTGGCGTCGACCGGTCGCACCCCTGTCGGCCGACCAGAGCGTTTAAATTGAAAAACAATGAAACCTTCTTATTTTTTCATTGAGGGGACCGGTTGGAGTTAAGGCCGACCCGGTCGAAGTACTCCTATGATCGGTCGCCTGTGTTGTTTCTCAATGTGTTTTTCAAACGCGTCTATTTGTGCGCGACCGTCGCCCTATCTTTTGACAAAAATTCGGCCGTTTGCTTGACAGACATCTTTTCCTTAAATTGTGGGATTGATTTCTAACAGCTATATTCTTGATTTTAATTGTATTTTTCTCAGAGATTTTCAATCCCCAAGAGGAGCCTATGCTTGATCAATCATCTCCTATAAATAGAGGAAGTTTTGGAGCAACCATTACAACAATTGAGATACAATACAACAAGATACTCTTCAAGCAAATATTTGTTCTTCATAGTTATTATTCTTGTTGTAATTTTGCCTAGCTTATCACTTTCACATCCTTGAGGTCTAGGCTATTCTTGATTACACTTTGCACTCATATTGTAATATTCATTATTGAGTTGTAATCTTGATTTTTGGTCATCATTCAACACAAGACATCCTTGTGAGTATTCTTGTGGTAAGAATACACTTGGGTGATCTAGGTGATAGGTGTTTCAAGAGTGTGGTGCTCTTGAAGTGTTGAAGAATTTGGTATTCTTCAAGAATGAAGATTGTGGTGATCTTCGGAGGTGCCGTTGAAGGAAGATTGTGGTAATCTTCAAAGGGAGATTGTGGTAATCTCCAAAGGTGGTGTTGAAGAATAGTGTGGTGCTCTTCAAGGTGTTGTAAGTTGAGTTTGTATTAATTTTGGTAATTAATAAAATTCTTTTTCTTTTTGAAATCCATCCCGGATATACTTGGGGTGGTAGAGGTTAGGCCCTAGGTGGGTTGAACCTCTTTAAACCGACGTGTGTTGTTTATATTCCGCACCTTTATTATTGTCTTTGAGCTTTCGGTTCGAAAAGAGGGTAAAATTGAAAAGATGGAGATAATCTATTCACCCCCTCTAGATTATCGTAGCCGCTTGGACTTACAAGTGGTATCAAAGCCAAACTCTTTGGCAAGCTCGTTTCACATCGCGAGTGAAGAGGAACGATAGTCGGCTCTGACGAACGCTCATCTTACCGGCACCTCCACCACCAAGCCACCTCTATTTGATTCCAAAAATTTTATATTTTGGAAAGAAAGAATGGAATGCTATTTACAAGGTTGCGGGTTCGATATTTGGAACATCATCATCAATGGAGAATCCATTCCAATGAAAGACACACCATACACCTCCAAAGCTCTCAAGGAGCTCAATGATGAAGAAAAGAAAACCATCTCCTTAAATGGTAAAGCTCTCAATATTTTGTATTGTTGACTTACTAATTTGGAATATGAACATATTGTAGGAATTCGATCGGCACATGAAGTATGGCAAAAATTAGAAGCCATCTATGGAGTATTTACAAATGAAAGGAGTCAAACAAAAGCATCTACTTCTCAAAGGGATATAAGTTCAAATCTAAGGAACAAGCCTTTTACAACTTCCATCTATGAAGTAGTCGGACAATGTTTTATGGGCATCGAAGAAGAAAACGAGGTATGTCTTGAACCCTCTACTTCCTATGATATTGTCATTCAAAATGATTATAGTGATTTGCAAAATGATTTTGATGATCTTCAAAATGAATTCCAAAATTTATTAGTTAAGTACAAAAATTTGAAAAAGGAATTCAATGTTTTGAAAAATGAAAAGAATAGTTTATTTACTTCCTATGAATCACTATCATGTGCTCACACCACCACACTTGACAAGGTTAGAAGCCTTGAAAAACAAAATAGTACTCTTGTTGAGGACATTAATTGCATGAAAAATGATTTATCAAAATCCAACTTGAGTACCAATAAATTGCCCAATGTTGTGAATGTTAATGGTTGTGATAGTTTGAATAGTGAACTTGATCATGAGCCTAATATTGTCAAGCATATGAAAAAGAAAATCCACACTGTGTTGTATGCATGTTAGTAATATTACTTGCTTTTATTGCGGTAAAAAGGGTCATACGGTAAATACTTGTCGGGCTAGAAATAACTCAAATTATCTTTGGAGACCTAAAAGTCTCAAGACTAATCCCAAAGGACCCAAGCACTTGAGGGTACCACAAAAAAATGTCATTTTAGGTACTCGGATTAATAATCGAAGAAAATTCATGCCGCTTAAGAAAACATCAAATGAACATCTCATTTGATCAAAGAAGGAGAAAAACAAAGTCAATTTCCAAGAAGAGGATATAATCAAAAATGGGAAGAACATAATCCTTGAAATGGCAAAGACATCATCAACAAGATGATTTTCCAAGAGAAAGACACTTTCGAAAAAGAGAAGGCCACAATGCTTAGAAATGGAGTAATTGGAGAAACCATCATCAACAAGATTATTTTCAAAAGGAAGATATCATCAACAATGGGAACGACACAACCCATGGAAATGGCGTAATTGGTAAACCGTATCTCCACATTTTAAATATGCATTTTATTTAGTTAGTATGCATGTTTTTATTTATGTCTAAATTGCAAATGTGTTTTCATAATTTTAAAATTAAGGTCCTCAATAAATATTTGTGTTTTTTAAAATCCTTTGAAAATGAGACCTTACATGTTGTTTTTAAACTCTTATGAATTTTTATAGCGTAAGTATTTTTATTGTGATATCTCTTATTACTTGCCTACACTTGTGCTATTATATCTTGTGCAAAATTTGTTTAAAGTATTGTGTAGGTTATATATTTCTCATTTATTGGCTATCGGACTCCTAAACCATCGAGGTATGCTCACTCGTATTTTCCTTAGAACTCGATATTATGTTCATGTCATGTTTATGCACATGTCTTTCAAATTATTTTATTTCATCCCCTTAAGTGCCTCTAAATGATTTTGTAAATTTTTCTCAAAAAGGCACTACTCGTAAAATCTCGCTTTTTCGAGTATTTGTTTTCTCGAAACACATATTTGTCGGACTTAGTCCATAATTATCTTTTTGCAAAATTTTAAAACTTTTGGGGTGAAAAATCGAATTTTGGAATTTAAAATGAAATTGCACTGAAACCCCAGTACCAAGGAGCAGTGCACGGTCGACCAGTCGACCACACCGTCGACGGGTAAGTTCTCATGGGAGGCAGTTTGAAATTGAAACAGGGGGTATTTTCTTTCATTTCTTCTTTCATATCCTTCGAACCCTAGTGCTATTTTACTTCAAAATTCTCACAAATCTCTCATTTATTCTCAAATTGTTTCATTCTTGTGCTCATATCACTCAAATTCATCTTGTTTTTCATGGCACCCCGTCAATTCACCTGGACGAAATCCTCAAAAGATGAGAAGGAAGCAAAGGGGGAATCTTCCTCAACCCCCAACAAGATGATATTCCACAAGGAGATAATCCAAACCCGTTCACGGAAGAAGAGATTGATGAATTGAGAGCCGGGTTTCAAAATCAAACATTCATTGGGATTCAAGTAAGTTATCACTTCTTTACGAGCCTCCTCTGAGCCAATAAATTTCGATTTCTAAATAAACTTGCGGAGGAGCATTATGAGAATATTGGATTGAACGACAAGAAAATTGCGTGCACTCGTATGGTTCGATTTTTGGCTTTTCATGATGAATATCCAGATATTATGGCTTATTTTGAAATTCAAGGTTGGGTCTCATTATGGGATAATCCGTGTTTGCATTATGATGACGAGCTTATAAAACTTTTTGCAAATATGTGGATTGTTGATGCTACGGTAGATAATCGTTGGAACTTCACACATTCGTTAATGGTAGGCACTTTTCGTGGACATTGGCCGATATTTGTAATCATTTTAATGTGTCGAATGATGGTGTTGAATATGTGGATTGTGCTCATTGGGATAATGATCTTTTTGGTGTCTCACTCTATGAGGTAAAAACCTTTTTAGGAGTTTTTCCGGAAGTAAGCTTATCGGCAATACCACCAAATTATCGGATTGTATCAATTATTTGCTCCTATTGTGTTTATGGTAAAGAAAAAACTTCCGAGTAATCTTGAACTCTTTCTTACCTATAAGATTATCCGGAGAGAAAGAGTAAATTATGGGGCTATTTTTGTATATTGTTTGTCGGAATCAAGAAGGCTTACTAAGAAAAATATACGTTGGGAAATTTGATTTGTCGACTACTATACCTTTCGGGCTATCCGGAAAGTGAGATGAATACCGAAATTCGGCACAATGACTATGATAATGCCAATATTCTACAAATGGTAAGAATGCGACAACACTTACCACGAGTTCCCACCAAAGCCGCTAGGGGCGTGCTCAAGATCCACAACAACCTCGAGATGATTTCTTTAATGACAATAAGGTTGAAAATATTGGTAGAGGAAATGTTGAGGAACAAGAAGATGAAGAAGAAGAGAATGTGGGGAATGTACAAGAGAATGGGGAGGAAGAAAATGAGGAAGAACACTTCAATGAAGGAAATGAGGAAGAAGATGACAACGAGGATGTTGAAGATTTAAGTCTCAAAGAGAGAATGGACAAAGTGGAAAGAGATACATTTAGAGATGTAGCCTCTCTTAGAAAAGAGCTCCGGGTTGTGAAGGAAGAAAATTCTAGATTGAAAAAGTCATGGGAAAATTGAAGAAATTTATCAAAGATCTTATTCCGGAACTTGCTTCTCTTCGGATGAGGAATGATGTCCCCACCCCTTTACTATATTAGGATTTTGTTTCTTGTTCATATTGTTTTGTATTTCTATGAACTATCTTGTAAAACTCTATTGCACTAATGAGATTTGCTTGTTTTCTTGAAAGGGTTAAAATAGCAAGTTGAAAATGGCTGGCTATTGGATGATCATGATATTGATGGAGTATTTGATGGTAAAAATACTCTAGTTTGGCATTGTTTGATAATTGGTATGATGTACTTGATGGTAAAAGTGCTTCTTTTAATTTTTGCTTAAATGCAATTGAGATGCCGTGATTATGTTGTCTAGATGGATATTTTGTGACGTCGATATGCATTGTTTGATATTTGACATGTATTACTTGATGGCTCTTTAATTTTTGCTTGATGGCATTAGTAATGCCTTGATCTTCTTGGCTAAAATTTATCTCAATTGGGTTGAACCCTTGAGAATTTACTTTGTTGACCCTCTTATTCGATGGACATATGTTGAATTTTTTTTTTTGGTGATGATATAAACAAACTTGGCTTAATTTCTTTTACAAGGGCTATATACACCTTCTTCAAACTTTGACGCCCGCCAAGTGTTCGTTAAAATGTTTCAATGAAAGACTCATCACCTACATGATTCTCCTATCTTCAAATGTCTTAACATCTTATTGGGATCATGTTTTTGGCTAACAAATGAGCTTATGGATTTCTTATGATACATCTCTCCTATTTTTTTGGATTCTAAACTTAATTCTTTCAATGGTTGATAAATCGTATTGTTGGCGCACTTTGATAAACTTGTATGATGTTTTTATCATCCTAACATTCTTTTTGATGATTCCAAAGGGGAGAAACAGGAAATTGGCTCATTAGCTCAAAAGAAGCTAATAAAAGCTATAAGCTATAGCTCTTAAAAGCCATAAGTTGTGAATTATTTTTAGTCCAATTGTTGCTTGATGGACTTATATACTTGTCTAATGTTGTTTTGTTGACGGGGAGCTTATAAGCTCTTGAACTATGTGTAAAAGCTAAGCTTTTAGCTTATGGATAATTGCTTTTACATTATTTTTAATATGCTTGTTGATAGGGGAGCTTGTGCTTATTATTGAATATATTTACTCCCTTACTTGGTTGCTTATGTATTTTGGAAATTTTGGTTGCTTCCAAACGGTTAGATGTTTTTACCGGAAAATCATTTTTAAAATTGTCCTCCTAATTTTTCTAAAAATTGTTTTGGTTTGTAATCATCAAAAAGGGGAGATTGTTTGATACATGTTTTTATCTTAATTTTGATGATTTTATTTTTACATCAAATCAATGTTTTTAATTGTTGTCCAAATACTCCTAAATGATTTAATATGGTTTTAATATTTTCCGGAGTATTTCTTCAAGTTTTATTTTAGATAAAATTGGACAACACTTTTAATGATTTTATATTCTTAAGTTTTTACCTCTAAAACAAGGTTCCTAAATGTTGCCTAAACACTCTGATTGATTTAAAATGTTTTTACTAAATTTTCGAGTATTTATTGAGTTTTATTTTCGACAAAAATTGGACAACATTTACTGTCTCGAGGTCAACCGGTCGCCGTGTAGGGCAACCCGTACCTGAAGATGAATTTTGGAACAAAAATTAAGGCGAAAGTGAAAATGGACAGTCGGCCGACGGTCGACCGGGCGTCGGCCGTGGCGTCGACCGCGCACCCCTGTCGGCCGACCGCACTAACGTTTAAATTGAAACAAAATGAAACCTTCTTATTTTTTCATTGAGGGGGACCGGTTGGAGTTAAGGTCGACCGATCGAAGCACCCTATGATCGGTCATACGCCTGTTGTTGTTTCTCAATGTGTTTTTCAAACGTCTATTTGTGCTTGCGACCGATCGCCTATCTTTTGACAAATGTGAGACATCTTTTCCTTAAATTGTGGGATTGATTTCTAACATCTATATTCTTGATTTTAATTGTATTTTTCTGTAGATTTTTAATCCCGGGAGGAGCCTATGCTTGATCAATCATCTCCTATAAATAGAGGAAGTTTTGGAGCAACCAATACAACAATTGAGATATAATACAACAAGATACTTTTCAAGCAAATATTTGTTCTTCATAGTTATTATTCTTGTTGTAATTTTGCCTAGCTTATCACTTTCACATCCTTGAGGTCTTGGCTATTCTTGATTACACTTTGCACTCATATTGTAATATTCATTATTGAGTTGTAATCTTGATTTTTGGTCATCATTCAACACAAGATATCCTTGTGAGTATTCTTGTGGTAAGAATATACTTAGGTGATCTAGGTGATAGGTGTTTCAAGAGTGTGGTGCTCTTGAAGTGTTGAAGAATTTGGTATTCTTCAAGAATGAAGATTGTGGTGATCTTCAAAGGTGCCGTTGAAGGAAGATTGTGGTAATCTTCAAAGGGAGATTGTGGTAATCTCCAAAGGTGGTGTTGAAGAAGAGTGTGGTGCTCTTCAAGGTGTTGTAAGTTGAGTTTGTATTAATTTTGGTAATTAATAAAATTCTTTTTCTTTTGAAATCCATCCGGGATATCTTTGGGGTGGTAGAGGATTAGGCCCTAGGTGGGTTGAATCTCTTTAAACCGACGTGTGTTGTTTACATTCCGCACCTTTATTATTGTCTTTGAGCTTTCGGTTCGAAAAAGAGGTAAAATTGAAAAGATGGAGATAATCTATTCACCCCCTCTCTAGATTATCATAGCCGCTTGGACTTACAACATGGTGGGGCGTCCCCCCACGAGCTCGCCCAATATCTCAATGAAGACTATGTTGGCCAATCCAACTATAGGTTTGTTAATTAAGGCGTCACCGTTTGAGTTTCTTTTCCCATTTTTTGGGCGCCTACTTTTTCCTGGAGGGTACTCTTTTTTTCTTCCAAGGGTTTTTCCCACAAGGGTGGGTTTTACCTTGGGAGGTTTTAACGAGGCCCCAACCATTCCACCCACTCGGTCGGCTTGTGACCTTTTTTGTTGTTCTTTATAACATTGTTTCCAGGCTTACATTTGGCTACCTGATCGGCTTGTGATCGGGGACAACTCTCTTTTTCATTTTTATATAATATTAGAATTTATTCAAAAAAAAAAAAAACAAATTATATACTTTCTTAAATTAAATAATATAATCCAGATTTTCTGAAAATCACATTTATAATACTTGCCAAAATCTTCTTATTTTACAAAAATCGGATGTAAATAATAGTAACTTCCAATTCTTTAGAAATATGTTTGTGTAGTTTTATATTCCATTAATATTGCAATATTTATATCTATCCAATTTATATGTTACGACATAACAACCCCCATATGGTCTGATACATCACACATAATATGGTCCGACATAACACATCCTGTGCATTGCATGGGTAAAACACTAGTGGGGTATACCATTGAGATGGTCTCCCATAGATCGTCTTACGGATCTATAAGGATCTCGAATCTCGTAGCAAATTAAAGAAAAAAAAAAAAAAGGAGAAATTGCTACACTTGCACCACTTTCTAGTAAAAATACCACAAAATACGCTCCTATCACTTTTGTACTCATTTTTCTCCTTTTTTATGGTCATGCATATTTTTTGTTTATTATGTTTTTTTCATTTTTTTTGTTCGTGTTTTTGCTTTATATGTTATATATGTTGTTTCAATGTTGTTTAAATTTGTTTCTTTGTTATTTCTTTGTTGTTCTTATGTTGTTTCTTTATTATTTCTATGTTTCAAAACAACTTTTACCTATTTTTTATGCTCTTTTTGTTCATGTATTATTTTGTATATTGTTTGTATTGTTTCGTGTTGTTCTATAATATTTTTAATGTTGTTCTAATAATTGTTTTTTGTTGTTTCCATGTAGTTTTCAATGTATAAATATAGTTTTTACCTATTTTTAAGTTATTTTTATTCATGTGGTGTTTTAATATTTTTTTACGTTGTTTAAGGTTATTTCCATACCCTTTTTAATATTGTTCTAATGTTTTTGGTTGTTTCCACGTAGTTCTCGGTTTAAATACAAATTTTACCTATTTTTAAGCTCTTTTTACTCATATGGTGTTTTCTACATTGTTTTCGGTTTGTTTCCATGTTTTTTTTTATGTTTTCATGCATTGGATCAAAAATTAAATTGTGTTTTTTATTCATGTTGTTTCTATATTATTTTCAATTTGTTTGGTTTTAATATGTGTTGTTTTATGTGTATATTTCTTTATTTTTTTATAAGATTTCAAGTATAAAATATATTATTTAACTGGGGAAAATTTATTTTTTCACTAAAATTTTATTAGAAGAAACATGTTTGAAACAATCTTGAAACAACAACGTAAAAAGTCCGGAAAATTTGGCGGGAGCGTAAGTTTGTCCAAAAAAGGACGGGAGCATAAAATTGTCCAAAATATACCGGGAAGCGTAAAAAACTCGTTTTTTTTTTTCCCCGAAAGTGGGGCAATAGTGTCTTTAAAAAAACAAACCTAGTAAAAATTGATCCCGCAACTCGTCGCACCCCCACTCCAGGATTCAATCTCGTTATCACAAAGATCGTATTGTTCTTTGCCGCATAATAATGGAGCACAACAACTCTTCCCCTCCCAAGCAATTTCTCCCACAAAATCTGCAACTCCCTTAACCCCACACAAATCTCCATTATTGCTTTGTCTCATAAAGCTTCATTATCACCCATCCATTGCACCGCAAACCATTGCTCCACGAGATTTTGAATTCTATTATTCAACAATAATTTTCAACCAAAATACTTGATTAGGAAGACAATCTCTCCAATGGAGAATGAAGATGAACATGGTTCGTAGATGAAGGAAGTAATGTACTCATCACAACCAATGTTTTTCACAAGAAAATTGATATTTGTGCTAGAAATAGTGATACTTTTGATATTAAATATAATACTTTTCTCGATGGACAAGGTGACATTTTAAAAATTTAAATTCTTTGAATAAAAAGTGATACTTTATCCGAAAATAGTGATACGTCTGAGTAATAAATATATGATACTTTTAGTTTATACATATTCAAAAATAAGATTTTTGATATACTCATTCTAGTCTCATAACTAATGCTTTTTACAAAGAAAAACTGATACTTGTCTTTGAAATAGTGATATTTTTGATGTTAAATATGATACATTTGTGATGAATTGTGACATTTTAAAAATCTAAATTCTCTGAATAAAAAGTGATACTTTATCCCAAAATAGTGATACTTTCGAGTAATAAATATGATATTTTTAAGGTGAACATTGATACTTGAACCAAAAGTTGTCGATTTTATTACTACATTTTGTAATATGAACCGAACGAGAAATTATTACAAAAGAAAAAAACGAATACATTGAAGTAATGGATGGAGTTAATTTCAACTTCAATTATTTTAATGACAATTATTCCACGATATATAAGAAAGAAGAAAGAGAGGGACCACATTCGTATACATAGAGAGACGTGCACGTGTGTTTTGGATTTGGTAATTAGGCTCTGTCCGTTAGACGGTCTCACACATGTTTTGCACCAATTTTATAACCCCATATTATCCGACCCTTATATTAATATATAAGAAGCCCAACCGATAAAACCCGCTAGAGCCTCAATCTAACTGACGAGGCCTAATTACCAAATCCAAAACACACGTGCACATCTCTCTCTCTATATATATACACATGTGGTCCCCTCTCTTTCTCCTCTCTCTATGTGGTCACCCTTTTCTCTTTCTCTTATATATATATATATATATATATACGATTCTCTCTCCCTCTCTCTCTCTCTCTCTCTCTCTATATATATATATATATATATATATATATACAAATATATATATACACACACACGGTCCCCCCCCCTCTCTCTCTCTCTCTATATATATACACTATATATATATGGTCTCCTCCTCTCTCTCTCTCTCTATATATATATATATACTCATGTTATCCTCTCTCTCTCTCTCTCCTTACATCCAACATATGTCCCATTCTATCTCGCCTCACATAAAAATACCTAAAAAATACTTTAAAAATGTATATTTTCCAGAGTAGAATTGATACTTTTAAATAAAAAGTGATATTTTTTAATAAGAAGTGATATTTGTTTTAATATGAAGTGATACTTTTTATATAAGAATTGGTACATTTAAAAAAATGATACTCTTTTTACTAAGAAGTGATATTTGTTTTAATACGAAAAGATATTTTTCAAATAAGAAATAATACTTTTTTAATAAAAGTGGTACTTACCACTAGCCTTGTAGCTCAAGTGGTATCACTAATCATTTATAAGGGTGTTGACCAGGGTTCGAACCACGTATCTTTTAGTTTCTTTGAAATTTGTCTCATCCTTCCAACCAAGACTCCCAACTTATTAAAAAAAAATAAAAAGTGGTACTTTTTTCAAGTAAAAGTAATATTTGTTTCAATAAGAAGTGATACTTTTTTATTAAGAAGTTATATATTTTTCCCATAAGAAATCATATTTTCTCAATAAAAAGTGGTACTTTTTTTCATTAGAAGCGATACTTTATTTTAATAAAAAGTAATATTTTTCGAATCTAATGTGATACTCTTTTTCATTGGAAGTGATACTTTTTTTTATTTATAAAAAGTGATATTTTTCATAAGAAGTGATACTTTATTTTCTTTATCCTTTTCCTTTGTTTTATGCGTGTAGAGAGAAAACGTGGGGAGAGAGAGGGGTAGGACGTAAGGGGAGAGAGAGTGTAGGTCCCAAGGGTTGTGAGTAAAGTCTAGAAAGAGGGGTTGAATAGACTTTACCCAATTTTCGATTTTAAACACAATCGAGTTTTAGCTAGAAAACAACTAAGTCTCTTAAGAGACAGTTGTGTCAAACTTCAGGAGAGTTAAGCACTCAACGGACTCTACGTGAGTTGTTGATAGAGTAACTCAACCGAATGAAGTTAGCTTTTAAAAATTCAGTTTTCTTGATTTGTCGACGGAAGACTTTGTACCCTTTTTAAAGATTGTTTGTCAACACTTATATTTTTAAACTTGGTATTATCAGTTGAATAACAAAATTAATGCATGTACAAATATGCAGAATTTAAAAGCAGAAATTATATGACACAATGTTTTTTTAGTAGTTTGAGGATGGGGTAATTCCTATACTCCATTCTTCTCCTACTCCAGAAGGAATCCACTAAAGTAACAGTGACTTTGTTACAATAGTACAACAATCCAAGCTTAGTCTTGATCACATTTCTAGGACTCAGCTCTTTGTAAGGCAGCTCCCTCACTACTTTAGCTCTTCAAATATTCAGGACTTGATCAGCCAGCCCCTCCTTCAGCTTTGAAACAGGTTCGAACTAGAACCTCACTATATCTCTTTCACTTCCGGAAATACCGACCCTTTTGTCTTTAAACAAAATTTTCCTCTTCAACTTTGGAAGATAACTTCTATCTTCCACATGGATGTGTTGGATAAAGTATCTTTGAATGTAGGCACGAGGATGTAAGAAAATCTTTGCTTGAGAGAGTATTTGCAGATTTACTTGATTGCTTGTTTGCCCTTGTATCACATTTTGAATATTTGCTCTCCTTATCTCTCGTGAAAAATTAAATCGACCTTTTATAGTGAGAGTTTGAAATTTGTCCATTAATGGGATAAACAAATTCAAGCTCACACTCTTATTCGTTGGTTTGTCTTGTTCTTGTCGCATATGATGTTGACCTAACCTTTGAATTTAGTACTTGCAGTAAAATAAATCGTAGTCCTACAGGCATTCCATTGGTTCTCGCTTCTTGCACTCTTTCAAAGAAGAAAACTTTAAGGTTGCGGTCTCCGTCTCCTTACCAAAATGGGTAAGTCTTTGACTTTCTTCACAACGGGCTTTTTAGCTTTCTTTAAGTCCTTTAGTTGCTTTACCCCATAAGTTGAGTTTTCTCCTTCATTTCTTGGATGACTCTGCTATAAGTCTTCGAAAGACGTGGGCGATGTACTTGTGTAGGTCCCAAGGGTGAGTAGTAAGGTTTAGAGGAGGGTTGAATAAAGTTTACTAAATTTTCGATTTTGTCCTTTTAAATATTTTAGAGTTAACACAAAGCGGCTTAGTCCTTGAGGGACAACTAGGTTGGATTACTAAACAAAGTTACCCACTCAACACACTCATTGAAATTTGTTGATAGTATAACTTAGCTGCTTAAGCTAACACTTAGAATTACAGTTGATTTGTTTTTTGTTCAGCGGAAGACTTTTCACCCTTGTTGTTTTAAACTTGTTTTGCAACACTTGTTTTAGCAATAGTTATTACGATTGAGTTAAGCAATTTTAACTTATCGTGAGATATAAGATACATGCAAGAAATGAAAGTCTGTAAGTAAATAGATACAAGCAATTTTTATAGTGGTTCGAGGATGGGGTAATTCCTCTAATCCACTCTACTTCAACTCCTGGAGGAATCCACTAATTAACAAGATCTTAGTTACAAAGTAATCAATAGTCCGAGTCAGCTTTGATCACACAACCAACTGCTCCTGGGACTCAGCTTCTTCACAAAATAGCTGTCTTGCTACTTCAGCTCCTTCAAACTCTTGGATTTGATCACACAAACCCCCAACGAGTCTAAAGCCTTTGGTTCGAGCTTGAACCTCACTATTTCTCCTTCAACCTTGGAGAGTAGACCCCTTTGTTCTTTAAACGAAATTTTCCTCTTCAACTGGTGAAGTAATCTTTCCTTCACTGAATGTGTTGGATTGAGTTCCTTCGAATTTAGGCTTGAGGATTTCTTTGAAAGCTTGAGAGTATTTGCGGGTTATTGCTTGATTGCTTGTATGCTTGTAATGAACTCGGTCGCCTTCTCTCACTTGCTTTGTCGGCCTTTTATAGTGCGATTCGAAATTATATCCGTAGAAGAGATAGACATACATTTCAAATCTCACTCGTAGGTTGTTGGCTTGTCTTGTCTTTGCATCATTAATGAGGATCGTACCATGAATTCAATGCTCTGCAGCCTTTCCTTAGTCTCTGCAGGTTTTCTCGGTACATCCCATCGATTCATTTCTTTTTGCACTCTTTTAGCAAAATAACTTTATTGTTGGTAGCCTCACACATGCCTATTTCTAGCAAAACCTTGACTTGTAATGACAACGGATCTCTTTCAGCTTTCTTCAAGTCTTGTCTCATTGCATACCCCTTTGACATTCAATTCCAATCATTTTGGAATGACTTAGTGTCGACCCCGTGACTAGGATAGCTTTTTGTCACTTGACTGAATCTTCACTTGGCTTCACATAGCTGGGTCTCTTCTTCAATCTTGATCTAATCTTGTAATCATCAACTTAGCCGACTCCAACTCAGCTTATTCAGCCCTATCTATTACAAGTTGAATTGCATAGAAAATGGGGTGCCAACTTCCTAATCTAAGTTTTACATGGTATTATCAAAATCAACATAATTTTCCTAACAATTTCCCCCTTTCTCGATGATGTTAAAACTTAAATAAATACAACAAACTAAATAGTGCAAAGAACAAAGAATGTATGTGTAGAATATGTCAATTTTATTTGAACATATCATTTTTGTACTTTACAAATGCACTTTACAGAGCTTTTACAAAGTATAACCTATACACTGTATCAGAGCCATACTATCTATACAAATGTATCAGAGCTATGATGATTTCATACAGATGTATCAGAGCTTATTACAATTTTGTACAAATGTATCGAGCATGAGCTTATAACAATTTTGTACAAATGTATCGAGAGCCATACTATCTATACAATTTTCTCTCCTTTTACCCATTCACAATTGAGCCTTTTGTTTTAAGCTTCTTGTCTCCTTCTAGCCTCTTCATTCTCCCTCCACTTGAATGTTAACAAGAGTGTCGTAATCACCCCATAGTTGACTCCATTTTTTCTATGGATCAACATATCTAACGTCTATAGGTCTTGGCTGTGATGGAGTACCTCTGCCTCTTCCACCATTTCCAAATGTTCCCCTTCCTTGGTATGACTCAGCTCCTCCTCTAGAAGTGTACTGTACGGGTGTTTTCCCAGTCAATTGACTGCTTAAAATCTGCTCCCTCTCAGCTGATTTGCATAAGTCGAGTCCTTTCTCCCAATACAAGTCCCACGCCTGGGGTAGAGTCATGTTCTTGAAGTAACCTTCTGCAGCTAGAGTTTGAAACTCCTCTAGTGATCTAGGTTCAGATCCTGCATCAGGCATCGTGATTTCTTGAGGGGGTCTTACAGCTGGGGAATCTTTCAATAATCCAGCGGGGGCCTTCGAACCTTGCTTTTATGTCTTTGATTCTTCTCGGGTGCTTCTCGCCTACCTTCTTGAATTCACTTCAATGGCTTGTCTTGACTTTTTGTAAGCCAAATCAGCTTTCTCTTCTAAGGATAGTTCTTTCGGTAGTTGGTGAGAATGGAGGTTTTCGCTTTATCTTGTTGGGCGGTCTTAACAAACACAATCTTCAAGGGTGGCTTCTTTACTTCACTACGTTTCCCTTGCTTGCTTCACCTTTCTTTCCATCCTTATCACTCCTTTGTTGTTCTTTACTTTCTTTTTACCCCTTTTTGGCATCATCACCAAGGGTAAGCCAATCGAGGAGTACTCCACCTAGGAGTAGATCAATCTTGCTATTCGTCATATCTTGCTTGTCGTGAGTCATGGAGTAAGATGCTCGGAGTCGATCTCGAGCCATTGTCTCGGCCGCCATCGCCTTCATCTCGGTTTGGAGCACCTTGATTTGTTGTTCCATATTGGCCTCCATCTTCTAAATTTCTAACTTATGTTGAACCTTGAGCAACTCCATGTCACTCTTATGAGATTGATCCATCCTAAACATGTGGTCCCTATGACGCCGCGAACTTGGCGTTGTCGAGCTTGAGATGACCATTTTTGCGAATAAAGATTTGAAGTAAGTGACACATTAACGCCTTAGTGCCTTAGTGCGCGATCCATTCCCCGTATTCTAAAAACGCTCCTCGGATATCTCATGTGATGTTGGCATCGCGGTTGTCTAGCCGTTGGTCTAATGCTTTGCAAATTCATGCTCCATATTTTCTATCTCTCGCACATATGGCTTTGAAGGTTTTGCGAAAGTCGCCTACATCACGGGTCGCTCTTCGGCCATACAACATCAAAATCGAACCCAATCGGCACCATTGTACTATCGGCAGGAGTTCCAAATTCTTCGAGGTGGGACTTGGACGGTATATCCGCACTTTCTGTAGCGACTCTGCTTCCAAAGGCACATGTGTCTCGAAGGGAAAGTACTCAAAAAAAACATCTCCGGAAAAATAGAATTTCCACGTCCTCAACTTTGTGGAGCTTTTCCCTTTTCCTTTAAAATTTTCTCGACTCTATGTGCCTCAACTATCTCGGCGTCATCGACATCTTGTGCACTATGTTTGCTTGCGAAGCGATGGTCCTCACTGTCTTAATAGCTTCCCGACATCGATTGTGTCTTTCTTTTGAGTAGACTTTTCCTCGGTGACTTATAAACGTCATTGGAGGGTGATGGCACCATTGGGGGTGGGCCATCAACCATAGTGAAATTAACAGAGAGGCCTTTTCACTTTGCTTCCCTCCTTTTTTTGCCTGTCCTCCTCGCAGCCTTTGTCCTCGGATGATTTTTCAATGGGGCTAGACTCGGCTTCATCATCATTTCCCAAGAACTCAACATCCACGTTCTCTTGGGAGTCGTGAAGAGCACGATTTCCTCTTCTTGATGATTTCTTCATGAGGGGCAGACATTTCTTCAACAACTTTCTTACCTAGGAAGTCTCAACCTCCTCTAGGCCTTCATTACCCTCGGTCTCAACCACCGATGGGCGTTAAACATTCCCTTTGCGGTCTCAATCTGCAGCGGGTCTTCGACAAACGTCCCTTCAAAGCAGACAGAGCTACTTTAGGGTCTTTGGTGGCATCCTTCGGAGTCTCAACCCCTTAGATTGCACTTTCATGGCCAAGAGTCTCAACTCCCATGGACTCAATACCATACTTTGCCTTGGCTGCAAAGAACAACTTCATCGGCCTGCATGGCGTGAGGTTTCAGCCGAGACATCGAAACCATCCGAGCTTCATCAACATCGTTCACTATTCTCAAAGTCTGACCTTCACCTCCTAACTCCTTTTGAGTTTGGTCACCCACACCTCCTCCGACTAAATGTGGTGGTGGTTTGAGTTTCCCCTCACTGGCACACCAGTTGAGTCTTGAGTATTGGGGTCACTCAAAACCCGAGACACGATGTTTGTCTAGCCATTAAGGCAGGTGTCTCAACACCTTCTGTATGGAGTGGCTTGGCTAAGTTGCCCTCTACATCAACTTCCTTAGCTTCATCACCTATTTTCCTGAACTGTCATCCTCGAGTGCACAAGCGATGTGGTGGCATCAATGGTTCGCACCATCTCCATGATATCCGGGATATGAGTAATCATGACTCATGAAGATTCTCTAGGGCCCTCTTTCAAACTCTGCTCATGCACTCTTTGGATTCCCTTATGGCTTGCCAACTCAACTTTCTCTACAACAACAACAGGGTCAATCTCCTCAATATCGTCATTCTTTGTCAGTGGTTCTAAGGCATATTCGGGGGCGTCGGTGAAGGCACAAGAATGAGATTTTTCGACTCTTCAATAGCCTTGGCCTTCTCAATGGCTTTGAGCTTCTCATCGTCCTTCTTCTCATAGAGAATAGATGTGCAAAGATATGGATTAAGGACGAGAACTAATCGATATATCTCCCGAGAAAACTTAGAAGCTCTTCTTCCTCAATAAATTTAGGACTCTAGAATTGATGTACGGCATAGCTTAACTTCTAATGCCTCCGGATCCTTAGTCTTTCTTGGATGTCGGGGTAGGCGGGTGACAATATTTCAAGATCATCGTCGTCCTCCCGAATAAGCACAAGAGGAGCCTGGTCCTCCTAAATGGTTCTAGCATCGGTTTGAGGGGACTTAACAACTAACTCTTGGGGTCGGTCACTGTGTAAACTTCGTGTTCTTGGTTTGCCCGACAAACAACTGCTTTTCTTATTCATCTGCGACCTTTATCGATGTCTTCTCAACTTGATGAGTGGTTTCCTCACCACCTTCGCTTCCTTAGATCTAGCCGCTCTTCGACTTCAATAGTCTCCTTCACGGGTTCGATGCGCGGACTGGCTTTTTCCAAGGCCAAATCTTTGTACCAATCGCCTTCTTTCGGTTGGAACCAAGGGAACTTCGGGCTCCACATCTTCGTGCTCGTCAAAAGTGAAAGCCTTTTTGCCAATATTCAGCTTCTTTGACGTAGTGCCTTTCTCATCACAAAGAAAGTGCACTTCTTCTTCACGATCGAGAAGGTACAAAAGGTTTTTCTCAGTCTCGGCTGCTGGGGCAGGTGCAGTTTCTGGGACGGCTGCAAGGGCAGATGATTGGTTCGTGATGGCTGCAGGGGCAGGAGCATGCTTAGCTGCTGTAGCTCTCTTCTTCTTTTGAATAGGCTTGGAGAAAGAGCCTTGGGCGGTTGTAGCGGTGTCTCGGGGACGGGATCAATCGACTCACCTTCGGTGTCGCCTCTTCTTGCATGTGCTTGCCTCTCGAGCACCATAGAGGTTTGCTTTGAACATCCTCTTGTTCACATGGAAAGGCTTCCCATGTCTGAGAAGAATCCCCTTCACCTCCATCGGATGGCCAATCACAAGGCCATACCCCAACGAGCTCACAAACAGGACCAACATCGTTTATGGTCTTGTTCATGACATTCTAGCGATTCGGCTAAAGATGAACTTGGCCCAACACCTATTCTCTTCCATTATCACAACCATGGCCAGCTTCGTCCGAGAAAGGCTGATTGAAACTGCCAAACTTCATGTCCACGCATTTGTACATGACATCCATCAATTTGTGATAGTCGTCCTTGATCAACGACTTCTTGGCTGTGTAAATAGCCTTATCAGCAGACTCTCGCTTGGCTATCTCCTTCCATGCAGCAACTAGGTTCACATCTTTCTTAGAAATCTCCTTCAACCCACTTGAAGGTAGGTGGCAATGATCAGCTAAGTTCACACCAGTAATCTTGATGTCTTTGCTGTGGACAGATGACCTTATCTCTCCATCGTGAACCTGAATGTTCATGTAGAATATTGCAACCTCCTCAAGGAATGTGTGTGAGAATTCCATGGTGAGAAATCCCTTGAGACCGGATTTCTCTAACTTAGCAGCTATTTTCTGGGCAAGGGCTTTGTCAACCCCTTGTTTCACCAAACCTTCGAAATCTACTGTAGAGACGGAGTGGATTTTCTTAGCCATATTAACAAAATCAGAGTTTGAAGCCATTTCTTGAAAATGAACGGTGGAAAACATGTATTTCGACGTAGTAGGAACTACGGTTTTGCTTTACTTGCGAGAGAAAAACTTGAACTTGCTTGTGAGAGACGAGTGTATTGTGAGGAGAGATAAAATTGAATTTTGATATATATGGGATGTGAGGGGACATTTTTAGAATTTGAAAAGGTTGATCAAGATCAATGGTTGAGATTAAAAGCTTGAAACCGCATTAATTTCCCTGCATTAAATGCGAACATTTATATCCAATCATAGGCTAAAAGTGTACGTGCCTTATTCTCGACACCATAATTACGCTTTGAATGCCCACAAACATAATTGGAATCTCTTTGTCTTCTCGTATCATAATGTCTCAATTTGTTGCCTCATCCATAGAACTTGGGCACAACAACTACCTGCAACTATGTACTCTTCACCAAAGTGGATGTAGCTATCGAGTTTTGTTACTTGCTAAACCAAGAAATTAATCTATTTCCAAGCATTTGACAAGTACCTGATGTACTTTTCCTGTCCACTCTACATCCAAAGCCACCGAGTCCGAGTAACCAACTAGCTTGAATCCTCAATCCTTTGGATACCATAAGCTAACTTCCGGCATCCTTCAAATACCTTATGATTCTCTTGGTTGCAGTCATATGACTCTCTTTTGGTGCAGATTGAAATCTAGCACATACACCTACAACAAAGGTGATGTCTGGCCTGCTTGCTATTAAATAGAGCAATGATCCAATGAGAGCTCTATATCTGTTTGGTCTCTGACTTTGCCATACGCATCCATGTCCATCTTGATTGATGTATTCATGGGAATCTTCACACGATGACTTCTCTTCCATACCAAATTTCTTCATTAAATATCTGGTATACTTGGTTTGACTTATGAAGGTTCCATCCTTCAATTTTTTGACCGGAAGACCTAGGAAGAAAATCAGCTCTCCCATCATGCTCATTTCAAACTTCCCTTGTATGAGGTTTGAAAATTTGTCACACATGACTCTTTGTTTGTAGATCCAAATATAATGTCATCCACATAGATCGAACAAGCAATATACTCTCTCCATCTTGAATCATGAAGAGTGTTCTATCAACCTTGCCTTTGGTGAATCCATGTGTCAATGAGAAATCGGGAGAATGTATCATACCAGGCTCTTGGTGCTTGTTAAACTATACAAGGCTTTCTTGAGCTTGTAGACTTTATCTCTAATAGTTTTCTTCTCAAAACCTGGAGGTTTCTCAACATAGACTTCTTCTTCCAAAAGTCCATTCAAAAATTCTCTTTACATCCATTTGACACATCAGTGAAGTCTTGTGGGCGGCATAAGCAAGAAACATCCTAATTGCTTCCAATCTAGCAACATGAGCAAATGTTTCATCAAAATCTATGCCTTCCACTTGGCAATACCCTTTGGCTACCAATCTTGTTTGTTTCTTACTACAGATCCTTCCTCATTCATCTTGTTTCTAAATACCCACTTATTACCATTAACATTTTGGTGCGTAGGCCTTTGAACCAATTCCTAAACTTTGTTTTTTCAAATTGATTCACCACTTCCTGCGTATAGCTTTGAATCCAATTTGTGTCACCTAATGTTTGAGACACATATTTGAGCTCTATCTGGGGAAATGAAACAAGTAAACATAGCTTCATGTTGGGCTCTGGATCTAGTTCTTACTCCATCTCTAACATTTCCAATGACTAACTCAGGTGGATGGTCTCTCAACCATCTCACATCTGGTTGGAGTATGTTTGTTGGATTCAACCGTCTCGAAGCTAAATTGTCTTGAACAATTTTTTCATCATCATTCAGCTGCAAACCTTCCAGCTATCTTTGAGATTCAACTATCTCATCATCATCAGGGTTGAGTACTCTTACATCTGCTGCAGCATAAGGACTCTTCTGCATAGTTGGCTGATTCTTATTCTCAGCTAACTCATCAATGTCTTCTCTATTCACATTAGGTTCATCAAAAACCACATGGATAGACTCTTCTGTGACCATAGTCCTCTTGTTCAACACTCTGTAAGCTTTACTCTCAGCTGAGTATCCCAAAAAGATACCTTCACCAGCTTTAGCATCAAAAGCTTTTAGGTTGTCCTTTCCATTGTTATGGATGGATCACTTACATCCAAAGATCTTAAAGTATCCAACATTTGGCTTTCTCACTGTCCAAATTTCATAGGGAGTTTTTGACAATTGCCTGTTTATTATACACCTATTCTAAGTGTAGCAAGTAGTGTTGATGGCTTCAGCCCAAAATCTTTTAGACAATCCACTTTTCACTAACATGGTCCTTGCAGGCCTCCTTGAGAGTTCTTTCCTTCTTTCAATCGCTCCATTCTCAAGTGGAGTTATTGCTGCTTGAGAACTCATGAGCAATACTATTTTCAACACAATCTTGAGTTATAATCCCATTGACAAACTCGGTTCCTGTCAGATCTTATCTTAATAATGGTTTGACTCTTCTCATTTTGAACTCTTCTCATCTCACGAGGCAATCTCTACAAGGTTTCCTTATTTTTACACATGAAAATAGTCCATGTATATCTTGAATAATCATCCACCACCACTAAAGTGTATTTATTTCCACTTATACTTGCTTGCTCAATAGGACCAAATAAGTCCATATGCAATATATGTAATATCCTGGTTGAAGAAGGACTTGGTTTGTCCTTGAAGGATGATTTGATTTGGTTTCCCATCCGGCATGCATCACAATACTTGAGGTGGTTGGGGAGTCACGTCCATAGTTTCTAACCCACTGGAATTGAACCTTGAATGGTTTCTTTCTTGTAGACTGAGTCATGCAATCCTTCCACAAGATGACTTCTTGCAAGCTAGTTGATTGTCTTGAAATTCAGGTGACTCACTTTTTATGCCACAACCAACTTGATTCTACTTTGTACTCTTTGCTAGCGAGACATATGCTTGGTGTAGCATTGACCAATCCACTACATACATGTTCTTCTGCCATGTTCCTTGAAGACAATTTCATTTGTTTCAGCATTCTTGATTTAGCAAACTCCCATGTTGAATCCCACATTGTAGCCTTTGTCACGAGTTGGTGATGTCCAAAGACATTGAAGTTGAGACCTTCAACGTATGCAACATCTGTGATTTCAATCCATTTTTCTTTATGGATCATGTGCCATTGATTTCCCACGAGATGCATTTCCTCCAAATATGACTTTTGCACCTTTGATTTCCTTGAGTTTTGATTTCTCTTGTTACTTGTCATATGTCTAGAACAACCACTATCCATTTACCAGGTTCCTTGGCACTCACTGTTCCTTGAACTCCGCAATCAAGGAAATTAGTTCTTAGGTCCTGGGTCCTAAGGGGTTAGTGCTATAAGGTGTTCCAACCAACCTATAGCCGGATGATTTGAGTCTAAGAGGTTGCCACCTATCGGTTCCATAATCATAATGCACAATAGCAAATTTGTTGGGGGTTTTGGGATCATACATCTGTCTCTTTTCTGTATGCCTGTGTGTTTGTTTGAGCATTTGCTTTCTTGGGGTTATAGTGGAATTTATGTGCCTGTTGGGTTTTGTGCCTGGGTGCATATGTGTGCTGATAATAACCCTTTTGCCTTGGGAATGACCTATGATAAGGTTGAGGTCTTTGCCAATTTGGCTTGTATCAAATAGGTCTTGGCTGATATCTCACTTGGTTATTCCAATCAACTTGGCTTGGATAATTTGTACCATTCCCATCATATGATTTTCTTTGTTGAAATCTCTGGGGGTTTTGTTAGCTCTGTTTAGATTTCACAGAGTATTTCCTGTTTGGAGTCTTTTGATGGACTTTTCTGAATTTAGTTTCAGGTGTCCTTTCAGCATACTCAACTGGCTTCTTGCCTTTTCCCTTGTATCCAAGGCCATTATGGTTGTGATTGTTTTTTTGAGTGAGTGTGGGTGCAACATATGGTGCTTTTGATTTTTGGATTCCCCCATTGCTTGAGGATCCTTTTTCCATAACTACTCTTGGGACTTGAGCATGTACAAAGGAATTAAATCCAATACCTGTCTTGTCACCACTTTCTTTTTGAATCATTATAAGTTCATCTAATGACTCGGATGCCTTAGCGAATGAAGCAATCACATTTTTAAGATCAATTTCCTCTTTTCTGTAGCAGCTAAGTCTGCTTGGATCTTAGCACTTTTAGCCTTCAGCTTAGTATTCTCATCAGCTATGTGACTTAGAGTACTCAGCTCTTTAGTCAGCTGTGAGTTTTGATATTTGAGCTGGCTATTTTCCCCATTTAGTATTGTGTGTGATGTTTTTAAGTGCTCAAATCTTTCATTATTTTGCCAATTCAATCATAAAGATCTGTGGGTGATGAAGTGTTTGTGTCACAATCACTATTACTAAAATCTGAATGAGATGTGTTAGAGTGTACCTCATATTCTTGTTCTTTTGAATCTTGTTCTTTAGCCATGAGGCATATCAAAGCCTCTTCCTCTTTGTCTCTTGAGTAGTCTGCTTCACTACTATCTGAGTCTGCTGGTTCCTTGCACCTGTTTCAAAAGTCTCAGCAGCCAACATTGCTTTCTTCTTTTCTTGTATCCTTTCTCCTAAGACCTTTCTATCCTCTTCATTTATGTATTTGTTGACTAGTGGATAAGGACAATCAACAACAAAGTGTCATGGTTGCCTGCAATTCCAACACAGGTTCTGAACTCTCTGCAAAGTCAGCTCTATCAGTCCTCTGATTATCAGCTCTCTGACTCAGTTCTTTGATGTTCAGCTCTCTTGGGTGGCCTGTCCTCCCTTGCTTTGGAGGGTGCTGAGTGTCTTCTTGAAGATTCACCCTTATTCCTTTTGTAGTTCTTGTTGAAAACTTATTGAACCTTTTTACAATCAAAGCAATTTTCTCTTGGTCTATTGTCTCATTTGGCTCAGCTTTCTTTTCTTCACTGGCCATAAGTGCAGCTGTCTTGGGTACAACTGTCTCTTCTTGTTCCTTTCCTCTCAACTAAAACTCATATGCCTTGAGGTCCGAGAATAGCTAATGGTTGGATGTTATGGAGAGGTCCATGGAATGTCTCAGGGCCATGACCTTCATTTTCCACTGAGCTGGGAGAGACCTTAGGATATTCATACACATCTCCTTCTGTGTGTACTTGTAGGTCCCAAGAGGTGTGGTGTAAGATTTAGAAGGGGGTTGAATAAACCTTACCAATTTTTCAGTTTTTAGTCCTTTTACAAATTTCAACAGAGTTGACCCAAATCAACTAAGTCCTTGGGGGATAGCTAGGTTGGTTTACTTTAGCCAAGTTACCCACTCAACAGACTCGACTGAGCTATTGATAGTATACTTAGCTGCGTCGGCTAACACTTAACTTTTCGATTGATTTGGTTTTATACAAATGGAAGACTTAACACCTTTGTTAATTTTAAGCATTTTTTAACACTTGTTTTAGCAATGTTATTATCACTAGGTTGGCAATTTAACTTATCAGCAGATATAAAATATGCAAGAAAGTAAAGTGCTGAAAGTAAATGACATAAGAAATTTTTATAGTGGTTCAAGATGGGGTAATTTCTCTAATCCACTCTTCTCAAACTCCTGGAGGAATCCACTAAGTAATAGATCAGGTTACAAAGTAGTTCTTCAGTCTAGAGACAACCTTGATCACATAGCTGGCTTCTCCAGCGACTCAGCTTCTTCACAAGACAACTGCTTTGCTACTTCAACTCACTTCAAACCCTTGGAATTGATCACACAACCTTCCAATGAGCTCGAAACTTTTGGTTCGACCTTGAACCTTACTACAGCTCCTTCAAACTTGGAGAGTAGACCCATTTTTGTTCTTAAAACGTTTCCTCTTCAAATGGTTGAAGTATTCTTTCATTCACGGCGTGTGTTGGATCGAGTTCCTTCGAGTTTTAGGCTTGAGGATTTTTTTGATAAGCTTGAGAGAATATTTGCAGATTTTACTTGCTTTCGGTTGCTGAGAATGTTTGATCTCTCATGTGTCATTCATACTTCTGTCTCTTGCTTCCTCAAACTTTTATAGTGCTCATTTGAAAATTTTCCGTTGAAGAGATAAAGTATTTTCAAATGACACTTTCTTATTCGTTGGCTTGTCTTTTCTTGACTGCAACATTGTGATGTTGACCCTTCCTCGTATTAAATGGCTTTGCAGCATTTCGGGGCCCCCCACAAGCTTAAATGTTTCCCATTGGTTTATTCCTTTTGCATCTTTCTAGGCCAAACACTTTAAGACAGATAGGTTGGACTTATTACTATATCGAGTAATATCCTTGACTTCCATCCAACGGATTAATGTTAGTCGACTTGACTTGATCACGCTTTACCCCTTTGACTTGAGTCGCTTCATCCTTTAAGGAAAGACTCAATTGTCGGTTCAACTGGTAGACTTGGCTCTTTACTGACTTGACTGACATTTCTTTATCTTTTATACAATCGTTCCTCACCGATCTCCTTGATCAGTATGTGCCTTCCATATTGATCACACTCACCGACATAAAGTCGGTCTTCACTCTAGTCTTGATTGACTTCTTGCATTCATAGACATAGCCGACTTCACTCGGCTCATGCAAATCTATCTATTACAAAGTAGAATACTAGGACAATGGGGTGCCAACTTGCTATTCTAAGTTTTACATGGTATCATTAAAATCTTAACAATAAATTTCCTAACAATTTCCCCCTTTTTAATGATGCCAAAACTTAAATAAAATTACAACAAACACAAGCGGTGCGAGAACAAAGAATGTATGCTTTGAATATGTCAATTTTTATTGATCATAGCATTCTCGCCCTTTACAAAGTCATTGTTTAAATAATGTACTCTATACACTATATCAGAGTTTATATATACATTGAATTACAACATGTATCAGAGCAAAGTTACAAATAGGTATCATATCATTATGGGTTTACCAACATACTTACAACTATGTATTTACAATGAGAGTAAAATACATGAAGGGTTCTTAAATTCAACGCCTGATCGCTTCCTTCTTCTCTCTCTTCATCTTGACTCTCATCTTATCTTCCTCTCGCTCTTCTCCTTTTCTTCTCTTCTTCCCCTTTCTTCTTCTTCTCATAGGCACGCCTTGCAGCAGGGTCATCTCTATGCTGCCTTTCTTCCCATTCGCGATTTACCCTCTCATTTTCAGCTTCTTGCCTCCTCACAGCTTCTTCATTCTTGCGCATCACTTCTAAATTGGCAAGATGATCGTACCCAACCCAGTAATTTAATCCTTTTTTGTGGACTGATATACTTTATGTCCTGCGGTCTTGGCTGTGGTTGAGTGCTTCTGCCTCTTCCAGTGCTTCCAGATCTTCCCCTTCCTCTTCCTGACTCAGCTCCTCCTGGGGAGTGTCTTGTCTTGGTGATTTTCCACGGTGAGTGATCATTGAACTCTCGCTATCACCGATTTGCATAAATCAAGGCCCTTTTCCCAGTACAAGTCCCACGCCTTTGGTAGAGTCAAGTTCTTGAAATAGCCTTCTGCGTCTAGAGTTTGAAACTCCTCTAGTGATCTGGGCTCAGATCCAACATCGGGCATTATGATTTCTCTCGGGGGTTTAACTGCTAGGGAATCTTTTAATAATCCAGCTGGGGGACCATCATACCTTGTCCTTATATATCCTTGATACGCTCAGAATGCTTCTCAGCCACCTTCTCAGACTCATCTTCGAAGGCTCTTCTTGATTCTTTGACAGCCAACTCAGCTTTCTCTTCCATTGACAGCTCTTACGGAAGTTTGCTGAGAAGTGAGGCCGTTATTTCTCCTTGTTGAGGAGTTTTGGCAAACATAATTTTCAAATGAGGGTTTTTCGCAGAACTTCCTTCACCTTTAGTTGTTTCTCCCTTCTTTTCCTCCTTATAGCTCCCTTGCCCTTCTTTCAATTCCCTCATAGCTTCATCTTCCCCCCTTTTCGGCATAATCACCAAGAGGTAGGGGTAAGCCAGGGAACATTCCACTTAGGATGAAATCAAGTCACCGTTGGTTGAATCATGCTTATCATGCGACTTGGAGTAGTCGTTTTAACGCAGACCGCATAGCCTCGGACTCACCGCCATCTTCTTCATTTACGTTTGGAGAACACTAATCACGACTCATGTTGGTCTCCAATCGACAATTTCGTTCTTGTCTTTGCAACATGAGTAACTCCGGATCCGACTTATGAGATTCTTCCATCCCCACAATGTGGTCCCTCTCCTCTCTTTGGAACATGAGATTGTCGAGCACTAGACCACTAACTCTACAAATAGAGACTTAAAGTAGCGGACTTGCTCTCTTCTCATAGCCATTGTTTGTCCAACCCATTCTCGATTCTCAAAACAACTCCGCGAATATCTCCGGTGATGTTGGCATCACGATTATCTAGATCTCAACACAAATGGCTTTAAACGCGTTTTTACGAAGTCGGTCAAAGTGACTCATCCTCTCTGTCAAACCGCATCAAAATCAAAACCGATTGGCACCATTGTTTTATCAATTGGAGTTCTGCGTTCTTCCGTGGGACGTGGACAGTGTACTTGGCTTGTTCTCTAGCGGATTCGACTTCTAGAGGAGGTAACTAGGCTTCGAAGGAAATATGTTTTTGAACAAATCATTAGGGTAAATAGGTATGCCCGCAGTCCAGCCTTGTGGGGCCTTACCCTTTTCCTTGCGAATTTCTTGATTCCACTTGCCCAATCGATCCGGCTTTATTGACATTAGGAGCAAATCTGTGTTAGCTGCTGATTAGATTGAGTTTCATCTTGAGCGTTGTGTGAGCTCGCTCGGTTCGATCGTCCCTCAATGTCATAACAACTTTCTCGGTATCGTAGGAGCTTCCTTATAAGTAGTCTGTTTCCTCGGTGACTTATCGTGTCATCAAAGTGTCTTTGGTGCCATTGGGGTGGCCCCTCAACCAACACGAAATTAATTGGAGCAGCTTTATCACTAGCTTCACTCCTAGGGGCTTGAGCATCCTCAATCAGTATCTTTGTTGGATTCATCAATGGAGGTGGACTCGGCTTCATTGTCGGATTCCAGAATTCAACATCAACATGTTCCTGAATCGGGAAGAGCGACTTCTTCTTCGCCATCACCGCCTCTACTTGAGGAATTTTCTCATTGCGACTTCTTTACCCAGGAAGTCTCAACCTCCTTTGGGCTTTCTACACCCTTAGCGAGTCTCAACCGAAGGCCTTCTACATCCCCGAGTGTAGTCTCAATCTGCAGGGTCTTGGGCGGTTCTCCCTTCACGGACTCGCCACTTAGAGTCTTCGGTGGCATCCGTCGAGTCTCAACTCCTAGGATTGCACTTTCGGACCGAAGTCTCAACTCTCATGGTCTCCATTCTATCATTTGTCTTAGTTGCTTCATCGGATCATCGGCTGCGGTGTAGATGAGGTTTCAATCGAGACAGTTTCAACCATCCGAGCTTCATCAACTTCACTCTGCTTCGTTTATTTCTCACCTTCGCCTCATAACTCCATTGGTTGGTCTCCCACAACATCTTCCAACCTAGGTGTGTGGTGGTGAGAACTTCCCCTCACCGTGGCGCACTAAGTTAAGAGAGGTGGGGTTGTTCGCACCTAAGACTGGGCCGTTGTTCCTTCCGAGTGATCAACCGTGTGGGGTGTTTCAACACCTTCGCAGGATTTGGATTGGCTAGGGTGCACGTTTCTCTCCTTCCCTAGCTTCATCGCCAATCTTCTCGAGATCCATTTTCCGAGTGCACGGGGGATGTGTTGGATGCCATATCAACATCTATGTTCCAAGCGTCACATCTACGGGGTTAGAGGTGGGAGAGAGTTGAGAAGACTCTCCCTGACCCCTCTTGCATTTGATGTTCGTGCATGGCTTTAGATTCTTTGATGGCCTGTTGGAATTCAACTTTCTCTGTCGGTCGATCTCCTCTATGTCGCTTTGTCGCTTGATTCCATTTCATGCTCAGGACCACCAATAAACATACACATCTTTGACTTTTCAATGGCCTTGCCTTCTCCAAAGCCTTTTCTTTTACATCGTCCTTCATATCACGAAGGATGGTCATACAAAAATCTTCATCGAGGGCAAAGCGATAGAGATGTTCCTCGAAATCTTAAGAGCTCCTCCTCTTCTTCTACGTACTCCGGTGCTCAAATTGTTGTCGAGAGTAACTCGACTTCTAATTTCTCCATTCCCTCAATCTCTCGAATATCGGGATATACGGGAGATAGCATAATTACATCATCATTATATCCTTTCTCCTAAATGATAGCAAGTGGAGCTTGCTCCTCCTCGAGTTCATTGGCTTCGTATGAGGGGATTGGGCATCTCTTTTCTCATGAAGCTTAGCGATCTCGACTCTTTGCACTTCCACAAAATTGTCTCTCGAAAGTACTGGTCTTCTGATCTGGCGATCGACATCAACATCTTCTCGGCGTCCACGGTGGCTGCATCTCCACCATCTTTTTCTTTCAATCGCTCCTCTTGAGTTTCAGCGATCTCTTTCTCTTCCTGGTGAGTGGCGAGACTCGGCTTTCTCAAGTTCCGATTTCTTGACCAGTCTTCTTCTCTTTGTGTGAACAAGAGGAAGTTCATCCTCTTCAGCTTCTTCTGTGGTGGCTTCGGACTCCACCATCTTTATCTTTTTTTTTCGCAGCGGTGTCTTGCGAGGCACGATTTGTGCATTTCTTCTTCACGACCAGAGAAAGTTCGGGACGTGTCTTTCTCGGTCTCATTTCTTTAGTGCGGTACATCGATTTGGCCGGGGCGGTGCTTTTGGATTATCTGCAGGGGCGGAGCCTTCTTTGGCTTGGCTGCAGGGGCAGGTGCTGGCTTAGCTGCATCAACTCTCTTTTTCTGGATTGGCTTGGGATAGAGAGCTGGGGCGGTTGCGGTTGTCTTCTGCAGCAGGTTAGCTAATTCACCTCGGTGTGTCGCTTTCCTTGCATGCGCTTTCTTGAGCACCAGGCAGTTGGCCTTGAACATCTTCTTGTTAACATGGAACGACTTTCCATGTCTTAAGGCAATCCCCTTCACTTCCATGAGATGACCAATCACCTGGCCATATCCCAGTGAGCATACAAACGTCCCATCCTCCTTGATGGTCTTGTTGATCACGTTCTGCCAAATACGACTGAAGACAAACTCAGCCCAATTGATATTCTTTTCTTCCATAATCGCAACCATCACACCACCAACTTAGTTCGAGACAACTGGTTAAAGCTGTCGAACTTCATATCGACACACTTGGACACAATGTCCATCAGTTTGTGGTAATCTTCTTTTATTGAATCCTTCTTGGTCAGATGTATAGACAAACCTTGGCGGTGACTTAAGCTTGGCAATTTCCTTCCAAGCGGTAGCTAGGTTCACATCCTTCTAGGCAATCTCATTCTGCCCTTCAGTAGGCAGCTTGCAGTGTTCAGCAAGGCCAGCAATAGTGATCTTCATCTCCTTGATATGGACTGATAAGTAGAGGTGATCGTGTTATCGTGTCGTGTTCGTGTTACACTATCGTGTTTTCGTGTTATCTATTTTATTTGATTTTTAATATAACAATAATTATAATTTTAAATTAATTTTCAATTTCGTGTTCCTATCGTGTTATCGTGTCGTGTCATATCGTGACGTGCTTTATTGTGCTTTTTATCTCTCGTAATCGTGTTTTATAATCGTGTCGTGTTCGTGGTCGTGTTCGTGGTCGTGCTATTGTGTCGTATCACTCATTGCCACCTCTCTGATAAGCAAATCTCATCATCATAAACTTCGAGCGTTGACATAAAACATGGCGACTTCTTCCGGACATCGTGTCGACGAAAACTCCATCGTGAGAAAATCCTTCGATCGATTTCTCTAGTTTGTTAGCGATCTTCTTCACCAGGGCCTTATCAAGACCATGTTTCAACATCCCCTCTAAGTCTCACTTCGATCCCGAGTGGATCTTCACGGACATCTTGACAAAGTCATACGTAACTTCTATTTTCGTAGAGAATAACCGGTGAATAAAGCAAAAAATCTCGATTTTGAAAGTAGGGTTTGCACTTGCACAGAGAGAAATTTCCTTTGCTTGTTGAAGACGAGAGAGTTTTGTGAGGAGAGAGAAAATAAGTTTGGCTTATATCGGACTTGAAAGGACGGTTTCTGGAATTTGAAAATTTTGATCAAAATCGACGGTTAGGATTTAACCTTTGAAACCGCATTAATTTCCCCGCATTATATGCAACATCATTTATATCCAATCATAGGCTAAATGTGCAACTTTTGTTCTGACATCATAATTACGCTAACGTAATCCATAAAAACATTCCCGCTCACAGAAAACGACTGCGTTTTGTCACTTAGCTCATAAATAATTCAACTATCATCCAAAAGTGACTTAACTCTGCTTCTCTCTCTTCACATTAGATTACTCAGCTGTCAGCTAACTCGATACAACTGATTTCCCGTCTTGGCTGTTTCACTTGGCCAAATGTGAAACTTGCTTATCTTTCTTTCTCTCTTCTTTGTCTCTGCTGATTGAGTCTTCGAGTGTACTAACTCAAACTCAATTAACCCTAGCTCATTCTTAAGCTCTTCAAATCTCGATTCCAATAGGGGCTTAGTGAATATGTCGGGCCTAATCGCTTATCGATTGAGATATATTCCAATGTGACGTCTTTCTTTTCAACATGATCTCTTATAAAATGGTATCTCGACATCAATATGCTTTGTTCTTGAGTGCAACATCGATTCTCGAAAATCGTAATAGCACTAATATTATCACATATAATTGGAATTTCTCTTTCTTCTATATCATAGTCTCTCACCTGCCGTCTCATCCATAGGACCTGGGCACAACATTGTTGCCCGATTATGTACTCCGCTCACTTTGTGGATGTAGCTATTGAATTTTGTTTCTTCTTGAACCAAGAAACCAATCTATTTCAAGCATTTGACAAGTACCTGATGTACTCTTCATGTCCACTCTATATCCAACATAGTACCGAGTCTAAGTAGCCTTCTAGCTTGAATCCTCATTCCTTTGGATACCATAAGCCAACTTCTTGGCATCCTTCAAATACCTTAGGAATCTCTTAGTTGCAGTCATATGACTCTCTTTTGGAGCAGATTGAAATCTAGCACATACACCTACATCAAAGGTGATGTCTGGCTTGCTTGCTGTTAAATAGAGCAATGATCCAATAAGGGCTCTATACCTAGTTTGATCAACAGCTTTGCCATTTGCATCCATATCAATCTTGACTGATATGTTCATATGAATCTTCACTAATGACTTCTCTTTGATGTCAAATTTCTTCATTAAATCTCTAGTATACTTGGTTTGACTTATGAAGGTTCCATCCTTCAATTGCTTAACTTGAAGTCCTAAGAAGAAAGTCAGCTCTCCCATCATGCTCATTTCAAACTTCCCTTGCATGAGGTTTGAGAACTTATCACACAACTCTTTGTTTGTAGAACAAAGATGATATCATGCACATATATTTGAACAAGCAAAGATATCTCCATCTTGAATCCTGAAGAGTGTTCTCAAATTTTCCTTTGGTAAATCCATTGTCAATTAGAAATTGTGACAATGTGTCATACCATGATCTTGGTGCTTGTTTCAATCCATACAATGCTTTCTTGAGCTTGTAGACCTTATCTCCAATAGTTTTCTGCTCAAACCTGGTTGAGTGCTCTTGAACAACTTCTTCATCACCATTCACCGCAGACCTTCCAACTGTCTTTGAGATTCAACTATCTCATTATCTTCATGGTTGAGTGCTCTCACATCTGCATCAAGATAAGGACTCTTTTGTATATTTGGCTGATTTTGCTTCTCAGCTAACTCATCAATGTCTTCTCCATTTACATTTGGCTCATCAAACACCACATGGATGGACTCTTCTGTGACCATAGTCCTCTTGTTTAGCACTCTGAGGCTTTACTCTCACCGAGTATCCCAAAAGATACCTTCACCAACTTTAGCATCAAAGGCCTTCAAATTATCTTTGCCATTGTTGTGGATGAAGCATATACATCCATATATCTTGAAATATCCAACATTTGGCTTTCTCCCAGTCCAAATCTAATAAGGAGTCTTGGTTAATTGCCTATTTGTCATGCATCTATTCTGAGTGTAGCATGCTGTATTTATGGGCTTAGCCCAAAATCTCTTAGGCAATCCAATCCGACTTGACTAACATTGTCATTGCGCTTTCTTTGGGAGTTATGTTCCTTCTTTCACTACTTCATTCTCATTGTGGAGTCCTTGCGGTGATAACTCATGAGCAATACCATTTTCAACACAATACTCGGTTATAATCCCATTGACAATCTCAGTTCCTTTGTCAGACCTAATATTTATAATGGTTTGGCTCTTTTCATTTTGAACTCTTCTCATCAGTTGAGGTAACTTTTGCAGTGTTTCCTTCTTTTTACACATGAAAATTGTCCATATATACCTTGAATAATCATCCACCACCACTAAGGTGTATTTCTTTCCACTGATGCTAGCTGGCTCAACAGGATCAAATAAATCCATATGCAACAGATGCAATATCCTTGTTGAAGAAGGACTTGGCTTATCATTGAAAGATGATTTGATTTGCTTTCCCATCTGGCATGCATCACATATGCTCTCTTTCTCGTATACTGAGTCAGGCAATCCTTCCACAAGGTGACTTCTTGCAAGCTTATTGATTGTCTTGAAATTCAGGTGGCTCAGCCTCTTGTGCCACAGCCAACTGGATACGACTGTACTCTTGGCTAGCAGACATGTGCTTGGTGTAGCAGTTGACCAATCAACTACATACATGTTCTTTTGCCTTGTTCCTTGTAGTACAATCTCATTTGATTTGGCATCTTTGATCTGGCATACTCCCATGTTGAATCCCACATTGTAGCCTTTGTCACATAGTTGGCTGATGCTTAATAGATTGAAATTGAGACCTTCAACATATGCAACATCTGTGATCTCCAATCCATTTTTTTTATGGATCTGTGCCTTTCATTTCCCCTGGAGCTTCATTTCCTCCAATGACAACTTTTGCACCTTTGATCTCCTTGAATTTTGACAGATTTCTTTTATTCCCTGTCATATGTCTGGAAAACCCACTGTCCATGTACCAGGTTCCTTGGCATTCAACTGTTCCTTGAACCTGCAATCAAGGAAATTAATTTTTAGGTACCCATACTTGCCTGGGTCCTGGGGGGTTAGTGCTATAAGATGCTCTAACCAACCTATAGCCAGATGATCTGACTCTAAGAGGTTGCCATCTACCAATCCCATAATCATAATGCACATTAGCAAATTGCTTGGGGGTTTTAGGATCATACAACTGTCTCTTTTGTCTGTATCCCTATGTGTTTGTTTGAGCATTTGCTTTCTTGGGGTAATAATGGAATTTATAGGTGTTGTGCCTGGGTGCATGTATTTTATGATAATAGCTCTTTTGCCTTGGGAATGACCTTTGCTGAGGTTGAGGTCTTTGTCACTTTGGATTGTGTCCCATAGGTCTTTGTTGATAGTTCACATGATTATTCCAATCAGCTTGGTTGGATAGTTTCTACCATTCCCATCATATGAATTTCTCTGCTTTGAAATCTCTCCGGGGCTTTTGGTAGCTCTTTTTAGCTTTCACATAGTAATTTTACGTTGGGAGTCTCATGATTGACTTTTCTAAATTTCTTTTCACCGTCCTCTCAAGATACTCTATTGGCTTTTTGTTTTTCCCCCATTTCCAAGGCCTCGTATGATCGATTGTGTTTTGGTGTGGATGTTGGTGCAACATATGGTGTTTTGGGCTTTTGGATTCCCTCATTGCTTGAGGATCCTATCTCCAAAATCACTATGGGAGTTTGACTATGCACAAAGAAATTGAATCATATGCCTGTCTTATCTCCACCCTCTTTTTGACTCATTATAAGTTTATCTAACGATTTGGATGATTTTGTAAATAAGGCAATCACATTTTTAAGATCTTTTTCTCTCTTTTGAAAGAGTGCCTAACTCTTCTAAGATCTTGGCATTTTCAAATTTTTAGCTTAGTGTTCTCATCAACTATGTGACTTAGAGTACTCAGCTCTTTAGTCAGCTGTGAGTTTTGGCTTTTAAGCTGGCTGTTTTCCTCATTTAAAAGTGTGTGTGAGGTTTTAATGTGCTCAAAATCTTTCATCATCTTGCCTAATGAATCATAAAGATCTGTGGGTGATGAAGTGTGTGTATCACAGTCACTATCACTTGAATCTGAATGAGATGAGTTAGATTGTACCTCATCTTCTTGATCTCGTTCTTTGGCCATGAGGCAGATCAAATCCTCTTCCTCAGTATCACTTGAATAATCAGCTTCACTGCTGTCAGAGTCTGTTGGTTCTTTACATTTGGCTGGTTTAGAAGTCTCAGCAGCTAACATGGTTTTCTTCTTTCTTGTCTTCTTTCCCTGGAGACTCTTCTTTCTTCCTTATTTCTGTACTTGTTGACTTGTGGATAGGAACAGTCAACAGCAAAGTGTCCTGGTTGTCTGCAATTCCAACACAGGTTTTTAGCTTTCTGATCAGCTCTCTCAGCTCTCTGATAGTCAGCTCTTTGATGTTCAACTCTCTTGGGTGGCCTGTCCTCCTTTCTTTGGAAGGTGTTGAATGTCTCCTGGAGGTCTCTCCCTTGTTTCTTTTGTAATTCTTGTTGATGAACTTGTTGAACCTTTTAACCATGAGAGCAGTTTCCTCCTGGTCTATGGTTTCCTTTGGCTCAGCTTTCTTCCCTTCACTAGCCATCAATGCAATTGTCTTAGGCGCAAATCGTCTCCTCCTCGCTCTTTTTCTTCTTAGCTCAAACTCATAGGCTTTGAGATCCGAGAACAAACACATGATTTAATGTTTTTAAGAGGTCCATAGAGTGTCTTAGGGCCATGACCTTCATTTCCCATTCAGCTGGGAGGGCTCTTAGAATCTTCATGCACATTTCCTTTTGAGTGTACTCTTTCCCAAGAGCTGAAATCTCATTTGTGATCTCTATGAATCGGCATCCAAATGATCCAGGACTTTCACCGCAAGCATTTTAAAATTTTCAAATTTTTGAACAACAACTATTAGTTTATGTTCCTTTATCTGTTTGGATCCTTCACAAATCAGGGTTAGCTTATCCCAAATTTCTTTGTTTGATTTGCATGACTTGAATTTAATGAACATAGCCTTGTCCAATATCTTGTAGAGAATATCCTTGGCCACATTGTCTAGGTTGTATCTCTTTCTATCTTCATTTGTCCATTCACAATGAGGTTTCTCAACCATGGCCGGGTCTCAGTTTCTCTTTGCAAAGATCCTCTCCTTCATCTTGAGGTGCTCTTCTTACAACAATGTTAACTTTGATTATTTGCGTGGCCAATCCTCCAAAGACAAGCCACATTTCATCGTGTAAGGCTGATAGGTGAGCATGCATGAGAATCTTCCAATCATCAAACTCTTCCACAGTAAACATAGAAATACGAGTTAGATTGGCTTTCATGATAATAACTTTTCTTCGAGATGAAAGACTTTGAAAAAACAAGTGTTAAACCTTTTGAAAGAGATTGAGATCTAGTTCAGTAACCTGTGTAGAAGGCTCAATGAACCAACCGCTCTGATACCACTTGTAGGTCCCAAGGGGTATGGTGTAAGGTTTAGAAGGGAGGGGTTGAATAAACCTTACAAACTTTTCAGTTTTCAGTCCTTTTAAAAATTTCAACAGAGTTGACACAAATCAGCTAAGTCCTTGGGGGACAGCTAGGTTGGCTTACTTCAGCAAAGTTACCCACTCAACAGACTCGATTGAGCTGAACAGACTTGATTGAGTTGTTGATAGTATAACTTAGTTGCGTCAGCTAACACTTAACTTTTCAGTTGATTTAGTTTTATATAGCGGAAGACTTAATGCCCTTGTTAATTTTAAGCATGTTTTTAACACTTTTTTAGCAATGTTATTATCACTAGGTTGGCAATTTAACTTATCGTGAGATATAAAAGCGTGCAAGAAAGTAAAGTCTTTGAAAGTAAATGACACAAGCAAATTTTATAGTGGTTCGAGGATGGGGTATTCCTCTAATCCACTCTTCTCCAACTCCTAGAGGAATCCACTAAGTAACAGATCAGGTTACAAAGCAATTCTTCAGTCTAGAGACAACCTTGATCACACATCTGGCTTCTTCTGTGACTTAGCTTCTTCATAAGACAGTTGCCTTGCTACTTCAGCTCACTTGAAACCCTTGGAATTGATCACACAACCTTCCAACGAGCTCGAAACTTCTGGTTTGACCTTGAACCTTACTACAGCTCCTTCAAACTTGGAGTATAGACCCTTTTTTGTTCTTTAAAATTTTCCTCTTCAACTGGTTGAAGTATTCTTTCCTTCACAACGTATGTTGGATCGAGTTCCTTCGAGTTTTAGGCTTGAGGATTTTCTTGATAAGCTTGAGAGAATATTTGCAGATTTTGCTTGCTTTCAGTTTCTTAGAATGTTTGATCTCTCGTGTGTCATTCGTACTTCTCTCTCTTGCTTCCTCAACCTTTTATAGTGCTCATTTGAAAATTTGCCCGTTGAAGAGATAGGTTATTTTCAAATGACACTTTCTTGTTCGTTGGCTTGTATTTTCTTGACTGCAACATTCGATGTTGACCCTTCCTCGTATTAAATGGCTTTGCAGCTTTTCAGGGCCTGACACAAGCTTCAGTGTTGACCTTTAGAATTTGCAGTGGTCCATCCTCAATAACTAGTGTAGGTCCCAAGGGGTGTGAGTAAGGTTTAGAGGGGGGTTGAATAAAATATTACAGAGTTAACACAAACATCTGAGTCCTTGAGGGACAACTAAGTTGGTTATTCAGCAGAGTTAGCCACTCAACTGACTCGATAGAGTTGTTGATAGAATAACTCAACTGTTTAACCTGAACTTTAACTTGGCTGTGTTGGTTTTATCAGTGCAAGACTTAACACCCTCTGAATTATCTTAAACTTATTTTAACACTTGATTTTAGCACTTGGTTATTAATCAGTTGGATAGAAAATAAGTTTATCAGCAGATATAATGTAAGTATGCAGAGAAGTAAATGTGCTGAAAAATAAATGATACAGTTGATTTTTATAGAGGTTCGAAGATGGCGTAATTCTTCTAATCCTCTCTTCTCCAACTCCTAGAGGAATCCACTATGTAAAAGATCTATTTACAAAGTGGTCAACAGTCTAGAGACAACCTTGGTCACACAGCTGGCTTCTCGTCCGACTCAGCTTCTTCACAGGGCAGTTGCCTTGCTACTTCAGCTCACTTTCTCAAGCTCTTGGATTTGATCATGAAGCCCTCCAATAACTTGATACTGGTTCGACCTTGAACCTTCCTACAGTCCTCTTTGGAAAGTAGGCCCCTTTTGATTCTTCAAAAGTTTCATTTTCAACAGGTTTGAAGTTGTCTTTCCTTCACAGCTTGTGTTGGATTAATTTCCTTCGAGTTTTAGGCTTGAAGATTTGCTTGAATATACTTGGGAATATTTCAAGTTTACAACTTGAATATTACTTGCTTGTTCGTGGTTCAGGTAACCTTTTCTCAATGAATTCCCTCAGCCTTTTCTAGTGAACTTTCAAAAATCTGCCCGTTGAAGAGATAGGCTGATTTCAAAAGTCACTTGTGTTCGTTGGTTTGTCTTTTCTTGGTCCTCAATCTTGAGATGTAGACCCTTCCTCGTATTAAATGAATTTGCAGTTTTTCAGGTTCTGACACGAGGTGCAGTGATTCCCATTGGTTTATTCCTTTTGCACGCTTTTGGGATGAGCACTTTAAGACTTGGTAGCATGGAAGTATTACTTATTTAAGTAATGTTCTTGACTTCTATGCAACAGATTCATTTCAGTTAACTACTCTTGGCTGCTGCCTTTTTCCCCAGGTGACTTGAGTTTGCTCCAAACATTGGATGACTCATCTGTCACTTCAACTTGAGACTTGGCTTCTTGAGTTGACTTGACTGACTCTTCACACAGCTGTTCCTCAGCTGATACATCTTCAATCCAGTTCTTGATTTTCTATCTTGGCCATACTCGGATGTTCCACAATGAGTCTTCACTTGATCTTGAGATGACTTCTTGTATTTCCAGGCGTAGGTGACTTGACTCGACTTTTCCATTTATCTATTACAATGTAAATTACAAGGAAAATGGGGTGGCAACTTTCTAGTTTAAGTTTTACATGGCATTCATCAAAATCTATTAAATAAATTTCCCAACAATTTCCCCATTTTTGATGATGCCAAAACTTAAAACATTCAACAAAATATAAACAAAGAAAGATACATACTATAGGTCCCAAGGGTTGTAAGTAAGGTTTAGAAGGAGGGGGTTGAATAAACCTTACCAACTTTTCGATTTAGTCCTTTTAAAGAAATTACAGTTAACACAAACAACTAAGTCCTTGAGGGACAACTAAGTTGGTTATTCAAATAGAAGTTAGCCACTCAATGGACTTCGATGGAGCTATTGATAGAATAACTCAGTTGTTTAACCTGAAACTTAACTTGGTTGTGTTGGTTTTGTCGTGGAAGACTTAGCACCCTTTGATTTGTTTTAAACTTGTTCTAGCACTTGATTTTAGCACTTGGTTATTAATCGTTTGGATAGCAAATAAGTTTATCAAGAGACATAAAGTAGGTATGCGAAATATAAATGTCTTTGAAAAATAAATGACACATTGATTTTTATAGAGGTTCGAAGATGGGGTAATTATTCTAATCCTCTCTTCTCCAACTCCTGGAGGACTCCACTAAGTAACAGATTAGTATACAAAGTGGTGAACAGTCTAGAGACAGCCTTGGTCACACAGCTGGCTTCTCGTCCGACTCAGCGTCTTGACATGGCAGTTGCCTTGCTACTTCAGCTCACTTTCTCAAGCTCTTGGATTTGATCACGAAGCCCTCCAATAACTTGATACTGGTTCGACCTTGAACCTTTCTACAATCCTCCTTGGAAAGTAGACCCCTTTTGATTCTTCAAAAGTTTCCTCTTCAACAGTTTGAAGTTGTCTTTCCTTCACAGCTTTGTGTTGAATTGATTTCCTTCGAGTTTCAGGCTTGAGGATTTGCTTGAATGTATTTGAGAGTGTTTGCAGGTTTACAACTTAAATATTTCTTGCTTGTTCGTGGTTCAGGTAACCTCTTCTCAATGAGTTCCTCAGCCTTTTATAGTGAACTTTCAAAAATCTGCCCGTTGAAGAGATAGGCTGATTTTCAAAACTTACTTGTGTTCGTTGGCTTGTCTTTTCTTGGTCTTCAATCTGGAGATGTAGACCTTTCATCGTATTAAATGAATGTGCAGCTTTTCGTGGTTCGACACGAGGTGCGATGCTTTCCATTAGTTTATTCCTTTTGCACGCTTTCGGATGAGCACTTTAAGACACTGAAGCATGGAAGTATTACTTATTTAAGTAATGTTCTTGACTTACGGCAAAGTTTCCTTTCGATTAACTCCTCTTGGGCTGCTTTGCTATTTCCCAGGTGACTTTAGTCTGCTTCAATCATTTGAAGACTCATCTGGCACTTTCAACTTATGACTTGGCTCCTTGAGATGACTTTGACTGACACTTCACACACACTCTCACCGATACATCTTCATCAAGTTCTTGATCATCCTTCTTGGCCATACTCAAATATTCCACATCGGAGTTTTCACTTGATCTTGATTGACTTCTTGTATTTCTAGGCATAGGCGACTTGACTCGGCTTTTCCATTATCTATTACAATAAAATTACAAGGAAAATGAAGTGCCAACTTTCTAGTTTAAGTTTTACATGGCATTCATCAAAATCTATAAAATAAATTCCCAACAATTTCCCTCTTTTTGATGATGCCAAAACTTACAAATATTAAACAATATGTAAACAACAAAGATACATACGAGACAATGCAAAGAACAAAGAATGTATGCGTTGAATAGATCATTTTATTGATCATAACATTCTTGTCCTTTACACAATTTGTTTACAAAGCGTGTCGAGTATACTATATCAAAGTAAAATACAAACATCTATGCTAGGATACAAATACAAAGTGAAACATTACAGAAAAACTTCACTAAGTACACAGATGACTTACACAAAAAGTATATTTACAGAGTAAAATACATGAAGGGTTCACAAAGAACACGAAAAACATCGCCTTGGCCGCTTCCTTCTTTTCCTCTTGACTCTGTCGAAGTCATCAACTCTTCTTCTCTTCCTTTCTTCTTGGTGATTTCTTCTTTTCATAAGCTCTTTTGGAAGCATCATCCTTCCACTTCCTCTCGAGCCATTGCTCTGTTTTGTCTTCTATTTTCCTCTTCCCCTGTCTTCTCACAACTTGACGATTCTTCCTAGCCACCTCCCAGTTTGCTACTTCATCATAGCCGACCCAAAAAAGTCTCCCTTTCTTTCCGGGATCCACATATTCGATGTTATTGGGTCTTGGACGAGGTTGAAAGCTTCTTCCTCCACCACTTCTTCCTCCTCCTCATCGGGTGTATATTGTACTGAGTCTTACTTACTGAATGGCCGCTGGTAGTCTCTTGCTTATCGCTTCTTTGCACAATTTAAGGCCCTTCTCCCAAGATCTGAGATCCCGGCTTGGGCTACGAGACATCTTTTGGAAATAGCCTTTGGATTCGAGCGTCTTGAATTCTTCAATTGATCTTGAATTAGATTCGTTATGCGGAATAGCATCTTGATCCTTCCCTGCCAGAATGCCACCGAATTGTTTCATCACTTCTTCGACGCGGCATCCATCCTCTTTGTCGAACTCTTCCATCCCTCGCTTCTACGATTCGCCTTTTCTCTCGACATTGGCACATCGAGTGTTCGGTCGGCAGAGTCACCGAAGTTTGTTGATGATTGAGGACGTGACATCACTCTGTTGAGGGGTTTCAAAGAATCATTAATGTCGTCCTTCGAATGTTCCCCCTCACCGCCTTTCCTTCTTCTTCTTCGGTCACTTCTTCTTCTTCCAAACTCCTTATGTACTCCTCTTCCCCCTTTATGGCATCATTAAAGGAGAGAGGGACCCAGGGAACATGCTGCGAGCATGAAGTTGAGTCTGCCGAGAGCCGAGTTCGCGCTTGAGTCTGCTGCGACATAAGTTGTCCGAAATTGCGAACGAGTGGCTTTTGACTCGGCCCACAAGAGTCATGAGAAGGCTGAATTTGGCATCCATGGTCTCTTCGAGACCTTAACTTCTTTTCATTGAAATTCACGCAAAGAGCTCCAATTTTGTTTTATGAGAGGCATGCAACCTTTCAATATACGCCGCATCATTTGCTTCATATCGCATTGTTAGCACTCCAAACAAGCATCTTATTGTATAACGCCTTGAAATAGCGGACTTGCTCGTGTCGTATGGCACTCTCTTTGTGAGACCACTCCCGATCCTTACCACTATCCCTCTCAAATCTGCTTTGTGAGGTGGCATCTCTATTGTCCAGCGCAAATCAAGTGAGGTTTGGTCTTTGTTCGATCTTCTCAATCTCTTCACAGATCTTCTTGAAGACTTCACGGATCTCAACTGTCACACCTGATTCCGCTGCCGGCCATTCTGCATCGAAGTCAAAGTTTGCTGGCATAATAGAGTCTGTAGGGATTACAGGATCCTCTCGAATAGTGTATCATTGTGTCTCTCTAGCAGTCTCTTCTTCTAGCTCAGGCAACTCGATAGAAAAAGGAAATACTTGTTCAAAAGCATCATCTAGCACATATGGGATTGTTTGTGCGGTTTGTGCCTGTGATGTTCCTGGTGGAGTCGGTACTGCAACAGCTGTGGGAGCCTGCGCAGATGACTCAGTTTCAGCTGGGGCTTGTGAAATAGGTTGGCCGACTGAGCCGCAGCTGTCTTAACACCTTCGTCGGCCTCAATAGATTTTTCTAAATGAAGTACCGGATCCTTGGTTGAATATCAGCGTCATCAGATGATGAAACCTGGGGGCTTGGTTTATCATCGAAGTTGAATGTTCGACGAGGAGCTTTGTAACTCGACTGACTCGTCTGCGGGAGAACATCCTCAGCTGGGTCCTTTTGATGCGCAATGGGTGTGGACTCAGCTTCATCTTCAGACCCCATAAATGATATGTCGGGGTTCTCCGGGAGTCACGAAGTGCACTAATCTCCTTCTCGTATTCAAGATCAGCGAATGGAGGGATGTTCGAATCTCTTGAGCTTTACCCGGGAGGTGTCAACTTCCCTCGGGCCTTCAACGCCTCCAGCGGTCTCAATGCGGCGAGGCCTTCAACATTCCCTTTGACGATCCACGCAATTTATGCGAGGGTCTTCATGATGACATCCATAGGAGTCTCAACCCTTTGGATTGCGCTTTCACCGCCCAGTGTTAACCCCGGGCATTTCCATCCTGTGCCTCGATCAACAACAAGGTCATCAACCTTCAAAGCGGTGACATTTCACTGGGGATGACTCAATTGTCCGAGCCGTCAATGTCAATGTCAATCATTGTGTTCTTTCTCGGTTTCCACTTTCTTCAATATAGAGTCATCAGAGCATCCTCCGACCCTGCGCGGCAGTGGAGTGAGTTTCCCCCTCGGTGGCACACCACCGAGTGATGATGATGGGGTCACTCTGCTTCTGACTCGCGGCTTCTTCCATTGAGTGCTCGGCCACGGGGCATGTGGTAAAACACCTTGATGAGGGTTGGCTCAACTTGGGTGCCCAAAGTCCTAGTCTCATTGCCAATTCCTATGGACCCATCTTTCGAAAAATCGGGGACGTAGGCTGCAGTGATGGCCGTGGGCAATCTGCTTTGCACCACTCCCAATGGGTCGTCTGCGGGAGAGACCGTGAGGACTCTCCTGGTCCTTCAAACATTTGTTGCTCATGCATCTTCCTGGTTTCCCTTAGAGCTTATCGCATGTCTCACTTCTGCTCTCTGCAGCAGCCGGATCCATATCTTTATCACTTTAGAGAACACATCCAAATGAGGGTGAATGTGTTCTAGAGTTCCATAAGCGGGCATATTTTGGCTTTCTCGAGAGCTTGTGCTTCCTCATTTGCTTTGGCTTGTTCTTTCTCCTTAATGATTTGTAGAATATTTAGGCGCTTATCTTCATTCGGGGCACGAAAGCACGGTGGTGTCCCCAAGAAATTGCAACAATTCCTCCTCTTCTTCGATGAACTCAGGGCGATCAAACTGTTCCCTTGAGTGGCTTAGCTTCCATGCCCTCCATTCACGTAGACGGCAAGATGCTCTGCTGCTCTTCATCTTCAGTAACGTCCGTAGCAGGTGGTGAGACAACCTTTTCAACTGGAATTTCGTTATCTCAATCGCTTTGTTGTCCTCAACTCGCTCTCCACAGATTGGGTCTTCGTAAGCCTGGCGATCGTCTCGGCCAGACTTGGCGCTTCATCAATAACTTCGAGAGACTGCACTTCCTGAGCTTCAACAGTCTCTGGTGTTTTCTCCAGCTGAGAGGTAGATTCAGTTGTCTTCTCAAGCTCTGAGTGCTTGAAAAGTCTTCTTCTTTTGGTCCGAACCAGAGGAATTTCTGGTTTTTCTTCTTCTTCTTCTGAGTCTTTGGCGGTGGGGGCTGGGGTATCCTTCTTAGAGGGAGCTGCTTTCCTTAGTTTGGCAGTCCTCCTCTTTCGTAAGGCTGGAAAAGGGATTTGAGGTTCCTTCTCAGCCTCAGCTGCAGGGGCAGGAGATACGGTTTGCGCACGCGGCGCACGACTCTACTGGAGGGGCAGTGCATCTTTTTTTTCTTTGCAGGGGCAACTTTCTTCTTTGCGGTGCAGGCGGCGCTTCTTCTTGGGAGGAGAGGTAACAGCTGTGTCCTCGGGTTCAGCTGATTCCCCCTCACTAGTGTCCACTCTTTTCGCATGGGCTCTCCTCTGGGCTCCAGGAGAGGTTAGCCCTGAACATTTACTTGTTGACATGGAAAGGTTTTCCATGTCGAAGGGGAATGCCCTTCACTTCCATAAGGTGGCCAATCACCAGGCCATATCCGATAGATCCTCCAAAGGATTCGTCATCCTTAAGCGAATTGTTCATTACATTAAAGCGAGTCTGCTGTACACAAACTCAGCCGGTTTACTTTCTTGCCTGCGCATGATCGCGGCCATAACGATCGGCTTAGTCTTTGATACCGGTTGATGTTGCCAAAGTCGCCCTTCAACAATTTCTTCTCAGTTGTGTACACCACCTTAGCAGCACACTCTGGTTTGGCTATCTCTTTCCATGCAGCAGCCAAATCAACGCATGCTTCATAAATCTCCTTCATGCCTTCAAACGGCAATAAACAGTGCTCCGCAAGGTCCTTAGCATTTATCAAAATATCCTTGCGGTGGACAGAGGACTTGATTCCTTCGTCCTACACTTCTACATTAACATAGAACTGCGCCACCTCTTTTAGGTAGGTGTGCGAGTATTCCATAGTTAGAAAAGCCTTGAGACCGACTTTTCTAGCATTTCACCGATCTTCTTCGCTAGGGTTTCATCGGAACCCTGCTTTACCATACCTTCAAAGTCCACGGACGATCCTGACTGGATTTGCTTCGATAGCTTGACAAAATCGAACTTTGATGCCATTTTTAGAGATTTTTACCGATTAAAACTTGAAGAACTGGTTTGAGGACTCTTAGGGTTTTCGAGAGAGAAAATGGCTTGCTTTCTATTGCTTGAAGATGAACAATTTTTGAGTGTGAGAGAGAAAACTGAAAAAAAATGTATATAAGGGTTATGAAAGGACGAGTCTTTAGATTTTGAAATTTTGATTAAAATCAACGATTAAGATTTTGCACGTCAAACTGTATTTAATTCCTCGCATTTAATGAGGTAGCATTTATATCCAATCATATGCTTATTTGTGACTTTTGATCAGATTCGTCATTATTATTACCGACGTCATCCTTAAAAGCATTCCCGCTCATTTAAAATGATCTGCGTTTTTGTCACTTAGCTCATAAATGACTCACTTATCTCAATAATGACTTGATTCGTCTTCTCTCTTTTCATTAAGCGACTCAAATTGTCGCCTAACTCGATCACGGTGACTTTTCCGATATGGTCGTTTCACTTGGCCTATTGATAAACTTGTTCAATTCTCACTTTCTCATCTCCCATCTCTTCTTGATTGAGTCTTCCGAGTGTTAACTCACTCAATTAACCCTAGCTCATTCTTAAGCTCTTCAAATCTTGATTCACATTGAAGCTTAGTGAATATGTCGGCTAACTATTTATCAGTTGAGATATATTCCAAAGTGATGTCTTTCTTTTCAACATGATCTCTTATAAAATGATATCTGACATCAATGTGCTTTGTTCTTGAACGCAACACAAGATTCTGAGTGATTGCAATAGCACTTGTGTTATCACACATAATTGGAATCTCTTTTTCTTTAATTTCATAATCTCTCAGCTCTTGTCTCATCTATAAGACTTGGGCTGCAATTTTTCTGCACTGCCTATGTACTCCTTCCGGTGTGGATGTGGCTATTGAGTTTTGCTTCTTACTAAACCAGAAACCAATCTGTTTCCAAGCATTTGACATGTACCTTAAGTACTCTTCCCAATTTTACATCCAAAGATAGTCCGAGTTTGTATAACCAATAAGTTTGAATCCACCTTCCTTTGGATACCATAAGCCAACTTACGGCATCCCTTCAAATATCTTAGGATTCTCTTAGGTGCAATAATGTGGCTCTCCTTTGGTGCAGATTGAAATCTTGCACATACACCTCTTTGCAAAGGTGATGTCCCGTCTGGCTTGGTCATTAGATAGAGCAATGATTTAATAAGTGCTCTATATCTTGTTTTATCTACTGACCTTACCATCTCGCATCCATGTCCATCTTGACCGATGTGTTCATTAGTATTTCGCATGGATCCTGTGCCTTTTATTTCCCCCGAGCTTCATTTCCTCCAAATGTGACTTTTGCACCTCTAATCTCCTTGAATATTGACAAATATTTCTTGTTTCCTTTCATATGTCCGGAATAGCCACTATTGGTTCATACAAATTGTCTCTTTTGTCTATATGCTGTGTGTGTGTTTTAACAATTGCCTTCTTTGGGTAGTTGTGATCTTTTTGAGTGTAGTGCCTGGTGCATGTGTGTGCTGATAATAGCTCTTTTGCCTTTGGAATGACCTTTCTTTGAGGTCTAGGTCTTTGCCATCTAGGCTTGTATTCCATTGGTCTTTGCTTGATTTTTCACATAGTTCCAATCAACTTGGCTTGGGTAGTTTCTACCATTCCCATCATATGTGTTTCTTTGATAAAACTTCTAGGGTTTTTGGTAGCTCTGTTTATTCTTTCACAGAGTACTTTCTATTTGAGTTTGCTTTGAGGAACTTTCTTTGGATTTCTTCTCACTGTCCTCTCAAAGATACTCAATCAGCTATTTTCCTTTCCTTTATATCCAAGGCAAGTTTGTTTGTGATTGTGCTTTGGAATAAATGTGGGTGCAACATTTGGTGTTTTGGATTTTTGAGATGCTTCATTACTCAAGATCCTTTTTCCAAAATCACTCTAGGAGTTTGACTATGCACAAAGGAATCGAATCTTATGCCTGTCTTATCTCCACATTCTTTTTGACTCATGATAAGGTCATCCAATGATTTAGATGCCTTCGTAAATGAGGCAATTACATTTTTAAGATCATTTTGTCTCTTTTCTATAGCAGACTATCTTTGCTATCAGTTTGGCATTCTCGGCCTTGACTCTTTGTTCTCATCACTATGTGACTTAGAGTACTTCACTCGGCTCCTTAGTCACCGTGAGTTATGGCTTTTAAATGGCTGTTTTCCTCATTTAAAAATGTGTGTGAGGATTTTATGTGTTCAAAGTCTTTCATCATTTTGCCTAATGAATTATAAAGATCGAGTGGGTGATGAAGTGTGTGTGTCACAATCACTATCACTTGAGTCGAATGAGATGAGTTAGAGTGTACCTCATCTTCGTGGTTTGGTTGATCTTGTTCTTTAGCCATAAGGCGGATCATTGCTTCTTCTTCGAATCACTTGTGTAGTCGCTTCACTACTCTCTGAGTCTGCTTCTTTAGACTTAGTTGTCTCAAAGACCAACATGTCATCTTCTTTTCTGTCTTCTTTCTCTGAATACTTTTCTTTCTTCTTTTCCTGTATTTATTGACTGGTGGATAGGAAACAGTTAATTGCAAAATGTCCTGGTTGTCCGCAATTCCAACACACTGACTTCTCGGCTATTTGATCACTCTTTTCTGTCCATGGGTTATCGGCTCTACGATACTCAACTCTTTGATGCTCAGCTCTCTTGGGTAGCCTGTCTTCCCTTGACTTGGAGGAGTCAATGTCTCTGGAGGATTCACCCTTGTTTCTTTTATAGTTCTTATTGAAGAAATTGTTGAATATTTTAACCATTAGGGCAATCTCCTCCTGGTCTATGGCATCCTTGACTTGACTCTATTTCTATCCTTGACTATAAGTGCAGCTGTCTTAGGTACAACTATCTCCTCTTGCTCTTTTCTTCTCAGCTCAAACTCATAGGCTTTGAGATCTGAGAATAGCTCATGATTGGATGTTGTTGTGAGGTTCATTGAATGTCTCAGGGCCATGACCTTCATTTCCCATTCAGCTGGGAGGCTTCTCAGAATCTTCATACACATTTCCTTTTGTGTATATTCTTTCCCAAGTCCTGGATAGCTCTTTTGTGATTTCGGTGAATCTGGCATCCATTGATCCAAGGTTTCACCTACAAGCATTTTAAAATTTTCAAATTTTTGTACAGCAACAGGCAATTTATTTTCTTTAATTTTCTCAGATCCTTCACAAATTAAAGTTAATTTATCCTAGATTTCTTTTGCATTTGCAAGATTTGACTTTATTGAACATTGCTTTGTCCAATGTATTGTAGAGTATGTCCTTGGCCACATTATCCAAGTTGTATCTTTTTCTCACATCGTTGGTCCACTCGGTCCTTGGCTTTTCAACCATGGCTGGTCTCGTTTTCATCTGCTTCTCGCTTACTCACAATGCTATTCTTACAGGATGTGTTCACCTTAAGTATTTGCAGTGGCCCATCCTCTATCACTAGTCACATTTCATCATGTAAAGCGGATAGATGAGCCTGCATACGAATTTTCCAGTCATCAAATTCCTCAACAAAGTGAACATAGGAATTCGTGCCATATTTGCTTCCATGATTATAACTTTGCTAAGAGTGAAATTTTTGAAAATCAAGTGTTAAAAATCTTTTAGAAAAGATAGAGATCTAGTTCAAGAAACAGTCACGGAAGGCTCAATGAACCAACCGCTCTTGAAAATCCTCTGTTGGATTGATTTCCTTCGAGTTTCGTGGCTTGAGGATTTGCTTGAATGTCTTTGAGAGTGTTTGCGAGTTTACATCTTAAATAATGCTTGCTTGTTCGTGTTCGGGTAACCTCTTCTCAATGAGTTTCCTCGGCCTTTTATAATGAACTTTCAAAAATCATCCGTTGAAGAGATAAAGCTGATTTTCAAAAGTCACTTGTGTTTGTTGGCTAGTCTTTTCTTGGTCTTCAATGAGATGTAGACCTTTCCTCGTATTAAATGAATGTGCGGCTTTTCGGTTACGCACGAGTGCGGTGCTTCCCATTGGTTTATTCCTTTTGCACGCTTCGGATGAGCACTTTAAGACTGGCAAAGATGGAAGTATTACTTATTTAAGTAATGTTCTTGACTTCACGTAACGGATTCCTTTCGATTAACTTCTCTTGGTTGTCGCTTATTTCCCAGGTGACTTGAGTCTGCTTCAATCATTTGAAGACTCATCTGTCACTTTCAACTTATGACTTGGCTCCTTGAGATGACTTTGACCGACACTTCACACGTTGTTCCTCATCGATACATCTTGATCAAGTTCTTGATCATCCTTCTTGGCTATACTCACTGCTCCATTCCCACAGTGGAGTCTTCACTTGATCTTGATTGACTTCTTGTATTTCCATTCATAGGTGACTTGACTCGAGTTTTTCCAAATTTATCTATTACAATAAAAATTACAAGGAAAATGGGGTGCCAACTTTCTAGTTTAAGTTTTACATGACATTCATCAAAATTTATAAAATAAATTCCCAACACATACAGACAATGCAAGAATGTTAGAATGTATGCGTAGAATAGATTGTTTTATTGATCATAACATTCTTGTCCTTTACACGCTTGTTTACATTTGGTATCGAGCATTCTATATCAAAGCAAAATACACATCTATGCTAAGATACTAGAATAAGTACAAAGTGAAAAATTACGAAAAACTTCACTAAGTATACGGATGACTTACAAAAGTGTATTTACACACGTAAAATACATGAAGGGTTCGCAACAACACTTCATCGCCTTCGCTGCCTCCTTCTTTCTTCTTGACTCTGTCGAAGTCATCAACTCTCTTCCTTTTTCTTTCTTCTTCCTCAGCTCTCTTCTTCTTCTCATAGGCTCTCTTAGCAGCATCATCCTTTCGCTTCCTCTCGAGCCATAGATGAGTTTGTCATTCATTTTCCTCTTCCTATCTTTTCACGGATTCAACATTCTTCCTTGCCACTTCCAGATTTGCCACTTCATCATACCCAACCCAAGTAGATCCTCCCCTTCTTTCCGGATCTACAAATTTGATATTCTTTGGTCTTGGAAGAGGTCGAGAACCTCTTGCTCCACCACTTCTTCCTCCTCCTCTGGGTATGTACTTCACAGAGTCTTACGCTTACCACCGAATGGTCGGCTGTAGTTTGTTGCTTATCAGCTTCTTCGCACAATGTAAGACCCTTCTCCCAAGATCCCAGGCTTGGGCTAGTGACATCCCTTGAAAATAGCCTTCGATTTGAGCATCTTGAATTCTTCAATTGATCTTGGCTCGATCCATTGTCGAATAATATCTTGATCCTTCCCCGCCGGAATGTCGCCGTATTGTTTCATCACTTCTTCGATGCGGGCATCCGTCTTCTTTGTCAAACTCCACCATCTCTCGCTTCGATGATTCGCTTTTCTTCGACATTGGCACAACAGAGTGCTCGATCGGCGAGAGTTTTGAAGTTTGCTGATAATTGAAGTCAGTAACATGACCTGCTTTGAGGGTTTTAGCTATCATTAATGTCAAATCCTTCGAACGTTCCCCCTCACTTTTGCTTTTCCCTTCTTCTCACTCAGATTCCTTCAACTTCTCTTATTTCAACTTCCTTAGGAGTCCTTTTTCCCCTTTTTGGCATCATCAAAGGAAAGAGGGACCCCGGGGAACATGTCTGTGAGCATAAAGTCGAGTCTCTGAGAGCGAAATTCTGTTTGGAGTCTCACTTTGCATAAGCTGTTTGAAATTCTGAGCGAGTGGCTTTGGACTCGGCTACCACCAACTTCTTCATTTCAGCCATGAAGAGGCTGAATTTGTCATTCATAGAGTTCTCAAGGCGCATAATTTCTTTTCTCCGGAATTCTTGCAACAGCTCCATTTATATTTTGTGAGATGCATGCAACCTTTCGATGTACGCTGCATCATTTGCTTGATATCGCATTGTCGGCCATCTAGACAAGCTTCGCCATACAAGATTTTGAAATAACGAACTTGCTCGATTCTCATGGCAGATTCTTTGTTGAGACCATTCTCTCGATCCGCACAACTATCCCTCTCAAGTCTCGCTGCATGAGGGTATCGTCCCCCGTTGTCCAAACGTAGGTCGAGTGAGGCCTGATGTCTTTCGATCTTCTCAATCTCTTCACATATCTTCTTGAAGATCTCACGAAACTCAGTGTCTCACTTGATTCAATTGTAAGCCACTCTTGACAAAGTTGAACGCGGCTGGAATAATGGTGTCGATGGGATGATTGGATCTTCTCTCACGATGAATCTTCATTGTTCAGCATGCTGATCCGCTCTTCCAAATCTTGTAGGATCGGCGTGAAAGTAAATATCTTTGGAAAGGCATCGTCACTCACATATGAGATGGTTTGTGAGGGTTGTGCTGTGATGATTCACTCTTCGTGCCTCACCAAGCGATAAGCGTCGTTGGCAGATCATCATACTGTGGGAGCCTATGACAGAGCTGGGGTAGTGAGTTCGTTACTGCTGACTATGGGATCTGTGCGATTGACTCGGTTTCACCAGGGCTATTGTATTGCTTTGCCACGGTGATCGAGCCTCACTGTCTTAACAGCGTCTTCGGCACAAAGATGGATTTTTCTAAGTGAATAACCAATTCCTCTCGCAACATCAGCGTCATCGGATGATGATGAGATCTGTGGGCTTGCTCATCATCGAAATTAAACTTTTGATGAGCAAACTTTGTCACTTGGGTGGCTCGTAGTTTTGAGAACATCCTCACCGGGTCCTTTGGATCTCAACATGAGTGGACTCGGCCATTTTCGAGACCCCAAGAATGGTGTATCAAGGTTCTCCGGGAGTCATGAAGTGCGCTTATCTCCTCTTCTATTTCAAACATTGAACATGGGGGATGTTCTCAGTCTCTTGAACTTTACCTGGGAAGTCTCAACATCCCTTGGGCTTCAATACCTCCGGCCATCTCAATCATTGCGAGGCCTTCAATGTTCTCTTCGACAATCGCAACTATCTTAGGGTCTTCGACATTGGCATCTATAGGAGTCTCAACCCCTAGGATTGCACTTTCATTGCCAGTGTTAACTCCCGGGGCATCTCCATCCTTTGCCTCGATCAAGAACGATCATCGTTGGCCTTGAGCGGTGACTTTTTCACCGGGGATGACTCAACTTGTCCGAGCCACACAATGTCACTCGATGTGGTTTTTTTCGCTTTCCACTTCGCCTCCTTGCTTCAAAGTTGAGTCATCCACAAAGAACCTCCAACCTTGTGGTGGAATGAGTTTCCCCCCACCGGTAGATACCAAAAGTGACTAAGGGTGGGGTCAATCTTCTCCCAGGACTCACGGCTTCTTCCGTTGAGTGCTCACCACCGGGCGGTGGTAAAACACCTTCTTCGGGGTTGGCTCAACTTGGGTGCCCAAAATCCCGTTTATTGCCAATTCCCTTAGACCCATCCTCCGACAGCACCGTGGATGTGGTCGCGGCGATGTCTGTGGGCAATCTGGCCGCCACTCCCAAAGGGTCAATTTACTGAGAGAGATTGAGACGACTCTCTTGTTCCTTCAAATAATTGTTGCTCATGCAATTTCCTGGATTCTCTCATTGCTTGTTTGCATGTCGACTTTTCAAGCGGCAAAGATGGGATCCTCATCACTCTCGAGTATATATCTAGATGTGTATGAGTGTGAGATGGAGAGTTTGTGAATTCACACATCTTGGCTTTTTCTAGGACACGTGCTTCCTCTTGACTTTGTCCTTCTCATATGCTTTAATGATGTGGAGGATATCCATATTGTCTTCGTCAAGGGCACCTGTCGAGCGATCGAGACCCCAAGAAATCGAAGCAACTCTTCTTCTTCTTCAATGTACTCAGGATGAGCGAACTGCATCCTTGAGTGATAAAGTTTCCATGGCCTCCACTCTCGTAGGCATCTCTGGATATCTGGATATAGTGGAGAATACATGACAACATCATCATCCTCATCTTCATCATCTCCTTTCTCCGGGATTGGAGACATAAGGTTCTGCTCCTCCTCGCCTTCAGCAGCGTCAGTGGCAGGTGGAGAGACAACTCTTTCAATCGTGGTTGATTGTCTCTGCTTTCTCACTATCCTCAGTTGTCTTTTTCACAGCTGGGTCTTCAGTAGTCCTCTGCTGATCACCCTCAGCAGACTTGGCAGTTATATCAATAACTTCGGGAGACTGCTCTTCTAGTTTACCAACAATCTCAACTTGTGACTCTAGCTGAGTAACAGATTCAGTTTTCTTTTCAAGCTCTGAATGCTTGAAAAGTCTTCTTCTTTTGGTCCGAACCAGAGGGATTTCTGGTTTTTCTTCTTCTTTTAATTCATTGGCGGCGGGGGCCAGGGACGGGGCATCCTTCTTGGAGGGAGCTGCCTTCCTCGACTTGGCAGTCCTCTTCTTCCGTATGGCTGGAGAAGGGATTTGGGTTTCCTTCTCAGCCTCGACTATAGGGGTAGGAGACTTTGCTGCACGGGCAGGCGAATCGGCTGCAGGGGCAGGAGCATCCTTTTTCTTAGTTGCAGGGGCAACTTTCTTCTTCGCAGCTGCAGGGACAACTTTCTTCTTTGGAGGAGGGGTAACAGCTGTGTCCTCGGGTTCAGCTGATTCCCCCTCACTAGTTTCCGCCTTCTTTGCATGGGCTCTCTTCTGGGCACCAGAGAGGTCAGCCCGGAACATCTTCTTGTTGACATGGAAGGATTTTACATGCCGAAGGGGAATGCCCTTCACTTACATGCCCTTCACTAGGTATGCGAGTACTCTAGAGTCGAAAGCCTTGAGACTGACTTTACTAGCATCTCAAACGATTTTCTTGGCAAGGGTTTCATCGGAACCCCGCTTCACCATTCCTTCAAAGTCGTCTCGATGAGCCGGTGGGATCTGCTTTCGATAGTTTCACAAAGTCGTGCTTTTGTGCCATTTCTATAGAGTTTTGCCGAATGAAAAACGAAAAGCTTGCTTGAAAGATTTTAGGGTTTCGTAGAGAAATTGCCTTAGTCTTGGAAGATGTACGGTGCGCGTAAGGTGAGAGAAATGAAAACTTCCGTATATAAGGGACGTGAAGGGACACATTTTCGGATTTTGAATTTGTTGATTAAGATCAACGGCTGAGATTAGCACGTCAAAAATGCATTAACTTCATCGCATTTAATGCGGAAACATTTATATCCAATCATATGCTTATCTTTGTGCGACTTTTTTATCGCACTCCGCTATTATTACGTCTGTTGGCGTCATCCTTAAAAACATTCCCGCTCATTTAAAATGATCTGCGTTTTTGTCACTTAGCTCATAAATGACTCAAACATATCAAATATGACTTAACTTTGCTTCTCTCTTTTCATTAGTGATTGAGCTGTCAGCTAACTCGATATAGCCGACTTTCTCTGGTATGGGCCGATTTACTCAACTTTTCATCTTCTATCCCTTCTGTTTGAGTCTTCTGATTGTCAACTCACTCAATTAACCCTAGCTCATTCTTAAGCTCTTCAAATCTTGACTCACATAGGGGCTTGGTGAATATATCAACTAACGCTTATTAGTTGAGATATATTCCAAAGTGATGTCTCTCTTTTCAACATGATCTCTTATAAAATGATACTTGACATCAATGTGCTTTGTTCTTGAATGCAACACAGATTTTGAGTGATTGCAATAGCACTTGTGTTATCACACATAATTGGAAATTTTTTTCTTCAATCTCATAATCTCTCACTTGTCTCATCCATAAGAGTTGGGCACAACAATCCGCAAAGAATGTACTCTGCTTGATTGTGGATGTGGCTATTGAGTTTTGCTTCTTGATAAACCAGAAACCAATCTATCTCCAAGCATTTGACATGTACCGCAGGTACTTTTCATGTCAACTCTACATCCAAAGATAGTTTGAGTCTGAATAACCAATAAGCTTGAATCCTCCTTCCTTTGGATACCATAAGCCAATTTCCTGGCATCCTTCAAATACCTAAGGATTCTCTTAATCGTAGTCATGTGGCTCTCTTTTGGTGCAGATTGGAATCTTGCACATACACCTACCGCAAAGGTGATGTTTGGCACTTGGTACATTAAGTAGAGCAATGATCTAATGAGTGCTCTATATTCTGTCCGATCTGCAGCCTTGCCATCCGCATCCATGTTCATCTTGACTTATGTGTTCATTGGTATTTTCACGTAAGACTTCTCTTCCATACCAAGTTTCTTCATTAAATCTACGTGTACTTTGTTTGACTTATGAAGGTTCCATCCTTCAATTGCTTGACTTGAAGTCCTAGGAAGAAAGCCGCCTCTCCCATCATGCTCATCTCAAATATGCCTTGCATGAGGTTTGAGAACTTATCACACAGCCTCTTTATTTGTGGATCCGAAATCGATGTCGACACATATATTTGAACAAGCAAGATACTCTCTCCATCTTGAATTTTGAAGAGCGTTTCATCCACCTTCCCTTTGGTGAATCCATTGTCGCTTAGAAATTGAGACAATGTATCATACCACGCTATTGGTGCTTGTTTCAATCCATATAATGCGTTCTTGAGCTTGTACATCTTATCCCCAATAGTCTTCTCAAAACCTGAGGTTGTTCAACATAGACTTCTTCCTCTAAAAGTCCATTTTGAAATGCACTCTTCGCATCCATTTGATATAGAGTAAAGTTTTTAAGTTCAACATAAGCAAGAAACATTCTTATTGCTTCTAATCTTGCAATAGGAGCAAATGTTTCATCAAAATCTATTCCTCTTCTTGGCGATACCCTTTGGCTACCAATCTTGCTTTGTTTCTTACCACAGATCCTTCCTCATTCATCTTGTTTCAAAAACCCATTTTTGCCAATAACATTTTGATGGGTTGTTCTCTGCACCAATTCCCATACCTTGTTTCTTTCAAACTGATTTAGCTCTTTCTTGCATGGCTTGAATCCAATGTGTGTCATCCAATGCTTGAGACACATCTTTTGGCTCTATTTGGGAAATAAAAAAGTGAACAATGCTTCTTCTTTGAGCTCGATCCGGTTCTTACACCATCTCTAACATCTCCAATAACTAACTGGGGGATGGTCTCTTAGCCATCTAACATCGTTGGAGCAAGTCACCGGATTCACCGTCTCGCAGACTATGTTGTCTTGAACAACTCTTTCATCGCATTCACCAGACTTTCCAATCGTTTCTATGAGTTTCACTATCTCATCTTCATATGGGTTGATTGCTCTTATTTCGGCTTCAACATAAGGACTCTTCTCGCATAGTTGGATGATATAACTTGTCACTAACTCTTCAATGTCTTCTCCATTCACATTAGGTTCATCAAAAACCACATTGATAGACTCTTCTCAGGCAAATTGCTTAAATATTACAAAAATGAAATGAAATTGTGAAAATATATTGAAAATAAAGGGGTTGAGTTTTTACTTGTTGACGCACATAGCTTGTGCGCCAACCAAATGTTTTTTAGTTTTTTTAATGATCCCCATTATTGGATATATTTGTAGTTATAAGTTTTGTGTGGAGTTATTTTCTATGGGGATGAAATTCTTAATTAGGACAACCTTAAATTAATATGTGCAACCGCGGCGATTAATATAGTTGAATTAGGGGTCAATCGTGTTGTGTTTCGTGTTCACGGTCGCGTTCTCGACACGGGTATAATCATGGCCGATTGTGACCCGACACGATAACCCGACACCTAACCTAACATAAATTTAGCGGATATAGGTACAACCCTTAGCGGGTTCGGGTCAAAATTAGGTCGGACACGGTTAACACTTCGAAATAAATAGGTCATGTCGTCGACGACTCGGGTCGACACAATTGACCTATTTAACCCATTTAATTTATAGTAACATATTATTTTCATATTTTGTGATGTTTTAGTTAATTATACGATGTTTTAGTTAATTATAATGGTGGACATTGAATGCATTTTCTAATAATTTAAAGTACTTTTTATTTATAATTTTACTTTTTTTTTTTCGTGTTATATAAGTTTTTCGTGTCGTGTTCGGGTTACCCGTGTCATAAACGGGTCGTATTCGTGTCTTGTATCTTGATACGAATAATTAAATCGGTCGTGTTCATGTCAAACGTGTTATACCCATGTCGAAACACGACCCGCAAACACAAAACATAACAAGATTGATACCCCTAATTCAACTATATTAATCGCACGGTTGCACATTTTAATTTAAGGTTGTCCTAATTAAGAATTTCATCCCCATAGGAAATAACCCCACACAAAACTTATAACTACAAATATATCCAATAATGGGGATCATTAAAAAAAAAATTAAAAAACATTTGGTTGGCGCACAAGCTGTGTGCGCCAACAAGTAAAAACCCAACCCCCTTTATTTTTAACATATTTTCACAATTTTATTTCATTTTTGCAATATTTCAGCAATTTGCCCCTCTTCTCGTGACCATAGTACTTTTGTTCAAGACTTATAGGCTTTGCTCTCACCAATCCCAAAAAGATAACTTCATCGACTTTTAGCATCGAAAGCTTTAAATTATCTTTGCCATTGTTGTGGATGAAGTATTTACATCCAAATATCTTAAAATAACCAACATTTGGCTTTCTCCCCGTCCGATTTCATAGGGAGTCTTGGTTAATTTCTGTTAATCATGCATCTATTTTGAGTATAGCATGTTGTATTGATTTGTAGGTCCCAAGGGTGTGAGTGTAAGGTTTAGAAGGGGGTTGAATAAACCTTACCAACTTTTCACTTTTGGTCCTTTTTAAAATTCGAGAGTTGACACTATACGATTGTGTCCTTGGTGGACAACCAATTTAGTTAATCAAGAGAGTTAGTCACTCAACGACTCGACCGAGTGTTGATAGAATAACTCAGCTATTAAGATCGAATTAGCTCAACTGTGGTTTGTTTTCGGGGGAAGACTTAACACCCTTAAGTTTGGTTTAGTTATGATTTAATACTTGGTTTTAGTACTTAGAGATTATCAGTTGGATAGCAAATATGTCGTGAGAATTAAACAAATAAGATGCGAAATTAAAGTATCTTGAAATGTAAATGACACGATAAGTTTTTATAGAGGTTTGAAGATGGGGTAATTCTTCTACTCCTCTCTTCTCCAACTCCCGGAGGAATCCACTAAGTATTGATCAAGATACTGAGTGGTAAGTCAAGACAGATACAAGTCTTGATCACACAAATGACTTGATCCTTTGGGACTCGATCTGGAGATGCCTCACTCACTCAAGTGGCTTCTCGTCCGACTCGGCTTCTCCACAGGGCAGTTGCGCTTTGCTACTACAGCTCACTTGCTCAAGCTCTTAGAATTTGATCACGAAGCCCTCCAAAACTCGAGACTGGTTCGTCCTGAACCTTCCTACAATCCTTCATGGAATGTAGACCCCTTTTCTTCTAAAGTTTCCTCTTCAACGATTGAAGTTATCTTTCCTTCACAGTGAGTGTTGGATTGATTTTCTTCGTAGTGTAGGCTTGAGGATTAAACTTGAATGATTTTGAGAATATTTTGATTACGTTCGGATATTAGCTTGAATGTTTTTTTTTTTTTTTTTTGTTCGTAATCAATTATTCTTGAGTCATCCTCGGCCTTTTATAGTGATCTTTCAAAAATTTACCCGTTGAAGAGATAGCTTATTTTTTGAAAGTCACTTGTGGTCGTTGGCTTGTCTTGTTGCGATCCTTGGAATTTGCCACTTCCTCGTATGAATTATTCTTGACTTTTCGAGCACGACACGGTGTAGTGCTTCCCATTGGTTTATTTCCTTGCACGCTTCGTGGATCGAGCACTCCGAGAAAGGTAGCATGGAGATATTACTTGGTTAAGTAATTCTCTTGATTTACTCGCAACGGATCTCTTTCGATTATCTCGACTTGACCGCATTTCCTTGCTTTCCCAGGTGACTTAGAGTCGGCTTCCAATCGTTAAATGACTCTTCTCACTTCAACTAGAGACTTGACTATCTTGAGTTGACTTGACGATGCTTTACTCACCGCATCTCACCAGCACCTTCATCGAGTTCCCCGTCTTCTCTTCTTTTGCCAAATTCAGTTGTCTCGCAATGAGTCTTCCTACTAGTCTCCGAGTTGTCTTCTTGCATGTTTGGGCATAGCCGACTTAACTCACTTGACCACCCCTATTTATTACAATGCGCTTTACAACAAAAATGGGGTATCAACTTCCTATTCTAAGTTTTACATGGCATTTATCAAAATCTAAACAATAAATTTCCCAACAACGGCTTCAACCCAAAATTTCTTAGGCAATCCACTTCATAACATGGTCCTTGCAAACTTCCTTGAGAGTTCTGTTCCTTCTTTCATTTACTCCATTCTCACGGGAGTTCTTGTCATTGATAACTCATGAGCAATACCATTTTCAATACAATACTTGAGTGATTATCCCATTGACAAACTCAGTTCCTCTCCGTCATACCTTATCTCTATAATGGTTTGGCTCTTTTCATTTTGAACTCTTTTCATCACCGAGGTAAACTTCGCAAAGTTTCCTTCTTTTTGCACATGAAGATTGTCCATGTATATCTTGAAAATTATCTACCACCACTAAGGTGTATTTCTTTCCACTTATTATGGTTGGTTCAACTGACCAAATAGATCCATATGCAATCGATGTAATATCCTTATTGAAGAAGGATTTGGCTTATCTTTGAATGAAGATTTTATCTGCTTTTCCCATCCGCATGCATCACATACACTTTCTTTCTTGTATAATCGAGTCCGCAATCCTTCCACAAGATGACTCCTTGCGCTCTTGTTGATTCTCTTGAAATTCAAATGACTCGACTTCTTGTGCCACCCTTGATTGATTGGTTTTTTTTGCTAACAGACAAGTGCTTGGTGTGGCAAGAGACCAATCTACCACATACATATTCTTCTCGTCTTGATCCTTGTAACACTATTTCATTTGATTCATATCTTTGATCCGGCGCACTTCCATATTAGATCCAACATTGTAGCCCTTGTCATAGAGTTGGTGATGCTTAACAGTTTGAAGTTGAGGCCTTCAACATAAGCAACATCTGTGATTTCCAATCCATTCTTCTTGGTAGATCATGTGCCTTTGATTTCCCTTGGAGCTTCATTTCTCCAAATATGACTTTTGCACCTCTAATCTCCTTGAATCTTGATAGGTTTTTCTTGTTTCTGTCATATGTCCGGGAATGCCACTATCCATGTACCAGGTTCCTTGGCACTCGCTTGTTCCTTGAACTCGCAATCAAGGAAATTAGTTTTTAGGTACCCATACTTGCCTGGTCCCGACGGGTTAGTGATGTAAGATGATCCAACCAACCTATAGCCAAATGACTTGAATCTAAGAGGTTGCCATCTTTCAAAGGCCATAATCATAGTGCACATTTGCAAATTGCTTAAGGGTTTTAAGTTGGGAAAATAAGATTTTTAGTCCCGTAAGTTGGACCTTTTGGAGAATTGGTCCTCTAAATTGTCACATTCATTTTTTTTTAGTCCTTTAACTTTCACATTTCTAGTTATTCAGTCCTTTAACTTAACAATTTTATTTTTGGTCCTAAAACTTAACATATTTCAGAAATTTGGTCCTACAACTTAATATATTTTAGAAATTTAGTCCTATAACTTAGCAATAGTTAAATTTAACTATTTTATAGGACCAAATATAAAATAATTAAATTTCAATGTTTGGAAACTAATCAAATTATAAAAACAATTAAAATTAAATTAATTTGATTAATAAAAAGTTTAAATAAATAGAAATTTCTAAAATAATTAATGAATTCTAGGAAAATTAAAATAATTACATCAAATTAGTAACTTAAGAATAATTTGTCATATTTATGCAATTAACCTTTGGTGAGGATAATTATCTCCAAGAAATGTAATTGTAGACTAGTGTACAAGATGCATTTAATTCAGAAGGTTTAAAAATTAATGCTTAAATATTTTTTAAAAATTAATTAAATTAAAAAATAATTATTTATTTTTAAAGAAAATTAATTGTTAATTAAAATCATTCGATTTGAAAAATTAAATTAATTTAGAAATAACCTTTTAATAAATTAATTAAATTTAACTATTGTTAAGTTATATTACTAAATTCCCTAAAAAAGGTTACATGACCAAATTTCTAAAATATGTTAAGTTATAGGACCAAATTTCTGAAATATGTTACGTTATAGGACCAAAAATAAAATTGTTAAGTTAAAGGACTGAATATCTAGAAATTTGAAAGTTAAAGGACTAAAAATGAATGTGACAATTTAAAGGACTAATTCTAAAACATGTCCAACTTACAGACTAAAAATCTTATTTTCCTTTTAAGTTCATACAACAGTGTCTCTTTTGTCTCGTATGCCTGTGATATTTGTGATATTTCGAGTGTAGTCCCCGGATGCATATGTGTGCTTTGATAATAGCTCTTTTGCCTTTGGAATGACCTTTGTTGAGGTTTAGGTCTATACCATTTAGGCTTGTATTCCATTGGTCTTTGCTTATATTTTACATTGTAGCAATCACTTGCTTGGGTAGTTTCTACCATTCCCATCATATGTGTTTCTCTCGATGAAAACTTCCTGGGGTTTTGTTAGCTCTGTTTATTCTTCACAAAGTGCTTTCTATTTGGAGTTTTTGAGGAACTCGGCCGGATTTCTTCTCGCTTGTCCTCTCAAAGATACTCAATTGGTTGTTTTTCCTTTCCCTTTATATCCAAGGCCGTTTGTTTGTGATTGTGCTTTGGGATGAATGTGGGTGCAACATTTGGTGTTTTGGGTTTTTTTGATGCTTCATTGCTTGAAGATCCTTTTTCCAAAATCACTCTTGAGTTTGACTATGCACAAAGGAATTGAATCCTATGTCCGTCTTATCTCCACATTCCTTTTGACTCATGATAAGGTCATCCAATGATTTGGATGCCTTCGTAAATGAGGCAATCACATTTTTAAGATCATTTTCCCTCTTTTCTACAGCAGCTATCTCTGCTAATAGTTTAATATTCTTAGCCTTTCAAAATGTGTTCTCAACACTATGTGACTTAGAGTACTAAGCTCCTTAGTCACCGTGAGTTTTGCTTTTGAAATGGTTGTTTTCCGCATTTAGAAGTGTGTGTAAGGATTTAATATGCTCAAAGTCTTTCATCATTTTGCCTAATGAATCATAAAGGTCGGTGGGTGATGAAGTGTGTGTATCACAATCACTATCACTTGAATCTGAATGAGATGAGTTAGAGTGTACCTCATCTTCTTGGTCCGGTTGATCTTGTTCTTTAGCCATAAGGCATATCAAGGCTTATTCTTGGGATTGCTTGAGTAGTCGACTTCACTACTCTCTCGAGTCCATTTTCTTTGGACTTAGTTGTCTCGAGGTTTCAAGAGAACATGGCTTTCTTCTTTTCCCGTTTTCTTTCTCAAGACTTTTCTTTCTTCTTCATTCCTATATTTGTTGGTTGGTGGATATGAGTAATCAATTGCAAAGTGTCCTGGTTGTCTCCAATTCCAACAGAGGTTCTCGGCTCTTTGGTCAGCTCTCTCTGTTCTTGGGTTATCAGCTCTCTGATATTCAACCCTTTGATGCTCAGCTTTCTTGGGCGGCCTATCTTCCCTTGACTTGGAGGAGTTGAATGTCTCCTGGAGGCTTCATCATTGTTTCTTTTATAGTTCTTATTGAAGAACTTGGTGAATCTTTTAACCATTAGGGCAATCTCCTCTGTTTTATGGCTTCATTTGGTTCAACTCTCTTCCCATCCTTGACTATCGGTCAAAACTGGTGTCTTGGGTACAGATTGTCTCATCTTGATCTTTTCTTCTCGGTTCAAACTCATAGGCTTTGAGGTCCGAGAATAGCTCATGGTTGGATGTTTTTGAGAGGTCCATTGAATGTCTCGAGCCATAGTCTTCATTTCCCATTCATACACATCTCCTTCGTGTATATTCCTTCCCATGAGTAGAAAGCTCATTTGTTATTTCAGATGAATCTTGCATCCAAATTGATCCATAGATTCTCCTGCAAATATTTTAAAAATTTCAAATTTTTGAACAAAGAATGATAATTTATTTTCTTTAATTTGCTCTAATCCTTCACAAATTAAAGTCACTTATTCCGATTTCTTTTGTTGTTTTGCAAGATCTCGACTTTGTTGAACATTGCTTTGTCCAAAGTCTTGTAGAGTATGTCTTTGGCCACATTGTCCAAGTTATATCTTTTCCTATCATCATTTGTCAACTCACTCTTTGGTTTTTCAACCATGGTGGTGTTTCTTTAGCGGCTTCTTCCCCTTCACCGCAAATGCTTCTCCTTCTGATCGTATTCACTTTTAATATTTGCGTGTCCCATCCTCTATCACAAGCCACATTTCATCGTGTAAAGCGAAAAGATGAGCCTCGCATACGAATTTTTCAATCATCAAATTCTTCAACAAAGTGAACATAGGAATGCGTGTTAAATTTGCTTCCATGATAATAACTTTTGCTATGAGCCCTCCAAAGAATTTGATACTGGTTTGACCTTGAACCTTCCTACAATCCTCCTTGGAAAGTAGACCCTTTTGATTCTTCAAAAGTTTCCTCTTCAACAGGTTTGAAGTTGTCTTTCCTTCACATACCTTGTGTTGGATCGATTTCCTTCGAGTTTCGTGGCTTGAGGATTTGCTTGAATATAATTGAGAATATTTCACTTTTACGACTTGAATATTACTTGCTTGTTCATGGTTTAGGTAACATTTTCTCAATGAATTCCTCGGCCTTTTATAGTGAACTTTCGAAAATCTGCCGTTGAAGAGATAGGTTGATTTCAAAAGTCACTTGTGTTCGTTGGCTTGTCTTTTCTTGGTCCTCAATCTTGAGATGTAGACCCTTCCTCGTATTAAATGAATTCGCACTTTTCGTGTTCGACACGAGGTGTAATGCTTCCCATTGGTTTATTCCTTTTGCACGCTTCGGATGAGCACTTTAAGACTGGCAAAGATGGAAGTGTTACTTATTTAAGTAATGTTCTTGACTTGCTTCAATGGATTCATTTCGATTAACTCCTCTTGCACGCTTTTTTTTTCCCAGGTGACTTGAGTCTGCTCTGAACATTGGATGACTCATCTTACTTTCAACTTGAGACTTGGCTTCTTGAGTTGACTTGACTAACTCTTCACACAATTGTTCTCGCCTTATACATCTTGAGTCGAGTTCTTGATTTTCTATCTTGGCCATACTCAAATGTTCCACATCGAGTCCTCACTTGATCTTGAGATGACTTCTTGTATTTCCGGCGTAGGCGACTTGACTCGGCTTTTTCTAGCCCTATCTATTACAACATAAATTACAAGGAAAATGGGGTGCTAACTTTCAAGTTTAAGTTTTACATGGCATTCATCAAAATATATTAAATAATTTTCCCAACAACTAGCTACATCTCATCGTGTAGGGATAATAGATGAGCATGTATATGAATTTTCCAGTCATCAAACTCTTCTACTATAAAAAAAAGGGAATGCGAGTTAGATTTGCTTCCATGATAATAACTTTGCTTTTGAAATAAAAGCTTTAAAAACTCTCTAGACCAGACTTGTTGAACAATGTTCAAATATCTAGCTTGTTCCACGCGCGTTGTTTACTCTTTGTTGCCACCACTCCCGATTCTCGACTATTATGCCTCAAGTCGCAATAAGGTTGGCAACTTGTTGTGTATTTTGTGTTTGTACTTTCTCTAATTCGCCTCCTAGATTCGTTGTGGAGTCATCTGCAGCATCCTCCGACCTTGCTGCGGTGGAGGGAGGAGTTTCCCCCTCGGGCGCACACCGGTGAGTGACTTGAATGGGTTCACTCGTCTCCAAACTCCCTACCGTGTGTCTCGAGTGTTCAACCGTTGGGCAGGTGGTAAGACACCTTCATTAGGAGTTAGCTCGACTGGGTCCCCACTAACCCGCTTTCATCGCCAGCTTTCCTTAATTCCTTCTTTTGAGTGAGTTGGGGAAGTGGTGGCGCAACAATCGTGGAATATGCGCACCACTCCCCATTGGGTCCAACTCCGCTTGTGTTTTGGAGGACTCTCCTGGTCCCTCCATCATTCTTTTCTCATGAAGAATTCTCGGATTCGTGCATTGCTTCTTTGCATTTGCAACTCTTCTCGCGGGCGTGCGGCGGTCCGATCCTCATCACTATCGATAAGACGTCGAGGATATGATGTGTTTGTTACGTAGTGCCGGTGATAGGGCGGCGATCTTTGGCCTTCTCACGTGCCTCGACTTCCTCTCTCTCGCTGTCTCTCCTTCTCCTTGTCCTTGAAGATCTGCAAGATATCGTGTAGTTTTCTTCATCCAATGTTTGGACCACGGTGGTCACTCCAAGAAAGTTCATCGGTTCCTTCTTCTTCTTCGATAAACTCAGGCCGTTGGAACTGTTCCTGGATCGACTCAATTTCCACTTCCTCCACTCTCGCACATCATCATCTCTTTTCGAACTTTCTTCTTGTTGTCCCTCATTCTCGGGGATAGAAGGTAGCAAGCTTTGGTGCTCCATTCTCACACCGTGCATTTGCCGGGGGAGGGGATACGATTCTCACAACAAGTTAGATTTCTCGGCTACTTCTTGTAGTTCGGATTGCTTGATGATTCTTCTTCATCTCTTAGTTCGCACTGGAGGGATTTACTGGTTCGGAGAGAGTGTCTTCGAGTCCGGCGGGGGCCGGTGGCTTTGGTGTTTTCCTCCTCGAGCGGCAGCCATCTTGGCTTATCGTTCTCCTCTTTTTGACGACCGGAGAAGGTATTTGAGATTCTTTCTCGGCCGTTCTTCTTTGGGCGAGAGACACGGCCTGCGGGGTAGGAGGAGCAGATTGTTTTTCTTAGGCTGCGGGGCAGCGATTCTCTTAGCAGGGGCGAGGGCGACTTTCTTCTTTGGTGGAGAGGAAACAACAGTATCTTGGTCACCGATTCCCCCTCACTTGTATCGCTCTCTTGACGTGGGCTCTCTTAAATGCGCCCAGAGGGTTTGATCTCGAACATCCTCTTGTTTACATGGAACGCCTTTCTATGTCGAAGAGGACTCCTTTCACCTCCATCGGCCGGCCAATCACCAGGCCATATCCCGGGATCCTCCAAACGCACCATTCTCCTTGAAGGATTTGTTCCCTACATTCTCGTGCAGCGGTCTGCATTTGTAGACAAACTCAGCCAGTTTACTTGCTTTTCTTCAATGATCGCAGCCATTACGATCGTTTTTGCTTTAAACGTTGGTCAAAGCCGCCAAATTTGATGTCTATGCATATGCCAACTATGTCCAACAGTTTGTGGTAGTCCTCTTCAAGCCCCCTTTTTGGTCAGACTATCTTTTCAAAGATAGTCGGTCTTGGCTACTTCCTTCCAAGCGGCCCAAGTCTACGCTCGGCTTCATTGATTTACGGTGCTCCTTCCGCGGTAGTAGCGCGTGTTCGCGGATCCTTGGCAGAGATGATGAACTCCTTCCCGTGAACAGAGGATTTGATCCCCTCATCGTGAATCTCAACGTTCACGTAGAACTGTGCGACCTCTTCCACATAGGTCATCGAGAACTCCATCGTCAGAAATGGTTTCAGCCCGGACGTTTCGAGCTTTTCAAACGATTTTCTTTATGAGGCGTCATCGGACCCCTATTTGACCATTCCTCGAAATCCACAAAGAGACCCAATGTGGATTTGCTTCCCTAGCTTGACGAAATCATAAGTTGATGCCATTTTTCAGTATTTCACGAAAAGAAACTTAGAAGTTGATTTGAATATTGATAGGGTTTTGAGAGAGTTTTGCCTTTGCTTCTGAGATAGAAATGAACCGTTTTGGTAATATGTGAGAGAAAACAGAAAAATGGTTTAAGTATGGTTTCGAAAGGACGTGCGGGTGGTTTTGAAATGTAATCGAAATCAACGGCTTAGATTTTGCACGCCGATTAGCATTTAATGTCTTGAATTTAATGCGCAAATTTATATCCAATCATAAGCTTGGTATGCGACTTTTTGCTGTACACATCATCATTATCTTTGACGTTTTAAAAACATTCCCGCTTAGTAAAACGATTGCGTTTTGTCACTTTGCTCATAAATGACTCGGTTTGTCCCTTTAGTCCGATTTAACTCTTACGTCACAGCTCTCAATGACTCACCGTCGACTAATTCGATAGTCAGTCTTTCCGACATGGTCGATTTATTTAGCTGATTTTGAGAATTCATCTTTTTCTCTTTTTTGTGCTTCATTTCTTTTCTTTGAGTCTTCTCGAGTGTCACCTCAATTAACCCTAACTCATGCTTGAGTTCTTCAAATCTTGACTCACATAATGGTTTTGTGAATATGTCGATAATTTGTTTATCGCTTGAAATATATTCCAGGATGATGTCCTTCTTTTCAACATGATCTCTTATGAAACACAGGATTCGAGTGATTGCAATTGCACTTGTGTTATCACACATGATTGGAATTTCCTTTTCTTCAACTTCATAGTCTCTCGATTCTTTGCCTCATCCATAGGATTTGGGCACAACTACCACCCGACTATGTATGTATTCTGTTGTAGAGGTGGCTATTGAATTTTGCTTTTTGCTAAACCAGGGAAATTAGCCTATTCCCAAGCATTTGGCATGTGCACAAGTGCTCTTCCTGTCACAACTCGCATCCGGATAGTCGTAGTCTCAATAGCAAATTAGCTTGAATCCACCTTCCTTTGGATACCATAAGCCAACTTCTTGGCTTCCTTTCAAATATCTCGAATCTCCTCTTAGTGCAGATCATATGGCTCTCCTTTGGAGCGATTGAAATCTCGCACATACACTTTCTACAAGAAAGGTGATGTCCGCCTGCTTGCCATGAGATAAAGCAATGATCCAATAAGTGCTCTCAGTATCTTGTTTGATCTACGGGCTTGCCATCCGCATCCATGTCCATTTTGATGATGTATTCATTGGTATTTTCACGAGAAGACTTCTCCTCCATACCAAATTTCTTCATTAAATCTCTGGTGTATTTTGTTTGACTTATGAAGGTTCCATCCTTCACTTTGTTTTACTTGGAGTCCAAGGAAGAATGTCACTCTCCCATCATGCTCATTTCAAATTTGCTTTGCATGACGTTTGAAATTTTTTCACATAGCTCTTTGTTTGTGGATCCAAAAATGATGTCATCCACATATATTTGAACAAGCGGTATGCTCTTCTTGTCTTGAATTCTAAATGTGTTCTATCTACTTTTCCTTTTGTGAATCCATTCTCGATTAGGAATTGTGACAAAGTATCATACCATGCTCTGGGTGCGCTTTCAATCCATACAGAGCTTTCTTGAGTTTGTATACCTTATTTCCAAGAGTCTTCTCGCAAATCCTGGAGGTTGTTCAACATACACTTCTTCTTCCAATAAACCATTTAGGAATGCACTTTTTACATCCATCGATATACAATAAAATTCTTGTGAGTCTGCATAGGCAAGAAACATCATTATAGCTTCCAATCTTGCTACGAGGCAAATGTTTCATCAAAATCTATTCCTTCTTCTTGGCAATATCCTTTGGCTACTAGTCTTGCTTTGTTTCTTACCCGTAACCCTCATCGTTCATCTTGTTTCGAACACCCATTTAGTACCAATAACATTTTGATGGGTGGGTCTTTGAACTAACTCCCATACTTTATTTCTTTCAAACCGATTCACTCTTCTTGCATAGCTTGAATCCAATGTGTGTCATCCAATGCTTGTAACACATCTTTAGGCTCTATTTGTGAGATAAAGCATGTGAACATAGCTTCTTGTTGAGTTCGGATCTTGTTTTGACACCTTCTCTTATATCTCCAATGACAAGTTCTGTGGATGGTCTTTCACCATCTTACATCGAGTTGAAGTAAGTTAGGATTCGATCGTCTAGCGATGTGTTGCTTTGATCACTGTCTCGCAATCACTTAGCCGCAAATTTCCCAAGATTTTATGAGACTCGGCTATCTCATCTTCATCCGAGTTTATAATTCGACTTGACTTGACATAGGACTTTTTCTCGTATGGTTGGATGATTCAACTTATCACCGACTCTTCAATGTCTTCTCCATTTACATTTGGCTCATCGAATACCACATGAATGGATTCCTCTCGCAACCATAGTCCTTTTGTTGAGTACTCTGTAGGCTTTGCTTTCGATTAAGTATCCCAAGAAGATACCTTCATCGACTTTAGCATCGAAAGCCTTTAGATTGTCTTTGCCATTGTTATGGATGAAGCATTTACATCCAAATATTCTAAAATATGCAACATTTGGTTTTCTCCCCGTCCAAATCTCATAGGGAGTCTTTGTCACCGTCTGTTTATCATACATCTGTTTTGAGTGTAGCAAGATGTGTTGATTGCTTCACCCAAAATCTCTTTGGTAACCCCCTTGACTAACATGGTCCTTGCTGCTTCTTTGAGTGTTCTATTCCTTCTTTCGCGCAACTCCATTCTCTTTGTGGAATCCTTGCTCTGAGATAATTCATGACCAATGCCATTTTCAATACAATATTGAGTTATTATACCATTGACAAACTCGGTTCCTCTGCATCCGATCTTATTTTGATAATGGTTTGGCTCTTCTCATTTTGAATCCTCTTCATCACCGTGGTAGTTTCAGAGTTTCTTTCTTCTTACACATGAATATTGTCCATGTATATCTTGAGTAGTCATCTACTACCACCAAGGTATATTTCTTCCCACTTATGCTAGCTGGTTCAATCGGACCAAATAGATCCATATGTAGCGGTGCAATATCCTTGTTGAAGATGGGCATGTATTTTCTTTGAATGATGATTTGATCTGTTTTTTCCTTCGGCATCGTCACATATACTCTCCTTCTTGTATCTTGAGTCCGGAAGACCTACCACAAGATTACTTCTGCAAGCTTGTTAAGTGTTTTGAAATTCAGGGTGACTCGGCTTTTTGTGCCACACGACTTGATTCAAATGCTCTTTTTGCTAATAGATGACAGTCTTTGGGTGTAGCGGTTGACCAATCTACTACATACATGTTGTTTTGTCGCATCCTTGCAACACAACTTCATTTGATTCAATATCCTTGATTTGGCATATACCCATGTTAAATCCAACATTATAGCCCTTGTCACAGAGTTGGTGATTGCTTAGCAAGTTGAAGTTGAGTCCTTCAACATATGCAACATCCGTGATTTCTAATCCGTTCTTCTTGATGGATCCAATGCCTCTTATTTCTCCTGAGCTTCATTTTCTCCAAATATGACTTTTGCTCCTTTAACTTCCATGAATTTTGACAGATTTTTCTTGTTTCTGTCATATGTCCGGAATAAACACTATCCATGTACCAGGTTCCTTGGCCTTGGCAATTGTTCCTTGAACTGCTGCAATCAAGGAAATTAAGTTTTAGGTACCCATACTTGTCTCGGGTCCCGAGGGGTTAGTATTGTAAGATGATCCAACATGCCTATAGCCAAATGATCTGGCTCTAAGGGGTTGCCATCTATCGATGCCATAATCATAATTAATTTTGGCAAATTGCTTGGGGATTTTAGGTTCATACAATTGTCTCTTTTGTCTCGTATGCTTGTATATGTGTTTTAGCAATTGCCTTCTTTGGGTAATTATGGTGTCTCTGAGTGTAGTGCCTAGGAGCATATGTGTGCTGATGAAAGCTCTTATACTTTTGGAATGGCCTTTCTTTGAGTTCTAGGCCTTTGCCATTTGGGCTCATATTCCATAAGTCTATCTTTGATAGTTCACATCGTTCCAATCGGCTTGTCTTGGATATTTTCTACCATTACCATCATATGTGTTTCTTTGATAGAACTTTTGGGGTTATTGGTAGCTTTGTTTCTTCTTTACAGAGTAATTCTGTTTGGAGTTTTTGAGGAACTTGGCTTAATTTCTTTCTTCTCACTTTGTCCTCTCAATGCACCCAACTGGCAAGTGTTTTCCTTTTCCTTTATAACCAAGGCCAGTTTGCTTGTAATTGTGCTTTGGAGTGAATGTGTGTGCACCATTTGGAGTTTTGGATTTTGAGACACTTCATTGCTTGAAGATCCTTTTTCCAAAATTACTTTTGGAGTTTGACATAGCACGAGGAATTAAATCTAAGCCTGTCTTGTCTCTACATTCTCTTTGACTCATAATAAGATCATCCAATGATTTAGATGCCTTAGTGAAGGAGGCAATCACATTTTTGAGGTCATTCTCCTCTTTTCTATGGCAGCTATTTCTCGCTTATTAGCTTGGCATTTTCAAATTTTAAACTTTTATTCTCATCACTATTTGACTTAGAGTACTCGGCTCCTTAGTTAGTCGTGAGTTTTAGCTCTTAGTAGGTTGTTTTCCTCATTTAGTAGTGTGTGTGAGGATTTAATATGTTCAAAATCTTTCATCATTTTTCCTAATGAATCATAAAGATCAGGTGGGTGATGAAGTGTGTGTGTCACCAGATCACTATCACTAGAATCGAGTTTGATGAGTTAGAGTGTACCTCATCTTCTTGGTCGTCGTTGATCTTGTTCCTTGGCCATCAAACGGATCGGGCTTCTTCTTCGTAGTCACTTGAGTAGTCGGCCCATCGCTCTCTCAATCAATTGTCTCTCTTGACTTGGCCGTCTCGGTAGTCTCTGCGACCAACATTGCCTTTTCTTTTCTTGTCTTCTTTCTCTCAAGACCTTTCTTTCTTCTTCATTCCTGTATTTGTTGACTACAGGATATGGACAATCAATGGCATAGTGACCTGGTTGCCTACGGTTCAAAGATAGATATTCACCTTTTGATCGCTCTTTCCATTCTTGGATTGTCGACCCTTTGATATTCAGCTTTTTTGATGATCTGTTCTCTTGGTTGGCCTATCTTCCCTTGACTTGGAGGAGCCGAGTGTCTTCTGAAGATTCGCCCTTGCCTCTCTTGTAGTTCTTATTGAAACATTTTAACCATCGGGCTATTTCTTCGGATCAATGACTTCTTTGACCTCGACTCTTTTTCCATCCTTAACAATTAGAGCAAATTGTTTTGGGTACAAAATGTCTCTTCCTCGATCTTTTCTTCTCGGCTCAAATTCGTAGGCTTTGAGATCCGAGAATAGTTCATAGTTGGAGGTCTTCGATAGGTCCATGGAATGTCTCGATGCCATGACCTTCATTTCCCATTCAATGGGAGACTTTTTAGGATCTTCATACACATTTCCTTCTCGTGTATATTCCTTTCAAAGTGCGAGATAGCTCGTTGGTGATTTCGTGAACTGAGCATCCAGTTGATCCAGGTTTTCTCTGCGATCATTTTGAAATTCTCAAATTTTTGTCTGACCACGATAATTTAATTTCCTTGATTTGTTCTTAGAGCCTTCACAAATCAATGTTAGCTTGTCCTGATTTCTTTAGCCGTTTTGCATGATTTGACTTTATTGAACATGGCTTTGTCCAAGGTTTTGTAAAGGATGTCCTTGGCTACATTGTCCAGTTGTATCTTTTTTCTGTCATCATTTGTCCATTCGATTCTTGATTTTTCAACCATAGTTGGTCTAGGGGCAACATCCTCTTCACCTTCACCGTAGCTCTTCTTACAGTGTGTTCGCTTAAGATTTGCGGTGGCCCATCCTCTATCACTATCCACATCTCATCATGTAATCTTTGATAGATGAGCACATATGAATTTTCCAATCATCAAATTCTTCATTTGTGAACATAGGGATGCGTGTCAAATTTGCTTCCATGATAATAACTTTTAATGATAAAAGGAGTTTTGAAAGCTTAAGTACTAAAACAGACTTTGAAAAGTTTGGAGATCTAGTTCAAGAACCGGTCACGGAAGGCTCAATGAACCAACCGCTATGATACCACTTGTAGGTCCCAAGGGTGTGAGTGTAAGGTTTAGAAGGGGGTTGAATAAACCTTACCAACTTTTCACTTTTGGTCCTTTTTCAAATTCGAGTTGAATATATCACATTTTGTGTCCTTGGTGGGCACCAATTTAGTTAATCAAGAGTTAGTCACTCAACAGACTCGGCGAGTTTGTTGATAGAATAACTCAATTTGTTAAGATCAATTAGCTCAACTGTGGTTTGTTTTCAGCGAAGACTTAACACCCTTAAGTTTGGTTTAGTTATGATTTAATACTTGGTTTTAGTACTTAGAGATTATCAGTTGGATAGCAAATATGTCGTGAATTAAACAAATAAGATGCAGGAATTAAAGTAATCTTGAAATGTAAATTACACGATAAGTTTTTATAGAGGTTCGAAGATGGGGTAATTCTTCTACTCCTCTCTTCTCCAACTCCTAGAGGAATCCACTAAGTATTGATCGGTATACGAGTGGTAATGAGTCCCGTCAAGTCTTGATCACACACGGTGACTTGATCCTTTGGGACTCGATCTGAGATGCCTTGGTCACTCACCAATGGCTTCTCGTCCGACTCGGCTTCTTCACGGGGCATTGCCTTGCTACTACACTCACTTGCTCAAGCTCTTAGGATTTGATCACGAAGCCCTCCAAAACTCGAGACCGGTTCGACCTTGAACCTTCCTACAATCCTTCGTGGAATGTAGACCCCTTTTCTTCTAAAGTTTCCTCTTCAACTGATTGAAGCTATCTTTCCTTCACATGTGAGTGTTGGATTGATTTTCTTCGTAGTGTAGGCTTGAGGATTAAACTTGAATGATTTTGAGAATATTTTGATTACGGTCTGATATTAGCTTGAATGTTTTTTTTTGGTTCGGGTAATCAATTATTCTTCGTAGTCATCCTCGGCCTTTTATAGTGATCTTTCAAAAATTTGTCCGTTGAAGAGATAGGCTTATTTTTTGAAAGTCACTTGTGGTCGTTGGCTTGTCTTGTTGCGATCCTTGAATTTGCCACTTCCTCGTATGAATTATTCTTGACTTTTCGAGCAATCGACACGGTGTAGTGCTTCCCATTGGTTTATTTCCCTTGCACGCTTCTCGATCGAGCACTCCGAGAAAGGTAGCATGGAGATATTACTTGTTTAAGTAATTCTCTTGATTTACGTACAAACGGATCTCTTTCGATTATCTCGGCTTGACTGCATTTCCTTGCTTTCCCCCCGGTGACTTAAAGTCACTTCCAATCATTAAATGACTCTTCTGTCACTTCAACTAGAGACTTGACTATCTTGAGTTGACTTGATGATGCTTTAATCACCAGCACCTTCAATCGAGTTCCCGTCTTCTCTTCTTTTGCCAAACTCAAATTGTCTCGTGGCGGAGTCTTCCTACTAGTCTCCGGTTGTTGTCTTCTTGCATGTTTGGGCATAGGCCGACTTAACTCAAACTTTTGGCTTGACCCATATTTATTACAATGTAGTTTACAACAAAAATGGGGTGCCAACTTCCTATTCTAAGTTTTACATGGCATTCATCAAAATCTAAACAATAAATTCCCCAACAACGTCTTCAACCCAAAATCTCTTAGGCAATCCGACCCACTAACATGGTCCTTGCGACTTCCTTTGAGAGTTCTGTTTCCTTCTTTCACTACTCCATTCTGCGCGTGGAGTTCTTCTTTGATAACTCATGAGCAATACCATTTTCAATACAATCGAGTGATTATCCCATTGACAAACTCGGTTCCTCTGTCATACCTTATCTTTATAATGGTTGGCTCTTTTCATTTTGAACTCTTTTCATCACCGTGAGGTAACTTCGCAAAGTTTCCTTCTTTTTGCACATGAAGATTGTCCATGTATATCTTGAAAATTATCTACCACCACTAAGGTGTATTTCTTTCCACTTATGATGGTTGGTTCAACTGGACCAAATAGATCCATATGCAACAGATGTAATATCCTTATTGAAGAAGGATTTGGCTTATCTTTGAATGAAGATTTTATCTGTTTTCCCATCCGCATGCATCACATACACTTTCTTTCTTGTATCTCGAAATCGGCAATCCTTCCACAAGATGACTCCTTGCGCTCTTGTTGATTCTCTTGAAATTCAAATGACTCAGCTTCTTGTGCCACATCCAACTTGATTCGGCTGTGCTTTTTGCTAACAGACAAGTGCTTGGTGTGGCAGTAGACCAATCTACCACATACATATTCTTCTGTCTTGATCCTTGCAACACTATTTCATTTGATTCAAGATCTTTGATCCGCGCACTCCCATATTAAATCCAACATTGTAGCCCTTGTCACAGAGTTGGTTGATGCTTAACAGGTTGAAGTTGAGGCCTTCAACATAAGCAACATCTGTGATTTCCAATCCATTCTTCTTGGTAGATCATGTGCCTTTGATTTCCCTTGGAGCTTCATTTCCTCCAAATATGACTTTTGCACCTCTAATCTCCTTGAATCTTGATAGGTTTTTCTTGTTTCTGTCATATGTCCGAACAACCACTATCCATGTACCAGGTTCCTTGGCACTCAGTTGTTCCTTGAACCTGCAATCAAGGAAATTAGTTTTTAGGTACCCATACTTGCCTGGGTCCTGAGGGGTTAGTGATGTAAGATGATCCAACCAATCTATAGCCAAATGACTTGAATCTAAGAGGTTTCCATCTTTCGATTGCCATAATCATAGTGCACATTTGCAAATTGCTTAAGGGTTTTAAGTTCATACAACTGTCTCTTTTGTCTGTAGGCCTGTGATATTTGTGATATTTATGAGTGTAGTCCCTGGATGCATATGTGTGCTGATAATAGCTCTTTTGCCTTTGGAATGACCTTTGCTGAGGTTTAGGTCTATGCCATTTAGGCTTGTATTCCATTGGTCTTTGCTTATATTTTACATTGTACCAATCAGCTTGGCTCGGGTAGTTTCTACCATTCCCATCATATGTGTTTCTCTGATGAAACTTCTGGGGGTTTTGTTAGCTCTGTTTATTCTTCACAGAGTGCTTTCTATTTAGAGTTTGCTGAGGAACTCGGCTGGATTTCTTCTCGCTTGTCCTCTCGGCATACTCAATCGGCAAGTTTTTCGTTTCCCTTTATATCCAAGGCGGTTTGTTTGTGATTGTGCTTTGGGATGAATGTGGGTGCAACATTTGGTGTTTTGGGTTTTTTTGATGCTTCATTGCTTGAAGATCATTTTTCCAAAATCACTCTTGGAGTTTGACTATGCACAAAAGAATTGAATCCTATGCCTGTTTTATCTCCACATTCCTTTTGACTCATGATAAGGTCATCCAATGATTTGGATGCCTTCGTAAATGAGGCAATCACATTTTTAAGATCATTTTCCCTCTTTTTCTACAGACTATCTCTGCTAATAGTTTAATATTCTTAGCCTTGACTCTGTGTTCTCATGACTATGTGACTTAGAGTACTAATCTCCTTAGTCGTTGACGTTTGGCTTTTGAAATGGTTGTTTTCCTCATTTAGAAGTGTGTGTAAGGATTTAATATGCTCAAAGTCTTTCATCATTTTGCCTAATGAATCATAAAGGTCGGTGGGTAATGAAGTGTGTGTATCACAATCACTATCACTTGAATCAATGAGATGAGTTAGAGTGTACCTCATCTTCTTGTCCGGTTGATCTTGTTCTTTAGCCATAAGGCGGATCAAGGCTTATTCTTCGAATTGCTTGAGTAGTCACTTCACTACTCTCTCGGTCGCTTTTGCTTCTTTGGACTTAGTTGTCTCGGTAGTTTTTGACAACATGGCTTTCTTTTTTCTGTTTTCTTTCTCAAGACTTTTCTTTCTTCTTCATTCCTATATTTGTTGACTGGTGGATATGAGCAATCAATTGCAAAGTGTCCTGGTTGTCCAATTCCAACAGAGGTTCTCGGCTCTTTGGTCGGCTCTCTCTTCTTGGGTTATCGGCTCTCGATATTCAACCCTTTGATGCTCGACTTTCTTGGGTGGCCTATCTTCCCTTGACTTGGAGGGAGTTGAATGCCTCCCCGGAGGTTTCATCATTGTTTCTTTTATAGTTCTTATTGAAGAACTTGGTGAATCTTTTAACCATTAGGGCAATCTCCTCCTGTTTTATGGCTTCCTTTGGTTCAACTCTCTTCCCATCCTTGACTATCGGTCACTTTGTCTTGGGTACAGATTGTCTTCTCTTGATATTTTCTTCTCGATTCGAACTCATAGGCTTTGAGGTCCGAGAATAGCTCATGGTTGGATGTTTTTGAGAGGTCCATTGAATGTCTCGAGCCATAGTCTTCATTTCCCATTCATACACATCTCCTTCTATGTATATTCCTTCCCAAGAGTAGAAAGCTCATTTGTTATTTCAATGAATCTTGCATCCGGTGATCCATAGATTCTCCTGCAAATATTTTAAAATTTTCAAATTTTTGAACAAAGAACAGATAATTTATTTTCTTTAATTTGCTCTAATCCTTCACAAATTAAAGTCGACTCATTCCGATTTCTTTTTCTTTGTTTTGCAAGATCGACTTTGTTGAACATTGCTTTGTCCAAAGTCTTGTAGAGTATGTCTTTGGCCACATTGTCCAAGTTATATCTTTTCTGTCATCATTTGTCAACTCACTCTTTGGTTTTTCAACCATGGCTTTGGTCTTTCTTGTGACTTCATCCCCTTCACCGACTTCTCTCCTTACATCGTATTCACTTTTAATATTTGCGATGTCCCATCCTCTATCACAAGCCACATTTCATCGTGTAAAGCGAAAGATGAGCTGCATACGAATTTTTCAATCATCAAATTCTTCAACAAAGAACATAGGAATACGTGTTAAATTTGCTTCCATGATAATAACTTTTGCTATGAGCCCTCCAAGAATTTGATATCTTTGGTTTGACCTTGAACCTTCCTACAATCCTCCTTGGAAAGTAGACCCCTTTGATTCTTCAAAAGTTTTCTCTTCAACGAGTTTGAAGTTGTCTTTCCTTCACAACTTGTGTTGGATCGATTTCCTTCGAGTTTCGAGGCTTGAGGATTTGCTTGAATATAATTGAGAATATTTCAGCTTTTTACTGACTTGAATATTACTTGCTTGTTCGTGGTTTAGGTACCCTTTTCTCAATGAATTCCCTCGGCCTTTTATAGTGAACTTTCGAAAATCTTTCGTTGAAGAGATAGGCGATTTCAAAAGTCACTTGTGTTCGTTGGCTTGTCTTTTCTTGGTCCTCAATCTTGAGATGTAGACCATTTCTCGTATTAAATGAATTCGCAACTTTTTCGTGTCCCGACACGAGGTGTAATGCTTCCCATTGGTTTATTCCTTTTGCACGCTTACGGATGAGCACTTTAAGACCTGGCGGCATGGAAGTATTACTTATTTAAGTAATGTTCTTGACTTCTCAATGGATTCATTTCGATTAACTCCTCTTGTCACGCCTTTTTCCCCCAGGTGACTTGAGTGCGCTCTGAACATTGGATGACTCATCTGTTACTTCAACTTGAGACTTGGCTTCTTGAGTTGACTTGATCGACTCTTCGGGCAATTGTTCTCGCTTATACATCTTGAGTCGAGTTCTTAATTTTCTATCTTGGCCATACTCGGTTGTTCCACATCGGAGTCCTCAATTCGATCTTGAGATGACTTCTTGTATTTCCGGGCGTAGGCGACTTGACTCGACTTTTCTAGCCCTATCTATTACAACATAAATTACAAGGAAAATGGGGTGCCAACTTTCTAGTTTATGTTTTACATGGCATTCATCAAAATATATTAAATAATTTTCCCAACAACTAGCTACATCTCATCGTGTAGGGATAATAGATGAGCATGTATATGAATTTTCCAGTCATCAAACTCTTCTACTATAAAAAAAAAGGAATGCGAGTTAGATTTGCTTCCATGATAATAACTTTGCTTTTGAAATAAAAGCTTTAAAAACTCAAGTGTTGATTCTTTTGAATTACTGAGATCTAGTTCAGTAACCAGTGCAGAAGGCTAAATGAACCAACCGCTCTGATACCACTTGTAGGTCCCAAGGGGTGTGTAGTAAGGTTTAGAAGGGGGGGATTAAATAAACCTTAACAAATTTTCGATTTAGTCCTTTTAAATATTTTTAGAGTTAACACAAATCAGCTTAGTCCTTGAGGGACAACTAGGTTGGCTTACTCAACAAAGTTACCCACTCAATAGACTCGACTGGGCTGTTGATAGTATAACTTAGCTGCTTTCAGCTAACACTTAGAATTACAGTTGATTTGGTTTTTGTTCAGCGGAAGACTTTTCACCCTTGTTGTTTTAAACTTGTTTTGCAACACTTGTTTTAGCAGTAGTTATTATCAGTTGAGTTAAGCAATTATAACATATCAACAGATATAAGATATATGCAAGAAATGAAAGTGATGTAACTAAATAGACACAAGCAATTTTTATAGTGGTTCAAGGATGGGGTAATTCCTCTAATCCACTCTTCTCCAACTCTTGGAGGAATCTACTAAGTAACAAGATCTTAGTTACAATGCGATCAATAGTCGTAGTCGGCTTTGATCACACAGTGCTCACTCCTGGGACTCAGCTTCTTCACAAATCAACTGCCTTGCTACTTCAGCTCCTTCAAACTCTTGGATTTGATCACACAACCCTCCAACGAGTCTAAAGCCTTTGGTTCGAGCTTGAACCTCACTACTTTTCCTTCAACCTTGGAGAGTAGACCCCTTTGTTCTTTAAATGAAATTTTCCTCTTCAATTGGTGAAGTAATCTTTCCTTCACTGAATGTGTTGGATTGAGTTCCTTCGAATTTAGGCATGAGGATTTCTTTGAAAGCTTGATAGTATTTGCAGGTTATTGCTTGATTGCTTGTATGCTTGTAATGAACTCGATCGCCTTCTCTCACTTGCTTCCTCAACCTTTTATAGTGCATATTCGAAATTATGTCCGTTAAAGAGATATACATATATTTCAAATCTCACTCGTAGGTAGTTAAACTTGTCGGTCTTTGCAGCATTAATGAGGATCATACCATGAATTTAATGCTCTGCAGCCTTTCCTTAGTCTCACCAGGTTTTCAGGTACATCCCATTGGTTCCTTGCTTTTTGCACTCTTTCAGGAAAACATCTTTATTGTTGGAAGCCTAACACAGACCTATTTCTAGCAAAACCTTAACTTGTGTTGACAACGGATATCTTTCAGCTTTCTTCAAGTCTTGTTGGCTACATACCCCTTTGACATTCAATTCCAATCATTTTGATATGACTTAGCTGTCAGTCGGCTGTCTGAGACAACTCTTCTGTCACTTGATTGAACCTTCACTTGGATTCACACAGCTGACACACAGCTGAGTCTCTTTTTTAATCTTCAGTCGAATCTTGTAATCTTCAACTTAGCTGACTCCAACTCAGCTTATTTAGCCCTATCTATTACAAGTTGAATTACATAGAAAATGGGGTGGCAACTTCCTAATCTAAGTTTTAATTGATATCATCAAAATTTAAACATAAATTTTCTTAACGACTTGACTGAAGCTCTTCTGATTCACTCAGCTGTGACTCAGCTGATTCTTCTCTGCATTTCTTATGTATCTTCAACTTAGCTGCTTATCGACTCAGCTAATTTTCTAACTATTACAATGTTGAAATTACATACGGAAATTGGGGTGCCAACTTTCTAATACTAAGTTTTCTAAGAATCATCAAAATCTATACAATAAATCTCGTAATAATTTATCCCTTTTCAATGATGCCAAAACTTATTTACATCATTATGTGTTGAATTTAAAATAATTGAATGAATGTGTCAATTTTATTGAGATCATCCATCACTTACATTATTTGAATGTATTTACAAAGAATTGTAAAAATACAAAACAAAATTTTCAGACAACTAACATCTATCTGCTTGGTTGTCTTCTTCTTGTCTCTTCCTCTTCTTTTCTTCTTCTGTTATCTTCTTCTCTTGTCTCCATTCTTTCTTCTTATGCCTTCCTCTTCTCTTCTTCCTCAATCTTTCTTAGTCCCAGCTCATCCTGCTCATATTTGCGTGCCAGCTCAGTGGTTCTGCGTGCAGCTTCTCTATTCTGAGCTTCATCCATGCCCATCCAATATACAACGTCCATTTTGAGAGGGTTTATAACCATCATTCCACTTACTCTTTGTGGTGGAGAGCTTCTGCCTTTCCCACCAGAGTGAAAAACTCGACCTCTTCCTCTATCAGAACTTGTTCCCCCTACAAGGTTGCCTCCCCTGGGTACTTGGTTGCTGGGGTGACTCTTAGAAGTCTGCTGATTCTTGGAAGACTTTCCTTGAGTCAGTTGCTTCCTAGTCTCTTCTATATCTCTTAAGCCCTTAGCCCAATACAAATCCCAAGCATCACTAAGTCCATTCTAGCATAATATCTTTCGGAAAAAAGAGTGTCGGACTCTTCATTAGATCTTTCTTCCAATGTATCTGTGGTGGAGTAACTCCTTCACTAGGGAGCATCCTGTTTGGTGGACCGTCATATCGAATGTTTAGCTTCTGGATCCTCTCCTCTTGACTTTTGTCCAACTTAGCTATTTCTTCTTTTGATTTCTTAAAAGCTAATTCAACTGACAAGTCGTGAGGTAATTGAGAATGGATAGAGGTGGTGCTTTTGCCTTTAATGATCAATTTTGTACGGGTGCTTTCTCAAGTTTCTCTTCCTCCTTTTTGGGATAATCACCTCGAGAAGATGGTTGGACCGATTGGAGAATGGAGTCAAGTTTCGTTTGAGTCACGAGTCTCGCCGCTTCATGGTTAGAGTTGAGTACATGCATTTGATTCTTCATAGATAGAATTCTCGCTTTCACCAAACCTTCCATGTACTCCATCTTATTTTCCATCTTCGTGCGGAGCGTCTCCATATTTGATAGGTGACTATATTCCATTCTATCAATGTTATCATTTGACGATGCGGGAAGGCAAGTTGGTCACTCCCTGCACCAGCAATTTGGAATACAATCGTCTAAAGTAGCCAACTTGCTCCTGCGTAGAGCCTTTTGTCTGTTGCACCCATTCTTGATCCGTAGCACGCTCCTCGGATATCCCCAATAAGTGTGGCATCATGATTATCGATCGTGTGCTTAAGTCAAGAAACCTTTCTCCATAGCCTCAATCTCTACACACGTGGCTCTGAAGGCTCGTCGAAAGTCTGCTGCTTGCTCACTGGTATATTCAGGTGCGAACTTGAAATCAAAATCATGGCCATGAGGAACAATACATGTATCCGAAGGGATGTACATATCATTTGGGTTGACGTGAACATGGAATCGCGCTTTCTTTCTCAGACTCTGCTTCAAACGGGATATGTTCAATGAATGGAAAATGCAACATTCCCAAAATGTCACTAGGATCAGAGGAAGGTCCCAGTCCTCCTTCGGGAACACTTCTCTCATCTACCTGACTAACAATCTGTATTTGCCTCGGCTGTGAAAGCTTCATCGGCAGACGAAATCATGGAAAGCCTCTTCAGGCCGATCGTGCCTCAACTCTCTTAACAGCTTCACTGGCAACAATTTGAACTTCTTTTTGAGTTGTCTGGGCATCATCTGACTTAACATCTTCATGTGCAGGAGAAGTGGCTAGTTGAATTGGGGGACCAACAAGCACAAAACTCATGGTGTATTTGAGTTTGTCATCTAAATCACTAGCCTCCTTCTCAGATTCAGCTAATTCATCAAGATCTTCAGCTATGTCAGAATATTCAGCTTCTGAGTCAATTTCAACAAGAGCATCGATGACCATAGGCTCAGTTGATTCAGATTCTGGAATCATTGGAGCATTGTATGTCCCATGGGGTGAGTAGCAAGGTTTAGTCCTCGTGGAACAGCTAGGTTGGCTTACTTCAGCAAAGTTACCCACTCAACAAACTCGACTGAGCTGTTGATAGTATAACTTAGCTGGTATCAGCTAACACTTAGGTTTACAATTGATTTAGTTTTCGTTCAGCGGAAGACTTTTCACCCTTAATATTTTAAACTTGTTTTTCAACACTTATTTTTAGCAAATGTTATTATCAGTTGAGTTCAGCATATATAACTTAACAAAAGATATAAATGATATGCAAGAAATTAAAGTGTTGTAAGTAAATAAGACACAAGCAATTTTTATAGTGGTTCGAGGATAGGATAATTCCTCTACTGCTCCATCTTCTCCAACTCCCGGAGGAATCTACTAAGTAATGATCTTGGTTACAAAGCAGTCAATAGTCTGAGTCAGCCTTGATCACACAGTTGGTTGCTCCTGGCACTCAACTTCTTCACAAAATAGCTATCTTGCTAGTTCAGCTCCCTCGAACTCTTGGAATCGATCACACAGCCTTCCAATGAGTCCAAAGCGTCTGTTCGAACTTGAACCCTACTACTTCTCCTTGAACCTTAGAGAGTAGACCCCTTTGTCCTTCAAACAAATTTCCTCTTCAACTTGATGAAGTTATCTTTCCTTCACCGAGTGTGTTGGATTGAGTTCGTTCGATTTCGAGCTTGAGGATTGTCTTTGAAAGATTTAGAGTATTTGCGGGTTTGCTTGAATGCTTGTATGCATGTAATGAACTCGGTAACCTTTTCTCACTTGCTTCCTCAGCCTTTTATAGTGCAGATTCGAAAATATGTCCGTTGAAGAGATAGATATATGTTTCAAATCTCACTTGTAGGTTGTTGGCATGTCTTGTCCTTGCAGCATTAATGAGGATCGTACCATAATTTTAATGCTCTGCAGCCTTTCCTTGGTAGAGGTAGGTTTTCAGGTACATCCCATTGGTTTCTTGCTTTTTGCACTCTTTCAGCAAAATAGCTTTATTCTTTGGACTGGCACATGCCAATTTCAAGAAAAGCGCGGACTTGTGTTGACAACGGATCTCTATCGACTTTCTTCGAGTCTTGTCATTTGCATACCCTTTGACATTCGATTCCAATCATTTTGGAATGACTTAGGCTTCGTCGGTCGGTGACCGAGATAAACTTTTCGCCACTGATCAACCTTCACTTGGCTTTACACAAATGACACACTGGGTCTTCTCTTCAATCTTGATCGACTCTTATAATCTTCAACTTAGCCGACTCCAACTCAATTCATATAGTTTTATTTATTACAAGTTGAATTACGAAAATAATGGGGTGCCAACTTCCTATTCTAAGTTTTACATGGTATCATCAAAATCTAAACATAAGTTTTCCTAACAATTTCCCCTTTTCTAATGATGCCAAAACTTAAATAAATAAAACAAAGTAAATAGTGTAGTAAAAAAGAATGTATGTGTGAAATATGTCAATTTTATTGAACATATCATTCTTGTACTTTACAACGCACTTTACAACGCTTTTACAAAGTATACCCTATACACTGTATCAGAGCTATACTATCTATACAACTGTATCTGATCTTATTATAACAACTGTATACATGTATCAGAGCTATAACGATAAACTTACAAATTTATATTTACAGCTATGTAAAATACATTTCAAAGGGTTTGAGCCGTCTTCAACGCCTCGGCTGTTTCCTTATTCTCTCATCTTTTTCAGCTCTCTTCCTCTGCCTGTCTTCTTCTTCTGTTTTTCTCTTTTCATATGCTCTTTTAGCAACAGGGTCTTTCCTTCGCTGCCTTTATTCCCACTCTCGATTGACTCTTTTGTTTTCAGCTTTCTGCCTTCTTCTAGCCTCCTCGTTCTTCCTCTCCACTTCAATGTTTGCAAGTGTATCGTACCCAACCCAATAGTTGACTCCCTTCTTCTGTGGGTCAACATACCTTACGTCTTTAGGTCTTGGCTGTGGTGGAGTACCTCTGCCTCTTCCACCACTTCCAAACCTTCCCTTCCTCGATATGACTCGACTCCTCCTCTAGGAGTGTACTATCAGAGTCTTCCCAGTTGACTGACTGCTCGAACTCTGTTGCATCTCAGCTGATTTGTATAAGTCGAGTCCCTTCTCCCAGTACAAATCCCACGCCTATGGTAGAGTCATTTTCTTGAAGTATCCTTCAGCAGCTAGAGTTTTGAATTCCTCTAGAGATCTAGGTTCAGATCCTACATCCGGAATCGTGATTTCTCGAGGGGGTCTTACAGCTGGGAAATCTTTCAATAAACCAGCTGGGGGGCCATCGTAACTTGCTTTTATATCTTTTATCCCCTGGGAGTTCTTCTCAGCTACCTTGTCGAACTCAGCTTCAATGGCCTTTCTTGACTGTTTACCTGCTAATTTAGCTTTCTCTTCTACGGACAACTCTTTTGGTATTTTGCTGAGAATTGAGGCTATAACATCACCTTGCAGTGGAGTCTTAGCAAGCATGATTTTCAAGGGTAGCTTCTTCATTGAACTGCCTTCCCCCTTGCTTGTTTCCCCTTTCAATCCTTCCTTATCACTTCGCTGTTCTTCCTTCCTTTCATCTTGCCCCTTTTTGGCATCATCACCAAGGGGTAGAGCCAGGTGAGGGAATACTCCACTTAGGATTAGATCAATCTAATTATTTGTCGCGTCATGCCTATCATGAGTCGTGGAGTATGCTATTCTGAATTCGGATCTCAAGGCCATGGTCTCAGCTGCCATCAGCTTCATCTCAGTTTGGAGCACCTTTATTTGCTGTTCCACATTGGCCTCCATTCTTTGAATTTCTGATTTGTACTGAGCCTTAAGCAACTCCACGTGGTCCCTATGCCGTTGCTAGAACTTAGCATTGTCGAGATCTCCGATCACCATTTTTGCGAATAGAGATTTGATGTAGGTGACCTTTCACGCCTTTAATACCTTTATCTGTCCGATCCATTCTCTCGATTCTCAAAACAGTTCCTTGGTATCTACAATGATGGTGGCATCGCGGTTGTCTAGCCGGTCTCTTCTTTGCAAAACCATGCTCCATATTCTCTATTTCATCACAAATGGCTTTGAAGACTTTATGGAAGTCAGCTGCATCAGCGTACTATTCCTCTGGCCATACAACATCGAAGTCAAATCCAATCGACACCATAGTGGTCTCAGCTGGAGTTTCAATTTTTTCTGGAGAGACTTGGATGGTTTATCTGGCACATTCTGCGACTGACTCTGCTTCGAAGGGTATATGGGCTTCGAATGGAAAGTATTCAGCAAATAAATCCTCAGGGGAAATAGGAATCTACACGTCCTCGACCTGTGGAGGTATTCCATTCTCTTTCAAAATTTCCTCAACTCTATGTGCCTCAGTTGTTTCAGCGTCATCGGGACTTCGCTACCCTCAGTAGTCTCAACCGCTGATGGGCCTTGTACATTCCCTTTTGCAGTCTCAACTGCAGTAGGGTCTTCAGCAGTTATCCCTTCAGCAGACGGAGCTGCTTTAGGGTCTTCAATGGTATCCTTCGGAGTCTCAACTCCTTGGATTGCACGTTCAAGGCCAAGAGTCTCAACTCCCGTGGCCTCACTTTCATCCTTTGCCTTAGCAGCAGCAGCAACGTCATCGGCCTGCATGGCAGCTAAAGTTTCAGCTGAGATAGTCAGAACTGTCTGAGCTTCGTCAACCTCAATTTGCTGAACTGTAAGATTCTCACCATCGCCTCCTAACTCCTTTTGTGGTTGGTCTCCCACATCCTCCTCCGACCTAGCTGTGGTGGTTTGAGTTTCCCCCTAAGCTGGCACCAGCTGAGTCTCGAGCAATGGGGTCACTCGAAACCAGAGACCCGACTGTTTGTCCAAATGAGTGTTCAGCTGTTGGGACAGGTGTCTTAACACCTTCTGCAGGGAGTGGCTTAGCTAAGGTGCCCGCTTCATCACCTTCCTTAGCTTCATCGCCAATATTCCTAGAACCATCTTCCTCGAGTGCACAGAAATGTGGTGGCATCAATGGTTCGCATCACCTCCATGATATCCGGGGTGGGAGAAACCAAGATCGATGAGGATTCTCTAGGGCCCTGTTTCAAACTTTGCTCGTGCGACTCCTTGATTCTCTTATTGCTTGCCTAAACTCGGCTTTCTATGCTTTGCGATAGTAGGGTCAATTTCTTCAATGTCACTATCATCGATGTCACCGATTCCAAGGCAAACTCGGATGCATCTGTGAAGGCACATGAATCGAGGCTTCTTTGACTCTTCGACGGCCTTTCGCCTTCTCGATGGCTTTAAGCTTCTCTTCATCCTTCCTTTCATAAAGGATGGTTGTGCATAGATCGGGAAGCTCGGAAGTTCGAGGCGTTCTTCTTCTTCTTCCACAAACTCGAGCCCTCTCGGAATTGATGTATGGCATAACTCGGCTTCCAATGCCTCCGGATCTAAGTCGTTCTGAATGTCGGGGTAGGCAAGAGACAACATTTCGAGGTCGTCATCCTCCTCCTGAATGGGCGCAAGTGGAGCATGTTCCTCCTCAATTTGTCGAGCATTAGTTTGAGAGGACTTAACGCTAATTCTTGATTGGTCGGTTGTGTTAGCTCCGTGTTCCTCACTTGTCTCCCAAACAGGCTATGTCTTGTTCTATCTGTGATCTACATCGTGCCTTCTCAACTTCCGTGGTGGTGGCTTCACCACTTTCTACTTCCTTAGATCGCTCGACTTCAACTTCGAGTAGTCTCCTTCATGGGTTCGATGCGATTCATCTGGCTTCTCCAAGGCCGATCTCCTTACCAATCGCCTTCCTTTTGTTTTAACAAGAGGAATTTCTTCCTCTTGATTTTCTCATTGCTTTCGGCTCCACAATCTTTATGTTTTTGGTTGCGATTGTCTTGTGAGGCACAATCGAGCACTTTTTCTTCACGACCGGAGAAGATGTAGTCATATCCTCTTCCGTCTCATTGGGCTGCAAGGGGCGGTGCAACTTCCGGGACAGTGTAGGGCGCTTGTTTTGGATTGGCTGCAGAGGCAAGTGCATGCTTAGCTGCAACAACTCTCTTCTTCTTCTAAATAGGTTTTGGAGAAGGAGCTAGGACGGTTGCAGCAGTGTCCTCAGGGACATGATCAACTGACCCATCTTCGCTGTGTCGCTCTGTATGCATGTGCTTGCTATGAGCACCGAATAAGTTAGCCTTGAACATTTTCTTGTTGACATGGAATGGCTTCCCATGTCTGAGCGGAATCCCTTTCACCTCCATCAGATGGCCAATGACCAGGCCATACCCTAGCGAGCTTACGAATAAACCATCATTAGTTAAAGTTTTGTTCATAACATTTTGGCAGATTCGGCTGAAGATGAATCGAGCCCAGATTCACATTTTTCTTCCATGATTGCATCCATGATAGTCAGCTTCGTCCGAGAGAGCTGATTGAAGCTGCCAAATTTCATGTCCACGCATTAGGACACAATATACATCAACTTATGATAGTCGTCCTTGATTGACGACTTCTTGGCTGTGTAAACAGCCTTAGCAGTAGACTCTGGCTTTGCAATCTCTTTCCATGCCGCAGCCAGGTTCACATCCTTCTCAGCTATCTCCTTCATCCATTCCGAGGGCAGGTGGCAGTGTTCAGCTAAGTCCGCAGCAGTAATCTTGATGTCCTTGTTGTGGACTGATGACCTTATATCTCCGTCATGAACCTCAACATTCACGTAGAACATAGAAACTTCTTCGAGGTAAGTGTGCGAGTATTCCATGGTGAGAAATCCCTTCAGACCAGATTTCTCTAGCTTCGCAGCAATTTTCTGAGCCAGAGCCTTATCAACTCCTTGTTTTACCAATCCTTCGAAATCCACTGTTGATCCAGAGTGGATCTTCTCAGCCATTTTGACAACATCGTAGTTGGGTGCCATTTATTGAGAAATAAACGGTGAAAAACGTATGAAACTAATGCTTTGAGAACAGGGTTTCACTTGTTTGCAGGAAAACTTGAACTTGCTTGCGGAGGAGGAGAGTATTGTGAGGAGAGAGAAAAATTGAATTTTTGTTTATATGAGACATGAGGGAACGGTTTTTAGAATTTGAAAAGGTTGATCAAAATCAACAGTCAAGATTAAACATTTGAAACCGCATTAATTTCTCCGCATTAAATGCAGCAGCATTTTTATCCAATTATAGGCTAAATGTGTACAGACTTTATTCTGACACCATAATTACGCTGATGTAATGCCCAAAAACATTCTGCTTTCGCGAAAAATGATCGCGTTTTGTCACTTAGCTCATAAATAACTCATCTATCTTCCAAAAGTGACTTAACTTGACTTCTCTCTTCACATGATGATCACTCAGTTGTCAACTAACTCGATACATTTGATTTCCCGTCTTGGCTGTTTCACTTGGCTGGAAAATGAAAATTTGCTAATTTTCATTTCTTTCTTCTTTGACTCTATTGATTGAGTCTTCTGAGTCTCCTAACTCAGCTCAATCAAACCTAGCTCATTCTTAAGATCTTGAATCTTGATTCACATAAAAGCTTCTCAATATGTCGACTAATCGCTTATCGCTTGAGATGTATTGCAAAGTGATGTCCTTCTTTTCCACATGATCTCTTATAAAGTGATATCTGGCATCAATGTGCTTCATTCTTGAATGCAATACTGGATTCTGAGTGATTGCAATTGCACTTGTGTTATCACACATAATTGGAATTGCTTTTTCTTCTATATCATAGTATCTCAGTTGTTGCCTCATCAATAGAACTTGGGCATAACAGCTGACTGCAACTATGTACTCTGCTTCAGCTGTGGATGTAGCTATTGAATTTTGTTTCTTGCTGAACCAAAAAACCAGTCTATTTCAAGCATTTGACATGTACACGATGTACTCATCCTGTCCCATTCTACATCCAAAGATAGTCGAGTCCGAGTAGCCTACCATCTTGAATCCTCCATCCTTTGGATACCATAAGCCAACTTCTTGGCATCCCTTCAAATACCTTAGGATTTTCTTGGTCATTTGCCATCATATGACTCACCTTTGGTAAATATTCAAATCTAACACATACACATACATCAAAGGTGATGTCGCCTCTTGTTAAATAGAGCAAGATCCAATGAGAGCTCTATATCTGGATTGGTCAACACTTTGCCATATGCATCCATATCCATCTTAACTAAGGTGTTCGTGGGAATCTTCACGATAAATTTGCTGCATACCAAATTTCTTCATCAAATCTCTCGTATATTTGGTTTGGCTTATGAAGGTTCCATCCTTCATTTGCTTGACTTGCGGAGCGTGGAAGAAGGTCAACTCTCCCATCATGCTCATTTCAAACTTCCCTTGCATGAGGTTTGAAAATTTGTCTCCAACTCTTTATTTGTGAATCCAAATATGATATCATCCACATAAATTTGAACAAGCAATATACTCTCCCCATCTTGAATTAAAGAGTGTTCTATCAACTTTGCCTTTGGTGAATCATTGTCAACTAGAAATTGTGACAATGTGTCATACCAGGCTCTTGGTGCTTATTTTAATCCATACAATGCTTTCTTGAGCTTGTAGACTTTATCTCCAATAGTTTTTGGCTCAAAACCTGGAGGTTGCTCAACATAGACTTCTTCTTCCAAAAGTCCATTCAAAAATGCACTCTTCACATCCATTTGATACACAGTGAAGTCCTTGTGTGCAGCATAAGCAAGAATCATCCTTATTGCTCCAATCTCGCAACATGAGAAAATGTTTTATCAAAATCTATACCTTTCTCTTGGCAATAGCCTTTGGCTACCAATCTTGCTTTATTTTTTACTACTGATTCTTTCTCATTAATCTTGTTTCTAAATACCCACTTAGTACCAATAACATTTTGGTGGGTAGACCTTTGAACCAATTCCCAAACTTTGTTTCTTTCAAATTGATTCACTCTTCCTGCATAGCCTGAATCCAATGTGTGTCATCCAATACTTGAGACACATCTTTGGGCTCTATCTGGGAAATGAAACAAGTAAACATGGCTTCATGTTGTGCTTTGGATGTGGTTCTTATTCCATCTCTAACATCTCCAATGATTAGCTCAGGTGGATGGTCTCTCATCCATTTCACATCTGGTTGGAGTAAGTCCGTTGGATTCACCGTCTTGCAGCTAAGTTGTTTTGAACAACTTCTTCATGATCATTCAGCCACAGACCTTCCAATGTCTCTGAGATTCAGCAATCTCATCTTCTTCAGGGTGCTCTTACATCTGCTTCAGCATAGGGACTCTTCTGCATAGTTGGTTGATTGTTCTTCTCACTAACTCATCTATGTCTTCTCCATTCACATTAGGTTCATCAAAAACAATATGGATAGACTCTTCTGTGACCATAGTCCTTTTGTTCAAACTTTATAAGCTTTATTCTCAAATTGAGTATCCCAAAAAGATACCTTCATCAACTTTAGCATCAAAGGCTTTTAAGTTGTCTTGCCATTGTTGTGGATGAACCACTTACATCCAAAGATCTTGAAATATCCAACATTTGGTTTTCTCCCGTCCAAATTTCATGCGGGGTTTTGAACAATTGCATAATCATACACCTATTCGAGTGTAGCAAGTCGTGTTAATGGCTTCACCCCGAAATCTCTTAGGCAATCCGCTTCCGACTAGCATTGTCCTTGCAGCTTCGCTCCTTCTTTCAACCTACCCGATTCTTTCAAAGAATACCATTTTCAACGCAATCGAGTTATAATCCCATTGACAAACTCGGTTCCCTGTCGAGATCTTATCTTAATAATAGTTTGACTCTTCTCATTTTGAACTCTTTTCATTAGTTTGAGGCAAGTTCTTACGTAATGTTCCTTCTTTTTACACATGAAAAAGTCCATGTATATCTTGAATAATTATCTACCACCACTAAGGTGTATTTCTTTCCAATGATGTTGGTGGTTCAACAAGACCAAATAAGTCCACGTTCAATGATGCAATATCCTTGTTCAAGAAGGACTTGGCTTGTCCTTCAAGATGATTTGATTTGCTTTCCCATCCGCACGCATCACAAATGCTTTCTTTCTTGTACACTGAGTCATGCAATCTTCCACATGATGACTCCTTGCAAGCTTGTTGATTGTCTTGAAGTTCAGATGACTCAGCTTCTTGTGCCACAGCCAACTTGATTCCGCTGTACTCTTTGCTAGTAGACATGTGCTTGGTGTAGCAGTTGACCACTCCATTACATACATGTTCTTCTGCCTTGTTCCTTGAAGCACAATTTAATTTGATTCAGTGTCTTTGATCTAACAAACTCTCTTGTTGAATCCCACATTGTAGCCTTTGTCATAGTGTTGACTGATGCTCAACATATTGAAGTTGAGGCCTTCAACATATGCAAAGATTTGTGATCTCCAATCCATTTTTCTTTATGGATCATGTGCCTTTGATTTCCCCTAGAGCTTCATTTCCTCCAAATATAACTTTTGCACCTTTGATCTCCTTGAACTTTGACAGATTTCTCGTTTCCTGTCATATGCCTAGAACAACCACTATCCATTTACCAGGTTCATTGGCACTCAAATGCTCCCCGAACTCCGCAATCGAGGAAAATAATTTTTAGGTACTCATTCTTGTCTCCGGTCCCGAGGGGTTAGTGCTATAAGGTGTTCCAACCAACCTATAGCCTTTGATGATTTGACTCAAGAGGTTTCCATCTATCGTTCCATAATCATAGTGCACATTAGCAAATTGCTTAGGCTTTTTGGATCATACAACCTGTTCTCTTTTGTCTATATGCTTGTGTATTTGTTTGAGCATTTGCTTTCTTGGTGTGATAGTGGAATTTTTGTGCTTGATGGGTTTTGTGCATGGGTGCATATGTGTGTTGATGATAGCTCTTTTGCCTTGGTAATGACCTGTGATGAGTTTGAGGTCTTTGCACTTTGGCTTATATCCTACAGGTCTTAGCTGATATCTCACTTGATTATTCCAATTAGCTTGGCTTGGATAATTTCTACCATTCCTATCATATGATTCTTTGCTGAAATCTCTGGGGCTGTTGGTAGCTCTGTTTAGCTTTCACGAGTATTTTTTCGCTTTTGGAGTCTCACCGATGGACTTTTAAATTTTATTTCATTGTCCTTTCAACATACTCAATCAAGCTTCTTGCCTTTATCCTTATATCCAAGTCCAATATGGTTGTGATTGTGCTTTTGTGTAGGTGTTGGTATAACATTTGGTGTTTTGGATTTTTTGATTCCATCATTACTTGAGGATCCTTTTTCCATAATCACTCTAGGAACTTGGGCATACACAAAGGAATTGAATCCTATGCATGTCTTGTCTCCACATTCTTTTTGAGTCCTTATAAGTTCATCCAATGATTTGGATGCCTTTGTAAATGAAGCAATCACATTTTTAAGATCCTTTTCCCTCTTTTCTGCAGCAGCTAACTCTGCTTGGATCTTGGCAATTTCAGCCTTCAGCTTTATATTCTCATTAGTTATGTGACTTAGAGTACTCGACTCTTTCACACCGTAAGTTTTGGCATTTAAGCTCGATGTTTTCCTAATTTAATAGTGTGTGTGAGGATTTGATGTGTTCAAAATCTTTCATCATTTCGCCAATTGAATCATAAAGATCTCAGGTGATGAAGTGTTTGTGTCACAATCACTATCACTAGAATCAATGAGATTAGTTAGAGTGTACCTCATCTTCTTGATCTTTTGGGTCTTGTTCTTTGGCCATGAGGCAGATCATAGCCTCTTCCTCCGTGTCACTGGAATAGTCTTCTTCACTACTATCTGAGTCTGCTGGTTCCTTGCACTTAGCTTAAAGTTTAGCAGTCTCAGCAGCCAACATGGCTTTCTTCTTTTCTTGTCTTCTTTCTCTAAAGACTTTTCTATCCTCTTCATTTCTATATTTGTTGACTGGTGGATAAGGACAATCAACAACAAAATATCCTGGTTGTCTGCAGTTCCAACACAGGTTGTCAGTTCTCTGCAAGTCGCTCTCTCGATCCTCGATTATCGGCCCTCTAATACCCGGTTCATTGATGTTCGCTCTCTTTGGGTAACTGTCCTCCCTTGCTTTGGAGGCTACTAAGTGTTTTCATGAGGATTTACCCTTGTTCCTTTTATAGTCCTTATTGAATAACTTGTTGAACCTTTTTACCATTAGGGCAATTTCCTCATGGTCTATTGTTTCCTTTGGCTCAGCTTTCTTTCCTTCACTGGCCATCAATGCAACTGTCTTGGGCACAACTGTTTCTTCTTGCTCCTTTCTTCTCCTCTCAAACTCATATGCCTTGAGGTCTGAGAAGAGATCATGGTTTGATGTTTTGGAGAGATCCATGGAATGTCTCAGAGCCATGACCTTCATTTCCCACTCAGCTGGGAGAGATATTAGGATCTTCATACACACCTCCTTTTGTGTGTGCTCCTTTCCCAGAGCTGAAAGCTCATTAGTGATTTCTGTAAATCTGGCATCCAGCTGATCCAGACTTCACCTGCAATCATTTTAAAATTTTTAAATTTTTGGACTGCAATAGTTAATTTATTTTCTTTGATTTGATCAGATCCTTCACAAATCAAAGTAAGTTTTTCCCAAATTTCTTTGACTGATTTGCATGATTTTACTTTATTAAACATAGCCTTGTCCAAGGTTTTATAAAAAATGTCCTTGGCAACATTGTCAAGATTGTATCTCTTTCTATCTTCGTTGGTCCACTCACAATGAGGCTTCTCAACCATAGCAAGTCTGGGCTCTGCTGCAGCATCCTCTCCTTCAGCGGAAGTGCTCTTCTTACAGCAGTATTGACCTTTAGAATTTGCAGTGGCCCATCCTCTATTACTAGCCACATTTCATCATGAAAGTTGATAGATGAGCAGTCTCGTACGAATTTTCCAAATCATCAAACTCTTCCACGATGAACATGGGAATGCGAGTTAGATTTGCTTCCATGATAATAACTTTGCTTTTGAAATAAAAGCTTTGAAAAACTCAAGTATTGTTTCTTTTGAAAAGGCTGAGATCTAGTTCATTAACCAAAGTCACGGAAGGCTCAATGAACCAACCGCTATGATACCACTTGTAGGCCCCAAGGGGTGAGTAGTAAGGTTTGGAAGGGGGGTCAAATAAACCTTACCAAATTTTCGATTTAGTCCTTTTAAATATTTTTCAGAGTTAATAACAAATTAGCTTAGTCCTTGAGGAACAACTAGGTTAGCTTACTTCAAAAACGTTACCCACTCAACAAAAACGTTAGCTTACTTTAAACTTGTTTTTCAACACTTGTTTTTAGCAAAGGTTATTATCATTGAGTTCAACGGATATAACTTAACAAGAGATATAAATGATATGCAAGAAATTAAAGTGTTGGAAGTAAATAATACACAAGCAATTTTTATAGTGGTTCGAGGATGGGGTAATTCATCTAATCCACTCTTCTCCAACTTCGGAGGAATCCACTAAGTAACACATCTTGGTTACAAAGTAGTCAACAGATTCGAATCGGCCTTGATCACAAAACAATCTGTCTTGCTATTTTAGCTCCCTCGAACTCTTGGAATTGATCACACATCCTTCCAACGAGTCCAAAGTTTTTGTTTCAGACTTGAACCCTACTACTTCTCCTTCAAGAAGCAACTCTTCTTCTTCTTCAATGTACTCAGGATGAGCGAACTGCATCCTTGAGTGATAAAGTTTCCATGGCCTCCACTCTCGTAGGCGTCTCTGGATATCTGGATATAGTGGAGAATACATGACAACATCATCATCCTCATCTTCATCATCTCCTTTCTCCGACATTGGAGACAGAAGGTTCTGCTCCTCCTCGCCTTCAGCAGCGTCAGTGGCAGGTGGAGAGACAACTCTTTCAACTATGGGTTCAGTTGTCTCTGCTTTCTCACTATCCTCAGTTGTCTTTTTCACAGCTGGGTCTTCAGTAGTCCTCTGCTGATCACCCTCAGCAGACTTGGCAGTTATATCAATAACTTCGGGAGACTGCTCTTCTAGATTACCAGCAGTCTCAACTTGTGACTCCAAAGAGTAACAGATTGATTTTTTTTCAAGCTCGAGAATGCTTGAAAAGTCATCTTCTTTTGGTCCGAACCGGAGGGATTTCTCGGTTTTTCTTCTTCTTTTAATTCATTGGCGGTGGGGGCCAGGGCCGGCATCCATCTTGGAGGGAGTGCCTACCTCGACTTGGCATCCTCTTCATCCGTATGGTGGAGAAGGGATTTGGTTTTCTTCTCGGCCTCAAATATAGGGGTAGGAGACTTTCTTTGCGCACGGGCGGGCGACTCGGCTACGGGCGGGAGCATCCTTTTCTTTAGTTGCAAGGGCAACCTTCTTCTTCGCAAAATGCAGGGGACAACTTTCTTCTTTGGAGGAGGGGTAACAGTTGTGTCCTCGGGTTCAGCTGATTCCCCCTCACTAGTTTCCGCCTTCTTTGCATGGGCTCTCTTCTGGGCACCAGAGAGGTCAGCCCGGAACATCTTCTTGTTGACATGGAAGGATTTTACATGCCGAAGGGGAATGCCCTTCACTTCCATCAGGTGGCCAATCACGAGGCCATATCCAAGAGATAGGTATGCGAGTACTCTAGAGTCAGAAAAGCCTTGAGACCTGACTTTACTAGCATCTCAGCGATTTTCTTGGCAAGGGTTTCATCGGAACCCTGCTTCACCATTCCTTCAAAGTCGTCGATGAGCCAGTGTGGATCTGCTTCGATAGTTTTGCAAAGTCGTGCTTTTGTGCCATTTCTATAGAGTTTTGCCGAATGAAAAACGAAAAGCTTGCTTGAAAGATTTTAGGGTTTCAGAGAGAAATTGCCTTAGTCTTGGAAGATGTACAGTGCGCGTAAGGTGAGAGAAATGAAAAACTTCCGTATATAAGGGACGTGAAGGGACACATTTTTGGATTTTGAATTTGTTGATTAAGATCAACGGCTGAGATTAGCATGTCAAAAATGCATTAACTTCATCGCATTTAATGCGGAAACATTTATATCCAATCATATGCTTACTGTGCAGCTTTTTACTGCGCCCGTCATTATTACGCTGGCGTCATCCTTAAAAACATTCCCGCTCATTTAAAATGACTCCGTTTTTGTCACTTAGCTCATAAATGACTCAGCTTATATCAAATATGACTTAACTTTGCTTCTCTCTTTTCATTAGTGATTGAGCTGTCAGCTAACTCGATATAGCTGACTTTCTGGTATGGCTGATTTACTCAACTTTTCATCTTCTATCCCTTCTGTTTGAGTCTTCTGATTGTTAACTCAGCTCAATTAACCCTAGCTCATTCTTAAGCTCTTCAAATCTTGACTCACATAGGGGCTTGGTGAATATATCAGCTAACTGCTTATTAGTTGAGATATATTCCAAAGTGATGTCTTTCTTTTCAACATGATCTCTTATAAAATGATACTTGACATCAATGTGCTTTGTTCTTGAATGCAACACAGGATTTTGAGTGATTGCAATAGCACTTGTGTTATCACACATAATTGGAATTTCTTTTTCTTCAATCTCATAATCTCTCAGCTGCTGTCTCATCCATAAGAGTTGGGCACAACAGCTGCTCGCAGCAATGTACTCTGCTTCAGTTGTGGATGTGGCTATTGAGTTTTGCTTCTTGATAAACCAGGAAACCAATCTATTTCCAAGCATTTGACATGTACCAGAGGTACTTTTCATGTCAACTCTACATCCAACATAGTCTGAGTCTGAATAACCAATAAGCTTGAATCCTCCTTCCTTTGGATACCATAAGCCAATTTCCTGGCATCCTTCAAATACCTAAGGATTCTCTTAGCTGCAGTCATGTGGCTCTCTTTTGGTGCAGATTGAAATCTTGCACATACACCTACTGCAAAGGTGATGTCTGGCCTGCTGGCTGTTAAGTAGAGCAATGATCTAATGAGTGCTCTATATCTGGTCTGATCTACAGCCTTGCCATCTGCATCCATGTCCATCTTGACTTATGTGTTCATTGGTATTTTCACATAAGACTTCTCTTCCATACCAAGTTTCTTCATTAAATCTCTGGTGTACTTTGTTTGACTTATGAAGGTTCCATCCTTCAATTGCTTGACTTGAAGTCCTAGGAAGAAAGCCAGCTCTCCCATCATGCTCATCTCAAATATGCCTTGCATGAGGTTTGAGAACTTATCACACAGCTCTTTATTTCTGGATCCGAAAATGATGTCAGACATATATATTTGAACAAGCAGTATACTCTCTCCATCTTGAATTAAGAGCGTTACATCCACCTTCCTTTGGTGAATCCATTGTCGGTTAGAAATTGAGACAATGTATCATACCACGCTATTGGTGTTTGTTTCAATCCATATAATGCTTTCTTGAGCTTGTACACCTTATCCCCAATAGTCTTCTTCTCAAAACCTAGAGGTTGTTCAACATAGACTTCTTCCTCTAGCGATCCATTTTGAAATGCACTCTTCACATCCATTTGATATAGAGTGAAGTTCTTATGTGCATAAGCAAGAAACATTCTTATTGCTTCTAATCTTGCAATAGGAGCAAATGTTTCATCAAAATCTATTCCCTCTTCTTGGCGATACCCTTTGGCTATCAATCTTGCTTTGTTTCTTACCACGGATCCTTCCTCATTCATCTTGTTTCGAAAACCCATTTTGTGCCAATAACATTTTGATGGGTTGTTCTCTGCACCAATTCCCATACCTTGTTTCTTTCAAACTGATTTAGCTCTTTCTTGCATGGCTTGAATCCAATGCGTGTCATCCAATGCTTGAGACACATCTTTTGGCTCTATTTGGGAAATAAAAAAGTGAACATTGCTTGTGAGCTCGGATCTGGTTCTTACACCATCTCTAACATCTCCAATAACTAACTCGGGGGATGGTCTCTTAGCCATCTAACATCAGGTTGGAGCAAGTCAGCTGGATTCAGCCGTCTCGCAGCTATGTTGTCTTGAACAGCTCTTTCATCGTCATTCAGCTGTAGACTTTCCAACTGTCTATGAGTTTCAGCTATCTCATCTTCATATGGGTTGATTGCTCTTATTTCAAACTTCAACATAAGGACTCTTCCTGCATAGTTGGATGATATAACTTGTCGACTAACTCTTCAATGTCTTCTCCATTCACATTAGGTTCATCAAAAACCACATTGATAGACTCTTTACGTGGGCAAATTGCTTAAATATTACAAAAATGAAATGAAATTGTGAAAATATATTGAAAATAAAGGGGTTGAGTTTTTCTTGTTGACGCACATAGCTTGTGCGCCAACCAAATGTTTTTTAGTTTTTTTTTAATGATCCCCATTATTGGATATATTTGTAGTTATAAGTTTTGTGTGGGGTTATTTTCTATGGGGATGAAATTCTTAATTAGGACAACCTTAAATTAAAATGTGCAACCGTGCGATTAATATAGTTGAATTAGGGGTCAATCGTGTTGTGTTTCGTGCGATTAATATGTCGATTGTGACCGACACGATAACCCGACCACGAACCTAACACGAATTTAGCAGATATAGGTACAACCCTTAGCAGGTTTGGGTCAAAATTAGGTCGGACACGGTTAACACGCGAAATAAATAGGTCATGTCAGGTCGACTCGCGGGTCGACACAATTGACCTATTTAACCCATTTAATTTATAGTAACATATTATTTTCATATTTTGTGATGTTTTAGTTAATTATACGATGTTTTAGTTAATTATGATGGTGGACATTGAATGCATTTTCTAATAATTTAAAGTACTTTTTATTTATAATTTTAATTTTTTTTTCGTGTTATATAAGTTTTTCGTGTCGTGTTCGGGTTACCCGTGTCATAAACGGGTCGTATTCGTGTCATGTATCTTGATACGAATAATTAAATCGGTCGTGTTCATGTCAAACGTGTTATACCCGTGTCAGAACACGACCCGCAAACACAAAACATAACAAGATTGATACCCCTAATTCAACTATATTAATCGCACGGTTGCACATTTTAATTTAAGGTTGTCCTAATTATGAATTTCATCCCCATAGGAAATAACCCCACACAAAACTTATAACTACAAATATATCCAATAATGGGGATCATTAAAAAAAATTAAAAAACATTTGGTTGGCGCACAAGCTGTGTGCGCCAACAAGTAAAAACCCAACCCCCTTTATTTTTAACATATTTTCACAATTTTATTTCATTTTTGCAATATTTCAAAAATTTGCCCCTCTTCTCGTGACCATAGTCCTTTTGTTCAAGACTTATAGGCTTTGCTCTCACTCGATCTCCCAAAAAGATACCTTCATCAGCTTTAGCATCGAAAGCTTTAAATTATCTTTGCCATTGTTGTGGATGAAGTATTTACATCCAAATATCTTAAAATAACCAACATTTGGCGTTCTCCCTGTCCAGATTTCATAGGGAGTCTTGGTTAATTTCCTGTTAATCATGCATCTATTTTGAGTATAGCATGTTGTATTGACGGCTTCAACCCAAAATCTCTTAGGCAATCCAGCTTCAGCTAACATGGTCCTTGCAGCTTCCGTGAGAGTTCAGTTCCTTCTTTCAGCTACTCCATTCTGCTGTGGAGTTCTTGTTGTTGATAACTCATGAGCAATACCATTTTCAACACAATACTGAGTGATTATCCCATTGACAAACTCAGTTCCTCTGTCATACCTTATCTTTATAATGGTTTGGCTCTTTTCATTTTGAACTCTTTTCATCAGCTGAGGTAACTTCTGCAAAGTTTCCTTCTTTTTGCACATGAAGATTGTCCATGTATATCTTGAAAATTATCTACCACCACTAAGGTGTATTTCTTTCCACTTATGATGGTTGGTTCAACTGGACCAAATAGATCCATATGCAACAGATGTAATATCCTTGTTGAAGAAGGATTTGGCTTATCTTTGAATGAAGATTTTATCTGTTTCCCATCTGGCATGCATCACATACACTCTCTTTCTTGTATCATCGAGTCCGCAATCCTTCCACAAGATTACTCCTTGCGCTCTTGTTGATTCTCTTGAAATTCAAATGACTCATCTTCTTGTGCCACCAAACTTGATTCGGCCGTGCTTTTTTTGCTAATGACAAATGCTTGGTGTGGCAAAGAGACCAATCTACCACATACATATTCTTCCGTCTTGATCCTTGCAACACTATTTCATTTGATTCAAAGATATCTTTGATCCGTCGCACTCCCATATTAAATCCAACATTGTAGACCTTGTCACGAGTTGGTCGATGCTTAACAGGTTGAAGTTGAGGCCTTCAACATAAGCAACATCCGTGATTTCCAATCCATTCTTCTTGGCTTAACATGTGCCTTCGATTTCCCGAGCTTCATTTCGTCCAAATATGACTTTTGCACCTCTAATCTCTTTGAATCTTGACATGTTTTTCTTGTTTCTGTCATATGTCCGGAATGACCACTATCCATGTACCAGGTTCCTTGGCACTCACTGTTCCTTGAACCTACAATCAAGGAAATTAGTTTTTAGATACCCATACTTGCCTGGGTCCCGAGGGGTTAGTCTTTGTAAGATCATCCAACCAACCTATAGCCGAATGACTTGAATCGAGAGGTTGCCATCTTTCAAAGATGCCATAATCATAGTGCACATTTGCAATGCTTAAGGGTTTTAAGTTCATACAAAATTGTCTCTTTTGTCTCAGTATGCCTGTGATATTTGTGATATTTAAGTGTAGTCCCCGGATGCATATGTGTTTGATAATAGCTCTTTTGCCTTTGGAATGACCTTTCTTTGAGGTTTAGGTCTTTGCCATTTAGGTTTGTATTCCATGTAAGTCCAAGAGGCTACGATAATCTAGAGGGGGGTGAATAGATTATCTCTATCTTTTCGATTTCGCCCTCTTTTTCGAACCGAATGCTCAAAGACAATAATAAAGGTGCGGAATGTAAACAACACGCGTCGATTTATAGTAGTTCAACCCACATAGGGCCTAATCTACTACCACCCCAAGATATCCGGGATGGATTTTAAAAAGAAAAAGGATTTTATTAATTACCAAAATTAATACAAACTCAACTTACAACACCTTGAAGAGCACCACACTCTTCTTCAACACCACCTTTGGAGATTACCACAATCTCCCTTTGAAGATTACCACAATCTTCCTTCAACGGCACCTTGTGAAGATTACCACAATCTTCAACCTTGAAGAATACCAAATTCTTCAACACCTCAATAAGAAGATCACCACAATCTTCTTGCACCTATCACCTAGATCATCCAGTGTGTTCTTACCACAAGAACACTCACAAGGATATCTTGTGTTGAATGATAACCAAAAATCAAGATTACAACTCAATAATGAATATTACAATTTGAGTGCAAAGTGTAATCAAGAATAGCCTAGACCTCAAGGATGTGAAAGTGATAAGCTAGGCAAAATTACAACAAGAATAATAACAATGAAGAACAAATATTTGCTTGAAGTGTATCTTGTTGTGTTGTATCTCAATTGTTGTATTGGTTGCTCCAAAACTTCCTCTATTTATAGGAGATGAATGATCAAGCATAGGCTCCTCTTGGGGATTGACAATCTCTGAAAAAATACAATTAAAATCAAGAATATAGCTGTTAGAAATCAATCCCACAATTTAAGGAAATTTGTCTCTTGTCAAACGGTCATATTTTTCTTTGTCAAAGCCGCAGGCGACCGTCGCATAAATAGAAGTTTGAAACGAAACACAACAATTTTTACAGGCGGCATCGTCGACGTGTACCTCGACCGGTCGTCCCTATCATCAATCGGTCCCCTTAATGGTTTTAGAGAAAATCAAGTTCGCTTCAAAACCAAACTTGCGGTGTCGGTCGACCCACAGGGCGACGGCCGACGCCTAGGTTGACCGGTCGACCCGCTTGATTTTTCTTCCGTCTCATTTTCTGTTTCAAAATCATCTTGGTCACGGGTTGCCTATAGAGCGGCCGGTCGACCAAGAGACAAATGTTGTCCAATTTTTATCGAAAATAAAACTCAAGAAATACTCAATATTTAGTAAAAACATTTTAAACCAATCGGAAGTATTTAGACAACATTTTGAAACCTTGTTTTGAAGTAAAAACATATAAACATAAAATCATTAGAAGTGTTGTCTAATTTTATCTAAAGTAAAACTTGAAGAAATACTCCCAAATATTAAAACCATTTTAAATCATTTAGGAGTATTTGGACAACAATTAAAAACATTGTTTTGGTGTAAAAATAAAATCATCAAAATTAAGATAAAAACATGTATCAAACAATCTCCCCTTTTTGATGATTACAAACCAACACAATTTTTACACAAAATAGGAGAACAATTTTAGAAATGATTTTCCGGTAAAAAACATCTAACCGTTTGGAAGCAACCAAAATTTCCAAAATACATAAGCAACCAAGAAAGGGAGTAAATATATTCAATAATAAGTACAAGCTCCCCTATCAACAAGCACATCGGAATAATGTAAAAGCAATTAACCATAAGCTAAAAGCTTAGCTTTTACATTTTGTTCAAGAGCTTATAAGCTCCCCCTGTTACAAAACAACATTAGACACGTATAGACAAGTATATAAGTCCATCAAGCAACAATTGGACTAAAAATAGATCACAACTTATGGCTTTTATGAGCCATAGCTTATAACTTTTATAACAAGCTTTTAAAGCTTTTATTAGCTTCTTTGAGCTAATGAGCCAATGTCCTGTTTCTCCCCTTTTGGAATCATCAAAAGAATGTTAGGATGATAAAAACATCATACAAGTTTATCAAAGTGAGCCAACAATACGATTTATCAACCATTGAAGAATTAAGCTTAGAAACCAAGAGAAAATGGGAGAAATGTATCATAAGAAATCCATAAGCTCATTTGTTAGCCAAAAGCATGATCTTAAAAGATTTTAAGACATTGGAAAATAAGAGAATCATGTATGTGATGAGATTTTTATTGAATCATTATAACGAACACTTGGCGGGCGTCAAAAATTTGAAAAAGATATATATAGCCTTTGTAAATGAAATCAAGCCAAGTTGTTCATACCATCACCAAAAGCAATTTTCAACAGGTACCCAACAACTAATAGGCATAAATAAAGTAAATTCTCAAGGGTTCAACCCAAATGAGGTAATTTAGGCCAAAAAGATCAAGGCATTACGAATGCCATCAAGAATAAAAGAGCCATCAAGTAATACATGTCATGCCTCAAACAATACATATAAGACATTACAAATGTCCCAAAATATCCATCTAAGCAAAAATGATCAAGGCATCTCAAATGCGTTGAAGCAAAAATTAAAAAGAAGCACTTTTACCATCAAGTACTTCATACCGACATCAAACAATGCTAAATTAGAGTATTTTTACCATCAAGTACTCCATCAATATCATGATCACCCACAAGTCATTATCAACTTGCAATTTTAACCCTTTCAAGAAAACAAGCAAATCTCATTAGTGCAATAGAGTTTTTCGAAGAGTTTATAAAAATACAAAGCAACATGAGCAAGAAAGAAAATGCTAAAAAGTAAAGGGGTGGGGACATCATTCCTCGTCCGAAGAGAAGCAAGATCCGGAATAAAGTCTTTGATGAATTTCTTCAACTTGCCGATTGATTTTTGCATTTTGGAGGTCTTTTGCTCCAAAGCCTCATACCTCGCCCTCATGAAAAGCCCTTAAATCATCAAACTCGGCTTGGGTGTACCTCCTGGCGGTTGAGCACCGGTATTACCCTCCGGATTGCTGCATTCGCCTTCCTCCGCCAATCTCGCGGCCTCGGCATCATCAAAGAACTCGTTTGGATCGGGGGAATCTTGACCTCTTCCTCTAGCCATTTTAGTTGGTCGGATGTCCATATTCTTGCGCATAGTGACCATTTGGGAGATGTTATCAATGTCAAAGTCATTTTGAAATACCTCCGAGTTACACTCCACGAAGGTAGTCCCGATTGTATAAGAAGTTTACAAATCCGCTTCCCATAACCAACTTATTACCTTGAGTGATGGACTCGATTAGACATTGAATAAGTATGGCGCCAAAGTTAAGTGGTTCCTCCTAGCAATCTTATAAGTCAAAAATAATCCATGTTGCTAGGCATTTTACCCGCCTTTCCACAAATACAAGGCGACAATAACAGGATAAAATACGATGCTCAAGTGTCATCGCCAGAGAATATTTTGGCCAAACGCCCAAATACGTCTTAACTTCTTTCATGGACACCCCCAACATTTCATCATTCCAAGTACCACAAGAGAAATAGTCCCAACTACTTTCTCTAACATGTAAAAGCCGACAAATATCATTAGGAGTCCACCTAAAATGACGACCCTTACAAACGAATTAACGGCAATTGGCTTCCTTTGATCATCATATTGAACCCACATATTAGCATAAAAAAGTTGGATAATATCATCAACATAAGCATGCTCCCATAAAAATATCCAACCTTGCTCCTCAAAGAATCCTCTAATAGTAGGATATTCATTTGTAAATGAATTAAAATGACACATTTTAGTCCAAGCAATCGATTTTCCTCCCATTCCCGAATCTTCATAGTACCATTCCGCATATTTATTGATGAAATTAAGAACATTATTAGAATGAGGAGCTTGAATAATAAAAGATTTCTTACTTTTCGCCCAACGGCAATTTTGGAGCGAAATTGTTCATGGAGCTCAGCAATTTGGGCCCGAGAGAGTATGGGATTTTGAACATCATCACCTTCTTGAGCCACGTTTCTCCGGGTAGCTCGAATATCCCTTTGTTCGGCTTCTTCTTGCCGATTTCTCGAAGAACCCTCTCTCGCCCTTCTACGCTTGGAGATAGGATTTCGACCGGTGGAATTTCTTGGAGGAGCCATATATATGTAAGATTCTTGCAAAAATAAGAGGATTAGCAACAAGAATCGTGAAAAATGATGAAGAATTGAAGAACTTAGAGAAAGAGGGATGATTTTCGCTTTGCAGCAAGGGTTTGGAGATTTTCTCGCGTCTGTTTCAAAATGAAAGAGCATAACGTTTTAACCTTGAAAAATAGCCGACGACGGCCGAGGTAGGGTGCAACCGGCCGACGCGCGTATGCGACCGGTTGGCCCCGCGCTTGACCGTCCCAAAGGCAATTTTTTTATGCTCCAGGTTTTTCAAAATTTGATTTTTCACCCCAAAAGTTTTAAAACTTTGCAAAAGATAATTATGGACCGAGTCCAACAAATACAAGTTTTAGAAAACACATATACGAGAAAAATGAGATTAATCGAGTAGTGCCCTTTTTAGGAAAATTTGCAAAATCGTTTAGAGGCACTTAAGGGGTTGAAATGAAATATCTTGAAAGATATGTGCTTAATCATAATATCGAGTTCTAAGAGAAATACGAGTGAACATACCTCGATAGTTTTAAGAAACTTGATGACGAAATAGCCAATGAATATGAGATATAAATCCTACACAATTCTTAAACAAAATTTGCACAAAAGCACAAGTGTAGGCAAGTAATAGGAGATATCAAGAAAAATGCTTATGCAAAAAAATACATAAGAGATAATAAACCACATAAGTCCAATTAAATGCACAAGAGTTTTAGAAATATCATGCAAGGTCTTTTTAGAAAATTTTGAAACTTACAAATATATTGAAGACCTAAATTAAAAAATAATGAAAACTCATTTGCAACATGCATACTACAAAATAAAATGCATATTTAAATGGGGAGATACGGTTTACCAATTACGCTGTTTCCATGTGTTGTGTCTTTCCCATTGTTGATGATATCTTCCCATTGAGAAGTCACTTTGTTGATGATGGCTTCTTTGATTACTCCATTTCCAAGGTTTGTTACCTTCCCATTGTTGATGGTCTCTTCTTCTTTGAAAATCATCTTGTTGATGATGTCTTTGCCATTTCAAGGATTGTGTTCTTCCCATTTTTGATTATATCCTCTTCCTGGAAATTGGCTTTGTTGAAAATGTTTTCTCCTTCTTTGATCAAATGACGCGGTCATTTGATGTCTTCTTTGCGTATAACTTTTCTCCGATCATTATTTCACGGTACCTAATACAACATTATTTTGTGGTACCCTCAAGTGTTTGGGTTCTTTAGGATTAGCTTTGAGGCTTTTAGGTCTCCAACAATAATTAGAGCTATTTCTAGCCCGACAAGTATTTACCATATGACCCTTTTTACCGCAATAAAAACAAGTAATAATTCTAGAAGCATAATGACCAACATGCTTAGAGACTTGATTCCTTTTCATATGATTGACAACATTAAGCTTATGATCAAGTTCTAGTTTCAATTATCACAACAATCAACAATATCGGTCATATCATTGGCACTCAAGTTGGATTTAGATAAATCCTTTTTCATGCCTTCAATATTCTCAACAAGAGTACTATTTTCTTTTTCAAGGTTTCTAACCTTGTCAAGTGTGGTGGTGTGAGCACATGATAGTGATTCATAGGAAGTAAATAAGTTATCCTTTTCATTTTTCAAAACATTGAATTCTTTTTTCAAATTTTTGTACTTAACAAGTAAATTTTGGAATTCATTTTGAAGATCATCAAAATCATTTTGCAAATCACTATAATCATTTTGAATAACAATATCATAAGAAGTAGAGGGTTTAAGACATACCTCGGTTTCTTCTTCGATGCCCATAAAACAATATTCAACTTCTTTATAGTTGGAAGTTGTAAGAGGCTTGTTCCTTAGATTTGAGTTTGTATCCCTTTGAGAAGTAGATGTTTTTGTTTGACTCCTTTCATTTGCATATACTCCATAGATGGCTTCTAATTTTTGCCATACTTCATGTGCCGATCGATTTCTACAATATGTTCATATTCCAAATTAGTAAATGAACAATACAAAATATTGAGAGCTTTACCGTTTAAGGAGATGATTTTCTTCTTTCATCATTGAGCTCTTTGAATCCTTTGGAGGTGTGTGGTGTGTCTATCATAGGAATGGATTCTACATTTATGATGATGTTCCATAAATCGAACCCGCAACCTTGTAGATAACATTCCATTCTTTCTTTCCAAAATATAAAATTTTTGGAATCAAATAGAGGTGGCTTGGTGGTGGAGGTGCCGGATAGATGAGCTTATTCAGAGTAGCCGACGATCGTTCATCTTCACTCGCGATGTGAAACGAGCTTGCCAAAAAGAGTTTGGCTCGATACCACTTGTAAGTTCAAGCGCCTACGATAATCTAGAGGGGGTGAATAGATTATCTCCATCTTTTCGATTTCCCACTCTTTTTCGAACCGAATGCTCAAAGACAATAATAAAGGTGCGAAAATGTAAACAACACGCACGATTTATAGTAGTTCAACCCACCTAGGGCCTAATCTACTACCACCCCAAGATATCCTCAAGGATGGATTTCAAAAGAAAAAGAATTTTATTAATTACCAAAATTAATACAAACTCAACTTACAACACCTTGAAGAGCACCACACTCTTCTTCAACACCACCTTTGAGATTACCACAATCTCCCTTTGAAGATTACCACAATCTTCCTTCAACGGCACCTTGTGAAGATTACCACAATCTTCAACCTTGAAGAATACCAAATTCTTCAACACCTCAATAAGAATATCACCACAATCTTCTTGCACCTATCACCTAGATCATCCAAGTGTGTTCTTACCACAAGAACACTCACAAGGATATCTTGTGTTGAATGATAACCAAAAATCAAGATTACAACTCAATAATGAATATTACAATTTGAGTGCAAAGTGTAATCAAGAATAGCCTAGACCTTAAGGATGTGAAAGTGATAAGCTAGGCAAAATTACAACAAGAATAATAACAATGAAGAACAAATATTTGCTTGAAGTGTATCTTGTTGTGTTGTATCTCAATTGTTGTATTGGTTGCTCCAAAACTTCCTCTATTTATAGGAGATGAATGATCAAGCATAGGCTCCTCTTGGGGATTGAAAATCTACTGAGAAAAATACAATTAAAATCAAGAATATAGTCTGTTAGAAATCAATCCCACATTTTAAGGAAATTTGTCTGTGTCAAACGGTCATATTTTTGCACTCAAATCACGCAGGCGACCGTGCGGTCGCATTAAATAGAAGTTTGAAACGAAACACAATAATTTTTACACAGCGACCGGTCGACGTGTACCTCGACCGTCGTCCTATCATCAACCGGTCCCCTTAATGGTTTTAGAGAAAATCAAGTTCTGCTTTCAAAACCAAACTTGCAGTACGGTCGACCCCGGCGACGGCGACGACCGATTGACGCCTGGAGACCGTCGACCGCTTGATTTTTCTTCCGTCTCATTTTCTTTCAAAAATCATCTTCGTGTACGGGTTGCCCTATATGATAACCGGCCGACCAAGAGACAGAAATGTTGTCCAATTTTTATCGAAAATAAAACTCAAGAAATACTCCAAATATTTTGTAAAAACATTTTAAACCAATCGAAAGTATTTAGACAACATTTAGAAACCTTGTTTTGAAGTAAAAACATATAAACATAAAATCATAAGAAGTGTTGTCCAATATTATCTAAAGTAAAACTTGAAGAAATACTCCGGAAAATATTAAAACCATTTTAAATCATTTAAGTATTTGGACAACAATTAAAAACATTGTTTTGGTGTAAAAATAAAATCATCAAAATTAAGATAAAAACATGTATCAAACATTCCATTGGTCTTTGCTTATATTTTACATTGTACCAATCACTTGGCTTGGGTAGTTTCTACCATTCCCATCATATGTGTTTCTCCGATGAAACTTCCTGGGGGTTTTGTTAGCTCTGTTTATTCTTCACAGTGCTTTCTATTTGGAGTTTGCTTGAGGAACTCGGCTGGATTTCTTCTCGCTTGTCCTCTCAAAGATACTCAATCGGGTTTTTCCTTCCCTTTATATCCAAGGCCGCTTTGTTTGTGATTGTGCTTTGGGATGAATGTGGGTGCAACATTTGGTGTTTTGGGTTTTTTGATGCTTCATTGCTTGAAGATCCTTTTTCCAAAATCACTCTTGGAGTTTGACTATGCACAAAGGAATTGAATCATATGCCTGCCTTATCTCCACATTCCTTTTGACTCATGATAAGGTCATCCAATGATTTGGATGCCTTCGTAAATGAGGCAATCACATTTTTAAGATCATTTTCCCTCTTTTCTACAAAAAGAGCTATCTCTCGCTAATAGTTTAATATTCTTAGCCTTCACTCTGTGTTCTCAATGACTATGTGACTTAGAGTACTAAGCTCCTTAGTCACCGTGAGTTTTGGCTTTTTGAAATGGTTGTTTTCCTCATTTAGAAGTGTGTGTAAGGATTTAATATGCTCAAAGTCTTTCATCATTTTGCCTAATGAATCATAAAGGTCGAGTGGGTGATGAAGTGTGTGTATCACAATCACTATCACTTGAATCAATGAGATGAGTTAGAGTGTACCTCATCTTCTTGGTCCGGTTGATCTTGTTCTTTAGCCATAAGGCGGATCAAGGCTTCTTCTTCTTCGAATTGCTTGAGTAGTCACTCCACTACTCTCTCGAGTCTCCGCTTTCTGGACTTAGTTGTCTCAAAGAGTTTCAAAGACCAACATGGCTTTCTTCTTTTCCCCGTTTTCTTTCTCAAGACTTTTCTTTCTTCTTCATTCCTATATTTGTTGGATCGGTGGATATGAGCAATCAATTGCAAAGTGTCCTGGTTGTCTCGCAATTCCAACAGAGGTTCTCGGCTCTTTGGTCGCCTCTCTATTCTTGGGTTATCGGCTCTGATATTCAACCCTTTGATGCTCGGCTTTCTTGGGCGGCCTATCTTCCTTGACTTGGAGGGAGCCAATGTCTCCTGAGGTTTCATCGTTGTTTCTTTTATGGTTCTTATTGAAGAACTTGGTGAATCTTTTAACCATTAGGGCAATCTTCTCCTGTTTTATGGCTTCCTTTGGTTGACTTTTCTTCCCATCCTTGACTATCAGTGCGATTGTCTTGTGTACGCTTGTCTCCTCTTGATCTTTTCTTCTCGTTCAAACTCATAGGCTTTGAGGTCCGAGAATAGCTCATGCTTGGATGTTTTTGAGAGGTCCATTGAATGTCTCGAGCCATAGTCTTCATTTCCCATTCAGCGGGAAGGATCCTCAAGATCTTCATACACATCTCCTTCGTGTATATTCCTTCCCAAGAGTAGAAAGCTCATTTGTTATTTCAAAGAATCTTGCATCCACCGATCCATAGATTCTCCTGCAAATATTTCAAAATTTTCAAATTTTTGAACAGCAACAGATAATTTATTTTCTTTAATTTCCTCTAATCCTTCAGAAATTAAAGTCAGCTTATTCCATATTTCTTTTGCTGTTTTGCAATATCTGACTTTGTTTAACATTGCTTTGTCCAAAGTCTTGTAGAGTATGTCCTTGCCACATTGTCCAAGTTATATCTTTTCCTGTCATCATTTGTCAACTCACTCTTTGGTTTTTCAACCATGGTTGGCCTTTCTTCAGCAGCAGCTTCTTCCCCTTCAGCTGCAGCTGCTCTCCTTACAGTCGTATTCACTTTTAATATTTGCAGTGGCCCATCCTCTATCACAAGCCACATTTCATCGTGTAAAGCGAGATAGATGAGCCTTCATATGAATTTTCCAAACATCAAATTCTTCAACAAAGAACATAGGAATGCGTGTTAAATTTGCTTCCATAAGCAATTTTTATAGTGGTTCGAGGATAGGATAATTCCTTTAATCCAGTCTTCTCCAACTCCTGGAGGAATCCACTAAGTAACAGATCTTGGTTACAAAGCGATCAACAATGCCTCGAGTCACCTTTAATCACACATTGGCAATGCTCCTAGCACTCACCTTCTTCACAAAATATCTATCTTGCTAGTTCAGCTCCTCGAACTCTTGGAATCGATCACACACCTTCCAATGAGTCCAAAGCTTCTTTTGAACTTGAACCCTACTACTTCTCCTTGAACCTTAGAGAGTAGACCCCTTTTGTCCTTCAAACAAATTTCCTCTTCAACTTGATGAAGTTATCTTTCCTTCACCGAGTGTGTTGGATTGAGTTCGTTCGATTTCGAGGCTTGAGGATTGTCTTTGAAAGATTGAGAGTATTTGCGAGTTTTGCTTGAATGCTTGTATGCATGTAATGAACTCGGTAACCTTTTCTCACTTGCTTCCTCACCTTTTATATAGTGCATTCGAAAATATGTCTCGTTGAAGAGATAGATATATGTTTCAAATCTCACTTGTAGGTTGTTGGCATGTCTTGTCCTTGCAGCATTAATGAGGATCATACCATAATTTTAATGCTCGGACCTTTCCTTAGTAGAGGTAGGTTTTCGAGGTACATCCCATTGGTTTCTTGCTTTTTGCACTCTTTTCAAAAAAATAGCTTTATTCTTTATGACGACACATGCCTATTTCCAAAAAAATCGTGACTTGTGTTGACAACGGATCTCTATCGCCTTTCTTCAAGTCTTGTCATTGCATACGCCTTTGGCATTCGATTCCAATCATTTTGGAATGACTTAGTTGTCGACCGACCGAGACACTTTCCGCCACTTGACCGATCCTTCACTTGGCTTTACACAAATGTGACACACAACCGGGTCTTCTTCAATCTTGATCGACTCTTATAATCTTCAACTTAGCCGACTCCAACTCAACTCATACGTTTTTTATTTATTACAAGTTGAATTACAAAAATAATGGGGTGCCAACTTCCTATTCTAAGTTTTACATGGTATCATCAAAATCTAAACATAAGTTTTCCTAACAATTTCCCCTTTTTTGATGATGCCAAAACTTAAATGAATAAAACAAAGTAAATAGTGTAGTAAAAAAGAATGTATGTGTGAAATATGTCAATTTTATTGAACATATCATTCTTGTACTTTACAACGCACTTTACAACGCTTTTACAAAGTATACCCTATACACTGTATCAGAGCTATACTATCTATACAATCATTCGATCTTATTATAACAACCGTATACATGTATCGTTATAATGATAAACTTACAAATTTATATTTACAATGTAAAATACATTTCAAAGGGTTTGAGCCGTTTCAATGCCTCACCGCTTCTTTATTCTCTCCTCTTTTTCAGCTCTCTTCCTCTCGCTTTTCTTCTTCTTCTCGTTTTCTCTTTTCATATGCTCTTTTTAGCAACAGGGTCTTTCCTTCACGCTTTATTCCCACTCTCGATTGACTCTTTTGTTTTGACTTTCTGCCTTCTTCTAGCCTCTCCTCGTTCTTCCTCTCCACTTCAATGTTTGCAAGTGTATCGCATCTAACCCAATAGTTGACTCCCTTCTTCTTCTCAGGTCAACATACCTTACGTCTTTAGGTCTTGGGCGTGGTGGAGTACCTCCCTCTTCCACCACTTCCAAACCTTCCCCTTCCTCGATATGACTCGGCTCCTCCTCTAGAGTGTACTATCTGAGTCTTCCCGGATTGACTGACCGCTCAAACTCACAGCATCTCACCTGATTTGTATAAGTCGAGTCCCTTCTCCCAAGACAAATCCCACGCCTATGGTAGAGTCATTTTCTTGAAGTATCCTTCAAAGAAATAGAGTTTTGAATTCCTCTAGAGATCTAGGTTCAAATCCTACACCCGGAATCGTGATTTCTCGAGGGGTCTTACAACCGGGAAATCTTTCAATAAACCAAATGGGGGCCATCGTACCTTGCTTTTATATCTTTTATCCCCCGGGAGTTCTTCTTAGCTACCTTGTCGAACTCGGCTTCAATGGCCTTTCTTGATCGTTTTTACCTGCCAATTTAGCTTTCTCTTCTACGGACAACTCTTTCGGTATTTTGCTGAGAATTGAGGCTATAACATCACCTTGCAGTGGGGTCTTAGCAAGCATGATTTTCAAGGGTAGCTTCTTCATTGAACTGCCTTCCCCCTTGCTTGTTTCCCTTTCAATCCTTCCTTATCACTTCGTTTTTTCCTTCCTTTCATCTTGCCCTTTTTGGCATCATCAGGGGGTAGAGCCAGGTGAGGGAATACTCCACTTAGGAGTAGATCAATCTAATTATTTGTCGCGTCATGCTTATCATGAGTCGTGGGTATGCTATTCTGAATTCAGATCTCAAGGCCATGGTCTCACCGCCATCGCTTCATCTCAGTTTGGAGCACCTTTATTTGCTGTTCCACATTGGCCTCCATTCTTTGAATTTCTGATTTGTACTGAGCCTTAAGCAACTCCACGTGGTCCCTATGCCGTTGCTAGAACTTAGCATTGTCAGATCTCCAGATCACCATTTTTGCGAATAGAGATTTGATGTAGGTGACCTTCACGCCTTAATACCTTTATTTGTCCGATCCATTCTCCGATTCTCAAAACAGCTCCTTGATATCTACAATGATGGTGGCATCGCGGTTGTCTCAGCTCTGTCTCCATTTGCAAAACCATGCTCCATATTCTCTATTTCATCACAAATGGCTTTGAAGACTTTATGGAAGTCACCGCATCAGCATCTTATTCCTCTCGGCAATACAACATCGAAATCAAATCCAATCGACACCATAGTGGTCTCACCGAGTTACAATTTCTTTCTGAGAGACTTGGATGGTTTATCGGCACGCCCGCGATCGACTCGCTTGAAGGGTATATGGGCTTGAATGGAAAGTATTCAACAAATAAATCCTCGGGAAATAGGAATCTACACGTCCTCGACCTGGAGGTATTCCATTCTCTTTCAAAATTTCCTCAACTCTATGTGCCTCGATTGTTTCAAATGTCATCGGCATCTTGAGCGGTGTGTTAGCTGTTGAGTGATGATCCTCACTGCCTTAACAACTTTCTTGGTATCGTGTTTCTTCCTGTTGAGTAGTCGTCCTCGGCGACTTATCAGCTTCATTGGAGGGTGATGGCGCCATTGGAGGTGGGCCATTGACTATAGTGAAATTCCTAGGAGTAGCCTTATTACTGGCTTGCTCCTTTTTACCTGTGCCTCCTTTGCAGCTTTGTCCTCATTTTATTTTTCAATTGGGCTGGACTCAGCTTCATCATTGGTTCCCAAGAACTCCACATCAATATTTTCTTAGGAGTCCTGAAGGGCACTGATCTCCTCTTCTTCAGTAACCTCTTCATGAGGGGCAATCACATCTTCAACAACTTTCTTACCTAGGGAAGTCTCAACCTCCTCCCGGGACTTCACTACCCTCGTAGTCTCAACCGATGGGCCTTGTACATTCCCTTTTGCGGTCTCAATCTGCAGTGGGTCTTCAGCAGATAATCCCTTTTCGGAGTCTCAACTCCTTGGATTGCACGTTCGGGGCAAGAGTCTCAACTCCCGTGGCCTCACTTTCATCCTTTGCCTTAACAAAGCAGCAGTAACGTCATCGGCCCGCATGGTAGCTAAAGTTTCAGCGAGATAGTCGAACTGTCTCTTCGCTTCACAACCTCAATTTGCTGAACTGTAAGATTCTCGCCATCGCCTCCTAACTCCTTTTGTGGTTGGTCTCCCCACACCTCCTCCGACCTAGCCGTGGTGGTTTGAGTTTCCCCCTCAGTGGCACCACCGAGTCTCGAGCAATGGGGTCACTTGAAACCTAAGACTGATTTTTGTCCAAATGAGTGTTCACTATTGGGGTAGGTGTCTTAACACCTTCTCGCAGGAGTGGCTTAGCTAAGGTGCCCGCTTCATCACCTTTCTTAGCTTCATCGCCAATATTCCTAGAACCATCTTCCTCGTCAGTGCACAGAAATGTGGTGGCATCAATGGTTCGCATCACCTCCATGATATCTGGGGTGGGAGAAACCAAGACTGATGAGGATTCTCTAGGGCCCTGTTTCAAACTTTGCTCGTGCAGCTCCTTGGATTCTCTTATTGCTTGCCTAAACTCGGCTTTCTCTGCTGTGACAGTAGGGTCAATTTCTTCAATGTCACTATCACTGATGTCAGCTGATTCCAAGGCAAACTCAGATGCATCTATGAAGGCACATGAATCAGGCTTCTTTGACTCTTCGACAGCCTTCGCCTTCTCGATGGCTTTAAGCTTCTCTTCATCCTTCCTTTCATAAAGGATGGTTGTGCATAGATCAGGAAGCTCAGAAGTTCAGAAGTTCTTCTTCTTCTTCCACAAACTCAGGCCTCTGGAATTGATGTCTGGCATAACTCAGCTTCTAATGCCTCCAGATCCTAAGTCGTTCCTGAATGTCAGGGTAGGCAAGAGAAAATATTTCGAGGTCGTCATCCTCCTCCTGAATGGGCGCAAGTGGAGCATGTTCCCCCTCAATTTGTCGAGCATTAGTTTGAGAGGACTTAACAGCTAATTCTTCAGATTGGTCAGGTTGTGTTAGCTCTCAGTGTTCCTCAAATTGCCTCCCCAAAAGTGTGTCTTGTTCCGGTCTGCTGATCTACACGCCAGCTTCTCAACTTCCATGGTGGTGGCTTCACCACTTTCTACTTCCTTAGATCGCTCGACTTCAACTTGGTAGTCTCCTTCATGGGTTCAGATGATTCATCCAAGCTTCTCCAAGGCCGATCTCCTTACCAATCGCTTCTTCCTTTTGTTTTAACAAGAGAAATTTCTTCCTCTTCGATTTTCGATGGCTTTTAGCTCAACAATCTTTATCTTTTTGGCTGCAGTTGTCTTGTGGAGGCGAAACGAGCACTTTTTCTTCACGACTGGAGAAGATGTAGTCATATCCTCTTCTGTCTCACTGTTGGGGCAGTGCAACTTCGGGACAGCCAGAAAAGGCGAGTGCTTGTTTTGGATTGGCTGCAGAGGCAGGCAGTGCATGCTTAGCTACAACAACTCTCTTCTTCTTCTTCTAAATAGGTTTTGGAGAAGGAGCTAGGACGGTTGCGCGCAGTGTCCTCGGGGACATGATCAATCGACCCATCTTCGCGGTGTCGGCTCTGTGTGCATGTGCTTGCCTATGAGCACCTGGATAAGTTAGCCTTGAACATTTTCTTGTTGACATGGAATGGCTTCCCATGTCCGAGCGGAATCCTTTCACCTCCATCGATGGCCAATGACCAAGCCATACCCTAGCGAGCTTACGAATAAACCATCATCGCTTAAAGTTTTGTTCATAACATTTTGGCGAATCGGTGAAGATGAACTCAACCCGAGTTCACATTTTTCTCTTCCATGATTGCAAAGCCGATAGTCACTTCTTCGCCCGAGAGAGCTTGATTGAATCGCCAAATTTCATGTCCACGCATTAGGACACAATATACATCAACTTATGATAGTCGCCCTTGATTGATGGCTTCTTGGGCGTAAATGTACTTTAGCGAAGAGACTCTAGCTTGGCAATCTCCTTCCATGCCGCACCCGCCTGTTCACATCCTTCTCGCCTATCTCCTTCATCCATTCCGAGGGCGGTGGCGGTGTTCACTAAGTCCGCAGCAGAATCTGGATGTCCTTGTTGTGGATCGATGACCTTATATCTCCGTCATGAACCTCAACATTCACGTAGAACATAGAAACTTCTTCGAGGTAAGTGTGCGAGTATTACATGGTGAAAAATCCCTTTAGACGATTTCTCTAGCTTCGCAGCAATTTTACGAGCGAGAGCCTTATCAACTCCTTGTTTTACCAATCCTTCGAAATCCACCGTTGATCCGTGTGATCTTCTCACCATTTTGACAAAATTGTAGTTGGGTGCCATTTATTGAGAAATAAACGGTGAAAAACGTATGAAACTAATGCTTTGAGAACTAGGCTTTCACTTGTTTGCAGAGGAAAACTTGAACTTGCTTGCGGGGAGGAGAGAGTATTGTGAGGAGAGAGAAAATTGAATTTTTGTTTATATGAGACATGAGGAACGGTTTTAGAATTTGAAAAGGTTGATCAAAATCAACAAATCAAGATTAAACATTTGAAACCGCATTAATTTCTCCGCATTAAATGCAGCAACATTTTTATCCAATTATAGGCTAAATGTGTACAGACTTTATTCGACACCATAATTACGCCGATGTAATGCCCAAAACATTCCTCGCCGAGAAAATGACTGCGTTTTGTCACTTAGCTCATAAATAACTCATCTATCTTCCAAAAGTGACTTAACTTGACTTCTCTCTTCACATGATGATCACTCAGTTGTCAACTAACTCGATACATTTGATTTCCCGTCTTGGCTGTTTCACTTGGCTGGAAAATGAAAATTTGCTAATTTTCATTTCTTTCTTCTTTGACTCTATTGATTGAGTCTTCTGAGTCTCCTAACTCAGCTCAATCAAACCTAGCTCATTCTTAAGCTCTTCGAATCTTGATTCACATAAAGGCTTAGTGAATATGTCAGCTAACTGCTTATCAGTTGAGATGTATTGCAAAGTGATGTCCTTCTTTTCCACATGATCTCTTATAAAGTGATATCTGGCATCAATGTGCTTCATTCTTGAATGCAATACTGGATTCTGAGTGATTGCAATTGCACTTGTGTTATCACACATAATTGGAATTGCTTTTTCTTCTATATCATAGTATCTCAGTTGTTGCCTCATCAATAGAACTTGGGCATAACACCATTTTTATGTACTGCTTTGTTTGTGGATGTAGCTATTGAATTTTGTTTCTTGCTAAACCAAAAAAACCGCCTATTTCAAGCATCGATATGTACACGATGTACTCATCCCGCTCCATTCTACATCTAGCATAGTCCGAGTCGAGAGTAGCCTACCATCTTGAATCCTCCATCCTTTGGATACCATAAGCCAACTTCTTGGCATCCCTTCAAATACCTTAGATTCTCTTATGGTCATAGTCATATGACTCACCTTTGGTAAATATTCAAATCTAGCACATACACATACATCAAAGGTGATGTCTGGCCTACTTGTTGTTAAATAGAGTAGTGATCCAATGAAAGCTCTATATCTGGATTGGTCAACAGCTTTGCCATATGCATCCATATCCATCTTAATTGAGGTGTTCATGGGAATCTTCACTGATGACTTTGCCTGCATACCAAATTTCTTCATCAAATCTCTGGTATATTTGGTTTGGCTTATGAAGGTTCCATCCTTCATTTGCTTGACTTGAAGACGTAGGAAGAAGGTCAACTCTCCCATCATGCTCATTTCAAACTTCCCTTGCATGAGGTTTGAAAATTTGTCTCACAGCTCTTTATTTGTGGATCCAAATATGATATCATCCACATAAATTTGAACAAGCAATATACTCTCCCCATCTTGAATTCTGAAGAGTGTTCTATCAACTTTGCCTTTGGTGAATCATTGTCAACTAGAAATTGTGACAATGTGTCATACCAGGCTCTTGATGCTTATTTTAATCCATACAATGCTTTCTTGAGCTTGTAGACTTTATCTCCAATAGTTTTTGGCTCAAAACCTGGAGGTTGCTCAACATAGACTTCTTCTTCCAAAAGTCCATTCAAAAATGCACTCTTCACATCCATTTGATACACAAAGAAGTCCTTGTGTGCAGATAAGCAAGAATCATCCTTATTGCATCCAATCTCGCAACATGAGAAAAAGTTTTATCAAAATCTATACCTTCCTCTTGGCAATAGCCTTTGGCTACCAATATTGCTTTATTTTTTTTACTACAGATCATTTCTCATTAATCTTGTTTCTAAATACCCACTTAGTACCAATAACATTTTGGTGGGTAGACCTTTGAACCAATTCCCAAACTTTGTTTTTTCAAATTGATACACTCTTTCCCGCATAGCTTTGAATCCAATGTGTGTCATCCAATACTTGAGACACGTCTTTGGGCTCTATCCGGGAAAATGAAACAAGTAAACATGGCTTCATGTTGTGCTTTGGATGTGGTTCTTATTCCATCTCTAACATCTCCAATGATTAGCTCGGTGGATGGTCTCTCATTCATCTCACATCCGGTTGGAGTAAGTTCATTGGATTGATTCACTCTTTGCAAATAAGTTGTTTTGAACAACTTCTTCATGATCATTCACCACGGACCTTTTCCAAATGCCTCGAGATTCAACAATCTCATCTTCTTCAGTGCTCTTACATCCGCTTTCAAAGATAGGGACTCTTCTCGCATAGTTGGGTGATTCTTCTTCTCAGCTAACTCATCTATGTCTTCTCCATTCACATTAGGTTCATCAAAAACCACATGGATAGACTCTTCTGTGACCATAGTCCTTTTGTTCAGCACTCTATAAGCTTTACTCTCAGCTGAGTATCCCAAAAAGATACCTTCATCAACTTTAGCATCAAAGGCTTTTAAGTTGTCCTTGCCATTGTTGTGGATGAACCACTTATATCCAAAGATCTTGAAATATCCAACATTTGGTTTTCTCCCTGTCCAAATTTCATGCGGGGTTTTGAACAATTTCCTGTTAATCATACACCTATTCTGAGTGTAGCAAGCCGTGTTAATGGCTTCAGCCCAAAATCTCTTAGGCAATCCGCTTCGGCTAGCATTGTCCTTGCAGCTTCCTTGAGAGTTCTGTTCCTTCTTTCAGCTACCCGATTCTTTCAGCAATACCATTTTCAACGCAATACTGAGTTATAATCCCATTGACAAACTCAGTTCCCCTGTCAGATCTTATCTTAATAATAGTTTGACTCTTCTCATTTTGAACTCTTTTCATTAGCTGAGGCAAGTTCTGTAATGTTCCTTCTTTTTACACATGAAAATAGTCCATGTATATCTTGAATAATTATCTACCACCACTAAGGTGTATTTCTTTCCAATGATGTTGGCTGGTTCAACAAGACCAAATAAGTCCACGTGCAACAGATGCAATATCCTTGTTGAAGAAGGACTTGGCTTGTCCTTTAAGGATGATTTGATTTGCTTTCCCATCTGACATGCATCACAAATGCTTTCTTTCTTGTACGAGTCATGCAATCTTCCACATGATGACTCCTTGCAAGCTTGTTGATTGTCTTGAAGTTCGGATGACTCGGCTTAACTTCTTGTACCATGTACCAACTTGATTCCAACTGCTCTTTGCTAGTAGACATGTGCTTGGTGTAGCAAGATTGACCATCCATTACATACATGTTCTTCTGCCTTGTTCCTTGAAGCACAATTTCATTTGATTCAGTGTCTTTGATCTAACAAACTCTCTTGTTGAATCCCACATTGTAGCCTTTGTCATAGAGTTGATCGATGCTCACCAGATTGAAGTTGAGGCCTTCAACATATGCAACATCTGTGATCTCCAATCCATTTTTCTTTATGGATCCTGTGCCTTTGATTTCCCTAGAGCTTCATTTCTCCAAATATAACTTTTGCACCTTTGATCTCCTTGAACTTTGACAGATTTCTCGTTTCTGTCATATGCCCAACAACCACTATCCATTTACCAGGTTCATTGGCACTCACTGTTCCCTCGAACTCCGCAATCAAGGAAATTAATTTTTAGGTACCCATTCTTGTCAGGTCCTGAGGGTTAGTGCTATAAGGTGTTCCAACCAACCTATAGCCTGATGATTTGACTCTAAGAGGCTTCCATCTATCAGTTCCATAATCATAGTGCACATTAGCAAATTGCTTAGGGCTTTTGGATCATACAACTGTCTCTTTTTGTCTATATGCTTGTGTATTTGTTTGAGCATTTGCTTTCTTGGTGTGATAGTGGAATTTTTGTGCTTGATGGGTTTTGTGCATGGGTGCATATGTGTGCGATGATAGCTCTTTTGCCTTGGTAATGACCTGTGATGAGTTTGAGGTCTTTGCACTTTGGCTTATATCCTACAGGTCTTAGCCGATATCTCACTTGATTATTCCAATTAGCTTGGCTTGGATAATTTCTACCATTCCTATCATATGATTCTTTGTTTGAAATCTCTCTGGGCCATTGGTAGCTGCTTAGCTTTCACAGAGTATTTTCTGTTTGGAGTCTGCTGATGGACTTTTCTGAATTTTATTTCAGTTGTCCTTTCAGCATACTCAACTGGCTTCTTGCCTTTATCCTTATATCCAAGTCCAATATGGTTGTGATTGTGCTTTTGTGTAGGTGTTGGTACAACATTTGGTGTTTTGGATTTTTTGATTCCATCATTACTTGAGGATCCTTTTTCCATAATCACTCTAGAACTTGGGCATGCACAAAGGAATTGAATCTATGCATGTCTTGTCTCCACATTCTTTTTGAGTCCTTATAAGTTCATCCAATGATTTGGATGCCTTTGTAAATGAAGCAATCACATTTTTAAGATTATTTTCCCTCTTTTTCTGCAGAAACTAACTCGCTTGGATCTTGGCAATTTCGGCCTTGACTTTATATTCTCATTAGTTATGTGACTTAGAGTACTCACTCTTTAGTCACCGTAAGTTTTGGCATTTAAGCTCGATGTTTTCCTAATTTAATAGTGTGTGTGAGGATTTGATGTGTTCAAAATCTTTCATCATTTCGCCAATTGAATCATAAAGATCAAGGGTGATGAAGTGTTTGTGTCACAATCACTATCACTAGAATCAATGAGATTAGTTAGAGTGTACCTCATCTTCTTAATCTTTTGGGTCTTGTTCTTTGGCCATGAGGCGGATCATAGCCTCTTCCTCCGTGTCACCGGAATAGTCTTCTTCACTACTATCCGAGTCTGCCTGGTTCCTTGCACTTAGTTTGTTTTTCGAGCTCGATGCTTGACATGCTTTCTTCTTTTCTTGTCTTCTTTCTCAAGACTTTTCTATCCTCTTCATTTCTATATTTGTTGATCGTGGATAAGGACAATCAACAAAAAATATCCTGTTTCTGCAGTTCAACACAAAGGTTGTCATTCTAATGCAATTGGCTCTCTCGATCCTCGATTATCGGTTTTCTAATACCCAATTCTTTGATGTTCACTCTCTTGGGTAGCATGTCCTCCTTTGCTTTGGAGGCTACTAAGTGTTTTCATGAGGATTTACCCTTGTTCCTTTTATAGTTCTTATTGAATAACTTGTTGAACCTTTTACCATTAGGGCAATTTCCTCATGGTCTATTGTTTCCTTTGGCTCAGCTTTCTTTCCTTCACTGCCATCAATGCAACTGTCTTGGGCAAATCAAGCTTTTCTTGCTCCTTTCTTCTCCTCTCAAACTCATATGCCTTGAGGTCCGAGAAGAGCTCATGGTTTGATGTTTTGGAGAGATCCATGGAATGTCTCGAGCCATGACCTTCATTTCCCACTCACCGGGAGAGATATTAGGATCTTCATACACATCTCCTTTTGTGTGTGCCCTTTCCCCAGTGAAAGCTCATTAGTGATTTCAAACGCATCCAACATCCGACTTCACCGCAATCATTTTAAAATTTTTAAATTTTTGGACCGCAATAGTTAATTTATTTTCTTTGATTTGATCGATCCTTCACAAATCAAAGTAAGTTTTTCCCAAATTTCTTTGGGCCGATTTGCATGATTCTACTTTATTAAACATAGCCTTGTCCAAGGTTTTATAAAGAATGTCCTTGCAACATTGTCAAGATTGTATCTCTTTCTATCTTCGTTGATCCACTCACAATGAGGCTTCTCAACCATAGCAAGTCAAGTCTGCTGCAAAGATCCTCTCCTTCACCGGAAGTGCTCTTCTTACAAAGAGATTGACCTTTAGAATTTGCAGTGGCCCATCCTCTATTACTAGCCACATTTCATCATGAAAGCTGATAGATGAGTTCCATACGAATTTTCCGGTCATCAAACTCTTCCACAAAGTGAACATGGGAATGCGAGTTAGATTTGCTTCCATGATAATAACTTTGCTTTTGAAATAAAAGCTTTGAAAAACTCAAGTATTGTTTCTTTTGAAAAGGTGAGATCTAGTTCAAGAACTCATGCGGAAGGCTCAATGAACCAACCGCTCGATACCACTTGTAGGCCCCAAGGGTGAGTAGTAAGGTTTGGAAGGGGGTCAAATAAACCTTACCAAATTTTCGATTTAGTCCTTTTAAATATTTTCGAGTTAATAACAAATTAGCTTAGTCCATGAGGAACAACTAGGTTAGCTTACTTCAAATACGTTACCCACTCAACAAACTCGACTGAGCTGTTGATAGTATAACTTAGCTGGTATCTGCTAACACTTAGGTTTACAGTTGATTTGGTTTTTGTTTAGCAGAAGACTTTTCACCCTTAATGTTTTAAACTTGTTTTTCAACACTTGTTTTTAGCAAAGGTTATTATCATTGAGTTCAACAGATATAACTTAACAGCAGATATAAATGATATGCAAGAAATTAAAGTGCTGGAAGTAAATAATACACAAGCAATTTTTATAGTGGTTCGAGGATGGGGTAATTCATCTAATCCACTCTTCTCCAACTCCTGGAGGAATCCACTAAGTAACACATCTTGGTTACAAAGTAGTCAACATCCGAGTCGGCGCTTGATCACAAAACAACTGTCTTGCTATTTTAGCTCCCTCGAACTCTTGGAATTGATAACACAACCTTCCAACGAGTCCAAAGTTTTTGTTTCGAACTTGAACCCTACTACTTCCTTCAACCTTGGAGAGTAGACCTCTTTTGTCCTTCAAACAAATTTCCTCTTCAACTTGATGAAGTTATCTTTCCTTCACCGAGTGTGTTGGATTGAGTTCCTTCGATTTAGGCTTGAGGATTGTCTTTGAAAGCTTGAGAGTATTTGCAGTTTGCTTGAATGCTTGTATGCTTGTAATGAACTCCTGTAACCTTCTCTCACTTGCTTCCTCGATCTTTTATAGTGCAGATTCGAAAATATGTTTGTTGAAGAGATAGCCATATGTTTCAAATCTCACTCGTAGGTTGTTGGCATGTCTTGTCCTTGCAACATTAATGAGGATCGTACCATAATTTTAATACTCTACAAAATTTTTCATTGGTCTCTGCAGTTTTCATGTACATCCCACCGGTTTCTTGCTTGTTAGGAATTTTATTGTTTAGATTTTGATGAATGCCATGTAAAACTTAGAATAGAAAGTTGGCACCCCAATTCTTGGCATAAAATGTATTGTAACAATTAGAGTGCCAAGCCGAGTTAAGTCGCCTACGCCCTAACATGCAAGAAGACAAGGACTGGAAGGAAGACTTTCTTTGTGAAACAAATTTGAATATGGCAAAGAAGAGTAGACGGAACTCTATCAAGAAGCAAAGATGCGGTGAGTGGAGCATCGGTCAAGTCAACTCAAGAAAAGCCAAGTCTCAAGTTGAAGTGAAAGAGTCATCCATGATTGGAAGTGACTTAAGTCACCTGGGAAAGCAAGGAAATGCAATCAAGTCGAGATAATCAGAAAAGAACCGCTGCAGAAAATCAAGAGATTTACTTAAACAAGTAATATCTCCATACCACCTTTCTTGAGTGCTCGGTCCCGAAGCGTGCAAAAGGAATGAACCAATGGGAAGCACTACACCGTCGTCGAACTCGAAAGGTGAAAGAACAATTCATACGAGGAAATGGCAATTCCAAGGATCGCAACAAGACAAGCCAACGATCGCAAGTGACTTTCAAAAATAAGCCTATCTCTTCAACGGACAAATTTTTGAAAGATCACTATATAAGCGCCGAGGAATGACTCGAGAGAAGGTTACTGAACCACGAACATTCAAGAAATCAATAAAAGTACAACCAGAAATACTCTCAAATCATTCAAGTTTAATCCTCAAGCCTACATTACGAAGTACATCAATCCAACACTCACTGTGAAGGAAAGAGAACTTCAATCGCTTGAAGAGGAAACCTTTGAAGAAAGGGGGTCTACTTTCCACGAAGGATTGTAGGAAGGTTCAAGGTCGAACCAAGTCTCAAGCTTTTGGAGGGCTTCGTGATCAAATCCAAAGAGTTTGAGCAAGTGAGTCTGTAGTAGCAAGGCAACCGCCTGTGAAGAAGCCGAGTCGCATTTGAAGCCACCGAGTGATCAAGGCGTCTCAGGCATCGAGTCCCAAAGGATCAAGTCACCGTGTGATCAAGACTTGTATCGGACTGTTACCACTTTGTAAATCGATCATTACTTAGTGGATTCCTCCAGGAGTTGGAGAAGAGAGGAGTAGAAGAATTACCCCATCTTCAACCTCTATGAAAACTTTATTGTGTCATTTACTTTTCAAAGACTTTAATTCTTGCATTCTTAATCGCTTATATCTCACGACAAATCGCTATCCACTTGATAATTTATAAGTACTAAATCAAGCTTTAAAATCTTGCTTAATCAAACTTAAGGGTGTTAAGTCTTCCGTAAACAAAACCACAAAGAGTTAATTTAGAATCAACAATGAGTTATTCCATCAACGATTCAAATTGAGTCTGTGAGAGACTAACTCTCTTGATTGACTAAATCGATTGTCCATCTAGGACACAAATTGTAGAATCAACTCTGTATATTTAAAGGACTAAATCGAAAATTTGGTAAGGTTTATTCAACCCCCCTTCTAAACCTTACACTTACACCCCTTGGGACCTACAAGTGGTATCGGAGCGGTTAGTTCATTGAACCCTCCCGCACTGTTCTTGAACTAGATCTCCAAACTTTTCAAAGTCTCTTGATTATTAAACCTTCAAAACTCTTTCTATCATTAAAAGTTATTATCATGGAAGCAAATTTGACACGCATCCCTATGTTCACTATTGAAGAATTTGATGATTGGAAAATTCGTATGCGAGGCTCATCTATCAAAGATTACATGATGAGATGTGGATAGTGATAGAAGATGGGCCTCTGCAAATCTTAAAGGTGAACACGGTATTTAAGAGTTGCAAACAAGGAGAAGAAGATGTTGCTCCCGGACTCATCCATGGTTGAAAAACCAAGAACCGAGTGGACAAATGATGACAGAAAAGATATAACTTGGACAATGTAGCCAAGGACATCCTTTACAAAACCTCGACAAAGCCATGTTCAATAAAGTCAAATCATGTAAAACGGCTAAGGAAATCAGGACAAGTGACATTGATTTGTGAAGGCTCGGAAACAAATCAAAGAAAACAAACTATCAGTGGCAGACAAATTTGAGAACTTCAAAATGATCTCGGGAGAGAATCTGGATCAACTAGACGCTCGGTTCACGAAATCACAAATGAGCATGTCTGCACTTGGAAAGGAATATACACAAGAAAATGTGTATGAAAATCCTAAAAAGTCTTCCAGCTGAATGGGAGATGAAGGTCATGGCACCGAGACATTCCATGGACCTATCAAAGACATCCAACCATGAGTTGTTCTCGGACCTCAAAGCCTACGAGTTTGAGCCGAGAAGAAAAGACCAGGAAGAAAAAAGTTGTACCCAAAACAGCTGCTCTAATTGTTAAAGATGGGAAGAGAGCCGAGGTCGAGAAAGTCATTGACCCGGAAGAAATAGCCAACGATGGTTAAGAGGTTCAACAAGTTCTTCAATTAGAACTACAAGAGAGGAAAGGGTGAATCTTCCGTAAGACACTCGCTTTCTCCAAATCAAGGAAGATAGGCCAACCAAGAGAACAGATCATCAAAAAGTTGAGTATCAAAGGGTGACAATCCAAGAATGGAAAGAGCTGATCAAAAGGTTGAATATCTATCTTTGAACTGTAGACAACCAGGTCACTATGCCATTGATTGTCCATATCATGTAGTCAACAAATACGGGATGAAGAAGAAAGAAAAGTCTTGAGAGAAAGAAGATAAGAAAAGAAAAAGGCAATGATGGTGCAGAGATGCATGAAACAAATTGAAGTCAAGAGAGACAAATTCGGTGATTGAGCAATGAAGCTGACTACTCAAGTGACTCAAGAAGAAGAAGCCCGATATGCTTGATGGCCAAAGAACAAGATCAACCTGATCAAGAAGATGAGGTACAATCTAACTCAACAAACTCAGACACTAGTGATAGTGATCGTGACACACACACTTCATCACCCACTTGATCTTTATGATTCATTAGGAAAAATGATGAAAGATTTTGAACACATTAAATCCTCACACACACTATTGAATGAGGAAAATAGCCTACTCAAAAGTCAAAACTCAAAGTGACTAAGGAGCTCGATGTACTCTAAGTCAAATAGCTGATGAGAATGAAAGTTTAAAGGCTGAAAATGCTAAATTAATAGCAGAAATTGCTGCTATAGAAAAGAGGGAGAATGACCTCAAGAATGTTATTGCCTCATTCACTAAGGCATCTAAATCATTGGATGATCTTATTATGAGTCAAAGAGAATGTGGAGACAAGACAGGCTTAGGATTTAACTCCTCTGTGCTATGTCAAACCTCAAAAGTAATTTTGGAAAGAGGATCTTCAAGTCATGAAGAGTCTGAAAAATCCAAAACTCTAAATGTTGCACACACATTCACTCCAAAGCACAATAACAAGCAAACTGGCCTTGGTTACAAAGGAAAAGGAAAACAGCCAGTTGAGTGTCTTTGAAAGGACACTGAGAAGAGATTCACCAGTCCCTCAAAGAAACTCCAAACGAGAAAATACTCTGTAAGAAGCGAGCTACCAAAAATCCCGAAAAACCCATAAAAGAAATACATATGATGGGAATGGTAGAAAATATCCAAGCCAAGTGATTGGAATAATGTGAACTATCAAAGACAGACTTATGGAATATAAGCCCAAATGGCAAAGGCCTAGGACTCAAAGAAAGGCCATTCCAAAAGCATAAGAGCTTTCATCGACACATATGCACTTAGGCACTACACTCAAAGACACCACAATTACCCAAGGAAGGCGATTGCTAAAACACGTATGCGGCATACGACAAAAGAGACAATTTGTATGAACCTAGAATCCCCAAGCAATTTGCCAGGATTAATTATGATTATGGCATCGATAGATGGCAACCCCTTAGAGTCAAATCATTTGGCTATAGGTTGGTTGGATCATCTTACAATTCTAACCCCTCGAGACCTGGACAAGTATGGGTACACAAAACTTAATTTCCTTGATTGCGGGTTCAAGGAATAAATGAGTGCGAGGAACCTGGTACATGGATAGTGGTCACCCGGACACATACATGACAGAAATAAGAAAAATCTGTCAAAATTCAAGGAAGTTAAAGGAGCAAAAGTCATATTTGGAGGAAATGAACTCCTCAGCGAAATAAAAGGCATTGGATCCATCAAGAGGAATGGATTAGAAATCACGTAGATGTCGATATGTTGAAGGACTCAACTTCAACTTATCGAGCATCGAGTCAACTCGTGACAAGGGCTACAATGTTGGATTCAACATGGGTATATGCCAAATCAAAGATATCGAATCAAATGAAGTTGTCTTTGCAAGGATGTAGACAAAAAATATGTATGTAGTGGATTGGTCAATCGCAACACCCAAAGACTGTCTACTAGCAAAGAAAGACACAAATCAAGTTAGTGGCACAAAAAAGCCGAGTCACCTAAATTTCAAAACGATTAACAAGCTTGCAAGAAGTCATCTTATAGAAGGACTTCCCGGACTCGATATACTAAGGGAGAGTATATGTGATGCATGTCGAAGGGAAAGCAAATCAAGTCGTCATTCAAAGAAAAGACATGCCCATCTTCAACAAGAATATTGCATCTACTTCATATGGATCTATTTGGCCCAAAGTGGAACCAAACCAAAGATAAGTGGAAAGAAATACACCTTGGTGGTAGTAGATGACTACTCAAGATATACATGGACAATATTCATGTGCAAGAAAGAAAGAAACTCTACAAAACTACCACAAAATGATGAAGAGGATTCAAAATGAGAAGAGTCAAACCATTATCAAAATAAGATCGGATAGAGGAACCGAGTTTGTCAATGGAATAATAACTCGATCAGATTGAGAATGGTATTGGTCATGAACTATCAAAGCAAGGACTCCACAGTGAGAATGGAGTTGCGAGAAGAAGAAGGAATGAACCCTCAAAGAAAAGCGTGAGGACCATGTTAGTCAAGCGGGGTTACCAAAAAGATTTTGGGTGAAGCAATCAATACGACTTGCTACACCCAAAACAGATGTATGATAAATAGACAAATGACAAAGACTCCCTATGAGATCTGGATTTGGAAGAAAACCAAATGTTGCATATTTGTAATATTTGGATGTAAATGCTTCATCCACAACAATGGCAAAGACAACCTAAAGGCCTTTGATGCTAAAGGCGATGAAGGTATCTTCTTAGATACTCAAACAAAGCAAAGCCTACGAGATACTCAACAAAAGAACTATGGTTACAAAAGAATCCATTCATGTAGTATTTGATGAGCCAAATGTAAATGGAGAAGACATTGAAGAGTCACCGATAAGTTGAATCATCCAACCATACGAGAAGAGTCCCTATCTTTGTTCAAGCGGAATTATCAATTGAGAAGAAGATGAGATAGTGAATCTCAAAACATTGGAAAATTTGCGGCTAAGTGATTACGAGAGAGCGACCACGAATACACGACTACAAGTCGATCAATCCACTAACTCACTCCAACTGATGTAAGATGGCCGAGAGACCATCCACCAAAACTTGTCATTGGAAATATAAGAGAAGGTGTCAAAACAAGATCCGAACTCAACAAGAAGCTATGTTCACATGCTTCATCTCGCAAATAGAGCCAAAAGATGTGTCACAAGCATTGGGCGACACACATTGGATTCAAGCTATGCAAGAAGAGTCAATCGGTTTGAGAGAAATAAAGTATGGGAATTAGTGCAAAGACCCATACATCAAAATGTTATTGGAACCAAATGGGTGTTCGAAAATAAGATGAACGAGGAAGGTTACGTGGTAAGAAACAAAGCAAGACTAGTAGCCAAAGGATATTGCCAAGAAGAAGGGATAGATTTTGATGAAACATTTGCCCTGTAGCAAGATTGGAAGTTATAAGGATGTTTCTTGCCTATGCAGCTCACAAGAATTTCATTGTATATCGGATGGATGTAAAAAGTGCATTCCTAAATGGCTTATTGGAAGAAAAAGTGTATGTTGAACAACCTCCAGGATTTGAGCGGAAGACTCTTGGAGATAAGGTATACAAACTCAAGAAAGCCTTGTATGGATTGAAGCAGGCACCCAGAGCATGGTATGATACCTTGTCACATTCCTAATCGAAAATGGATTCACAAAAGGAAAAGTAGATAGAACTCTTTTGAAATTCAAGACAAGAAGAGTATTCTACTTGTTCAAATATATGTTGATGACATCATCTTTGGATCCACAAACAAAGAGTCATGTGTGAAAAGTTTTCAAACCTCATGCAAAGTAAATTTGAAATGAGCATGATGGGAGAGTCGACATTCTTCCTTGGACTCCAAGTGAAACAAATAAAGGATGGAACCTTCATAAGTCAAACAAAATACACCGAGAGATTTAATGAAGAAGTTTGGTATGGAGGAGAAGTCTTACGTAAAAATACCAATGAACACATCACCAAAATGGACATGGATGCACGGATGGCAAGCTGTAGATCAAACAAGATCTGAGCACTTATTGGATCAACTGCTCTATCTCACAAAGCGCGAGGCGGACATCACCTTTCTTTGTAGGTGTATGTGCAAGATTTCAATCTGCTCCAAAAGAGAGCCATATGACAAAGAATAAAAGAATATTGAGATACTTGAAAGGAAGCCAAGAAGTAGGCCTATGGTATCCAAAGGAAGGTGGATTCAAGCTAATTGGCTATTCAGATTCTCGACTATGTTGGATGCGAGTGGACAGAAAAGCACTTCGAGGCACATGTCAAATGCTAGGAAACAAAGCTAATTTCCTGGTTTAGTAAGAAGCAAAACTCAATAGCCACCTCTACAAATTGAGAATACATAGGCGGGCGCTATTGTGCCCAAGTCCTATGGATGAGACAAAGAAACAGAGACTATGAAATTGAGGAAAAAGAAATTCCAATCATGTGTGATAACACAAGTGCAATTGCAATCACTCAAAATCCTGTGTTGCATTCAAGAACAAAGCATATTGATGTCGAGATATCACTTCATAAGAGATCATGTTGAAAAGAAGGACATCATCCTGGAATATATCTCAATCGATAAACAACTAGCCGACATCTTCACAAAACCATTATGTGAGTCAAGATTTGAAGAACTCGAAGCATGAGTTGGGACTAATTGAAGAGAGCCGACGCTCGACAAATCAAAGAAGAGAAATGGAACAAAAGGGGTGAAAAAGAGTCAAAACAAATCATCATTAAGTCACCAGATCGGAAGACAACTACTACACCGAAGTCGATTGATAGCCGAGTCACTAAGAGAATCGGGAGAAGTAGAGTTAAATCGGCTAAGGGATAAGTCAATAACTTATGAGCAAAGTGACAAAAACGCAATGCGTTTTGACTAAGCGGAATGTTTTAAGGAATACGTCAAATAATGATGATGTGTACAGACATAAAGCTGCACACCAAGCCTATGATTGGATATAAATGTTGCCGCATTAAATACGAGACATTAAGTGATCAATAGGCAAAAATCCAAGCCGTTGATTTCGATCACATTTCAAAACCACCCGCACGCCCTTTCATAAACTATATTTAAACCATTTTCGCCCGTTTCTCTCTCACACTTCTAAAATCTGTTCATCTCTTTCTCTCAAAAGCAAAGGCAAAATACTCTCAAGCCCTATCTATCTCCAAGTCAATCTCTCGAGTTTTTCCTTCATATAATCCCGAGAAATGGCACCAACTTATGACTTTACCAAGTTAGGAAAGCAAATCCACACCCCTCTACGGTGGATTTCGACTTTAATGGTGAAAACAGGGTCCAACGACACCCTAGTGAAGAAAATCGTTGAAAAATTAGAAACGTCCCGATCTGAAACCGTTTCGACGTTAGAATACCCGATGACATACGTGGAGGAAGTCGCACAATTCTACGTGAATGCCGAGATTCACGATGAAGGAATCAAGTCATTTGTTCACTTTAAAGCAAATGACTATCTCTCGCCAGGATTTGGTGACCACCGCTCACTACCGCCAGGGAGCATCAAAGATTAACGGTTTATGTAAACCTGGGCCGATGCTTGGAAAGAAATAGCCAAGCCTCGACTTTGCTTTGATAAAATAGTATATACAAAAAAGAGAGATCAAGGAGGATTATCACAAGTCATTGGACATAGTTGCCAAATGTATCGACATCAAATTTGGCGGCTTTTTGACCAATCAAAGGCAAAGCCGATTGTAATGGCGCAATCATCGAAGAAAAGAAGATAAATCAACTGAGTTTGTCTACAAAGCAGACTCTGCCCGAACGTGGGAACAAATCCTTCAAAGAAGATGGCACATTTGGAGGATCCCAGGATATGGCCCGGTGATTGGCCGGCTATTGGAGGTGAAAGGAGTCCCTCTTAGACATGGGAAGACATTCCATGTTAACAAGAGGATGTTCGAGCAAACCTCTCTCGCGCATGAGAAGAGAGCTTACGCCAAGAGAGCGACACCAAAGAGGGGGAATCACCACGAAGATACGCTTTGTTTCCTCTCCACCCAAGAAGAAAGTTGCCCCTGCGGCGCCAAGAAGATCACGCCCCTGCAAAGAAAGAAAACCAAACATGCTCCTGCCCAGCAGAGTCAGTCACCGCCAGCTCGTGTCCCGCTCCAGAAAGGCCGCCGAGAAGGACTCACAAATACCTTTCTCCGATCGCAAAGAGGAGAACCGAGAAGCCACGACGGCGGCCGCTTCCTCGAAAAAGACACTGAAAGACTGCCCCACCCCCCAAGACTCGGAGGACACCGTCTCGAACCAAAATCCCTCTGCGTACAAACTAGGAGACGAAGAAGAATCGTCAGCGATCAAATCGAATCGGAGAAACCAAAGAGTCCGGTTACTCGGCCTAGCGCAAATACCGGAGACTACCGGAGAAGTAGAGTCTCCGGATGTAGTTGATGAAACAGCCAAGTCTCGTCAAGGAGATCGTGAGAGGCAACTCAAGACACAAACGTGTAGTTCACACAAAACAAGAAGAACCTCGCTGTGAGCGGATAGTGATGTAATGATCCTATCTCCACCTTACCCGACATCCAAAATCGTCACAGCGTGAGTGGAGGAAATGGAAGTTGAGTAAGTCGAGGAACAGTTCCAACGGCCTGAGTTCATAGAAGAAGAAGAGGAATCGTTGAGCTTCCTCGATCGACCATCGTACTCAAAGATCGATGAAGACAAGCGCACGTGACATCCCGCAGATCTACAAGGAAAATGAGAGAGAAAAGCAAGCCGAGGAAGCCGAGGCACGTGAGAAGGCAAGCATCCGCCCTATCTCCCAGCACCACGAACACACACATCCTCTCCTTGATGTCTTCTCGACAGGTGACGAGGAACCGGAGAATCTTAATCGCCACGTAGAAGAGTTGCAATGCAAAGAAGCATTGCACGAATCAAGAATCCTTCACGAGCAAAGACTGATGGAGGGACCAGGAGAGTCCTCCAACACAAATGAAATCGATCCAATGGGAGTGGTTCAAGAAATCGCCATCTGTTGTTGCTGCTACCACTTCCCCACTCACTCGGAAGAAGGCATAAGGAAGTTGGCGATGAAATCGGATAGTGGGGACCCCGGTCGAGCTAACCCCTATTGAAGGTGTGCTACCACCGCCCCAACGGTGAACAATCAATCAAACACCAGGAGTTTGGAGATAAGTGACCACATTCCAAGTCACTCACCAAAGCCACCGTGGGGGAACTCCTCCACCGGCAGCAAGGTCGAGGATGCTTTGCAGATGACTCCACAACGAATCAAGGAGGCGAAGTAGAGAAAATACAAACACAAGAAAGAACAACAAGTTGCCATCAACGAAGCTCGACGCTTGAGATCGTCTCACCGAGGTGCCAATCGCTCTCAAGGCTAATGACGCCGATGATGTAGTCGAGGCACGAGGAAGGAATGACCGGAGTTAACACTCAGGCGATGAAAGTGCAATCCATGGGTTGAGACTCCAATGGATGCCATCGTAGAAGACCCTAAGACAAATGACACTATCGAAAGGAGGACCAGGCCTCGCAGCTAGAGAGATCGCCGGAGGTAATGAAGGCCCACGGAGGTTGAGACTTCCCGGGTAAAGAAGTTTGTAGAGAGAACATCCTCCGCTATCATCGACCCATCCGAGAAGGAGATAAGCGCACTTCATGATTCCCGGACAACCCTTATGTCACTTTTCCGGGATCGAAAGGCGAAGAAGAAGTTTCGAGTCATCCCCCATGACAAATCCAAAAGACTCACCGCGGATGTTCCAAGCACGAGCAAGTCGATCCCAAGACTACTCACAACTTTTTTAACTTTGATGATGAGCCACCAATGGAAATCTCATCATCGTCCGACGACGCTCGATAAGGCCGAGGACCGCTCTCGAAATGGAAAATCACCGAGACCAACGGTTGTTAAGACAAATTGAGGCTCGGCAAGCGGGTCTACTTCACAACAAAACCCAGTGACAAGAGACCACCGTGCGGGCTCCTCAGTCCGCGGCAGATCGATTCCCAAAAAACTTCACGCGCACCGCTCATCATCGAACATATCCTACGGTGATGAATCTTTTGTAGAATCTTTCCCTTTTTCACTTGGAGATACCGTAACTCCACAAAGAGTCGAAAAACGAACAAGCACGCTATCACAAAACCAGCTCTTGTTCTTCCATCGACACCATTGTCCTCGGTGATTATGATTTTGATGTTGCATGGCCATCACCGCCACAAAGAATCAAATGAAGTTCGCGAAGTGTTCAAGGCACTATTTGCTGAGGTTGAACGGATGGAGAGGCATCAGCCTCTTTGGACATGCGGCCGACAACAGAGATGCCACCCTTACATACCGATTTAAGAGGCATAATTCGGATAAGGGAATGGTGGCAACAAAGAAGAAACAATGCGTGTGGAACAAGTGAGATACTTCCGACATTGTTCAACAAGCTAAGTCTCAAGTTGAAGTGATGAAGAGTCATCCAATGATTGGAAGTCGACTCTAAGTCAACTGGGAAAGCAAGGAAATGCGGTCAAGTCGAGATAATCGTAAAAGAACCAGTTGCCGCAAATCAAGAGATTTACTTAAACAAGTAATATCTCCATACCACCTTTCTTGAGTGCTCGGTCCCGAAAGCGTGCAAAAGGAATGAACCAATGGGAAGCACTACACCGTGTCGAACTCAAAAAGGTGAAAGAACAATTCATACGAGGAAATGGCAATTCCAAGGATCGCAACAAGACAAGCTATCGATCGCAAGTGACTTTCAAAAATAAGTCTATCTCTTCAACGGGCAAATTTTTGAAAGATCACTATATAAAGCTGAGGAATGACTGCGAGAGAAGGTTACCCAACCACGAACATTCAAGAAATCAATAAAAGTACAACCGAAATACTCTCAAATCATTCAAGTTTAATCCTCAAACTGCATTACGAAGTACATCAATCCAACACTCACCGTGAAGGAAAGAGAACTTCAATCAGCTTGAAGAGGAAACCTTTGAAGAAAAGGGGTCTACTTTCCACGAAGGATTGTAGGAAGGTTCAAGGTCGAACCAAGTCTCAAGCTTTTGGAGGGCTTCGTGATCAAATCCAAAGAGTTTGAGCAAGTGAGTCGTAGTAGCAAGGCAACCGCCTGTGAAGAAGGCGAGTCGACGAGAAGCCACCGAGTGATCAAGGCGTCTCTCGGTCGAGTCCCAAAGGATCAAGTCACCGTGTGATCAAGACTTGTATCGGACTGTTACCACTTTGTAAAATGGTCATTACTTAGTGGATTCCTCCAGGAGTTGGAGAAGAGAGGAGTAGAAGAATTACCCCATCTTGAACCTCTATAAAAACTTTATTGTGTCATTTACTTTTCAAAGACTTTAATTCTTGCATTCTTAATCGCTTATATCTCATTGACAAATCGCTATCCACTTGATAATTTATAAGTACTAAATCAAGCTTTAAAATCTTGCTTAATCAAACTTAAGGGTGTTAAGTCTTCCACGTAAACAAAACCACGATTGAGTTAATTTAGAATCAACAAATGAGTTATTCCATCAACAGTTCAAATTTGAGTCCGTTGAGAGACTAACTCTCTTGATTGACTAAATCGACATTGTCCATATAGTTCATATAACTATTACAAAAATGTAGATGTAATAGTACAAAATAGAGGTCTTACGGATACACTTACAAATATAGAAACAGGTTTGTTATTATATATATAAGTCTTTTACGCATGCGGCTAAAAACTATTGCACTAAACGCAATTTCTATGACTATTTATTTAATAAAAATTCCATCTTTCTTGGTGATCAACGTTGGCCTCCCGTTGATTGACGTCGGCTACCTTTCCGACATGGCCATGTCGAATCCTCTTGTACGATCTTACTTATAATTTCTCTCCAAATATACCACGAACACACACGCAATCTTTGAGTTCTCTATCTCCACATCCGAAAAATATTAACGATCTTCATGCCGCACTGTGACTTATTCCATTTAAACGACGACCACACAATCTTCCGCTTGGTTCATCCTTTGGCACTCCATCCATAAAGAACCGGAATGCCTCACCGGAATTTCTGAGCCCTTGAATGCCTCTCGAATTTCGTAGCCCACTCGAATTTTTCTTTGCGCTAAGAATTTTGAAAAATGAAATCCCTTTGTCGGTTGATTTAGAGATGAAATGGCTCAAAGGCGGCCATGTAATAACAGTCAATTGAGTATGTCTTTTGTGTTGGCGGTGCCGGCATGTTCAAGATTGTGCTAATCTTTTCTCGGGTTTGTCTTAATTCCTCGTTCGGAGATCATGTATCCTAAGAATTTCCCCTCCATCCCGAAGGTGCATGTACCTAGATTTAGCTTCATCCCGTAAGTCTTTAATACGTTGAAATATTCTTCCAAGTCTTGCGAGGCCGAGCCCCTCAAGTGATTCTTACTAGCATATCATCTATGTAGATCTCCATGTTCCTACTATCTACTCTTCAAATATACGGTTGATCAACCTCGATAAGTTGCTCCCGCATTCCTCACCCAAAGGGCATGACCTTGAAATAACGATTCCTTTTTGGAATGAAGCATGTCTTCTCTTGGTCCTCTTCCGCCAATCAGATCCGATTGTATCTTGGAAAGGCGTCCAAAAAGATAAGGAGTTCGTACCGGTTTGGTGTTGACCGTTAAATGATTCTCGGAAAGTGAAACGGATCCTTTTGATAAGCCTTGTTTAAGTCCTTAAAGTTGATGCGAATTCTCCATTTTCTCTTGGGCTTAGGGCCAGAGCACCATATTAGCCACTAGTTCGATATTGCACGGGCTTGATGCATCTTGCCTCAAGTATTTTGTTCATTTCTTCTTTTATGGCTTTACTTCTTTCCATTTCAAGGCTCTTCTCTTCGCCTCACGGCTTGTAGGTTGGGTCCACTCCTGATGTATGATGACCTCGGGGATCCCCAACAAATCTTTCATTTCCAAAGAAAGTACTTGGGCATTCCCCGCCGAGGACATCAATGATTTCTCGTTCCACATCCGGGTCTAGCTTGACGCTAAGCCAAATAGTTTTTGTCTCATAGGGTGGGTCTAAGGCTGCTACCCTTAGTCTCATCTATAGACTCAAGTTTAGGATCTTCCGTTAACTCGTGAACATTGGTGTCCTCTTCTACTTGAAGATCTTCCGGGCGCCTCTCCTATCTTGGAGGATGTCCACTTCCATGGGTGTAGTCATGACTCCAAGAATCCCTTATCCTAAGCTTGGGGTTCTTCTTTCCAGTGGTGAAATAACATTCCTTTGTCAGCGCTCCGTGTCCAAGTTCTTCTCCAACTCCATCTAGAATAGGGAATTTTATCTTCATGGAGATGGAAGTTATGGCTCCAAATGCGTTCGAGGGCGGTCGGGCAAGGAACACGTTGTATTGCGAGGGGCCCCGACTACGCAAATCTCACCATCTTCACGACTCGGCGTGGTAACTTCTTAGTGAGAGGGGAAGCGTCCTTCCCTATAACAGGGATCTCTGGCTGGTTGAGGTCTTGAAGGGTGGAAGTTAATCCTACTAGAGACGAGTCTTCAAATTTAGCCGGTGGAATGCGCGTGACGAAAGTATGACCATGGAGTTGCTCGTATCCACCAACACTCTTCTCACCCGGAAGTTGGCTATGGCCATAGAAATGACGAGGGAAACGCTCGGAGTTCCTCTTCCCGAGCTACGGAGACAAGTCTTCCTCCCTAAAATTTATCTCCTCTTCAGGCTTCTCAACACAATAAATCTCTCGGTGGGTGAAAGTATGCTGGAAATGCATTCCTCTTGAGCTCTGTGAAAGTCTCTTCTAGCTCAGTGAACTAGTGTACACGGGTCCTCCAAAATGGTATCCACTACTTATTGGGTGTCCATATCGCTATGGATGCTAACCACTAAGCGTGTCGTCGAACGCGTTCCCACCAGATGCCAAATGATGCGGCTTAAAATCGGTAGATCTCTCCAAGTAAAGGAATTTTGAAAAAGTCCAGTCTTCTCCCGAGCTAGTAGTTCTTCAAGTCGGGGACTTGGTTGACATTCAAAAAATATTAGATGGGCTAGGTTTGTCACAGAGAGACCCCTCGGCGGCCAAGTCAAGTCTGCAAGTAGGAGAATTATAGAGTAAAAGAGAGTAATTTAAGAGCGTGTGATTTAGATGAATGCGAATACTTACAAGAGAGGGACCTCTTTATATGGGGATGATTGGCCACATGGGTCGTAGGAGTAAACAGGAGCATGGGCCAAATATGGGCTTGATTGCCTGGATAATTATATATGTGATCCAATAATGATTAATAATATTGGATAATAAATTAAGTAATTTTATAATTTAATAATGCGTAAAATAATAAAACTTGGGGATATTGGGAAAAGTCAATTTTGTCTCTAGAATAGAGTTGTCGACTTGTTGAAGGTCGGTCTTAATGTTTTTATCATTTTATTCTCTTAACTAGGAAGCTTAATGAAATAAATACTTTTACGAGTTATTATGGAGAGAGAAAAAGAGAGAACCAAGACCTCTTTAAAGTCATAAATGAGTATATTTATCTCGCCATGAAAATACTTGCCCACTCGGTCAAAAATACTTCGGTGTGTGTACATTTTGTACAAAAAAACTATCGGGCCAGGCTAAAATTCGCCAACCTGGTCCATCGGTAAAGCCAAATAACTCGGCTTAGAAAATTATGGCCCTCAAATCTTAGGCCGATCGGTCCAAATCCGCGATTTGATTGCATTTTGCCACTCTCTAGTATTTGTAGTGTGAGTTTTACCATTTATTTCTAATCTGGTTGACATTTAGGATTATAGGAGTAATAATTCCTCTTATGTAGACATGATGATATCTTGTTGATGCGTGTAAAATATACGTGCATTTGAGGGTTTAAAATGATATATATTTGATATATTTGCATTCATATTCAGTGTATTTTGGTTGGTTTTTAAACATTGGGCGTTATCTCGCGTATTCTTGTAACTTCTTACTAGGAAATGGAGCTAAATTGGATAAAAAGAGATATCACGTTCCGTGTATAGGTCAAGAGCTAAGGTATGAGCAAATATGTGAAGGAGAGAAGCATGGACGATTGAACAAAAGGAAATTCCTTCAAAAATGTCCAAATACGCTAACGCTTTCAAAGACTCGGTGTTTTAGTGTTTTGGCCATAACGTTCTCTACAAAATTGATATTAAGGTGATTCAAGTGGATATGGAAAGCTAAGAGAAAGGGCTACAACTTTCATGAAGACCCCAGGAGCAAATTCGGACAAACACATGGACAAACATACGTCATACGTCCGGGACCATGTGGTGCGCCACACACGGCCGTGTGAAAATACCCGTGTGAAAGTGACACAACCGTGTGAAAAAGGGATGAAAACAGAGAGACGGAATCAAGCGGACGGCCGACCATGTGGGATCCACACGGGCTTGTGGAGTTGACACGAAAAACCCACACGGGCATGTGAGGCTACACGGCCAAAGCGGTGTGGGACTCGCCACGTATGTTTGGAGTTCTTTTCCCTTCCAACTCTACAAGTGATCTCTCCATACATCTATAAAGGGGACCCCGAGGCTTGCACGCAAAAAATACATCAATTCATACAAAGATACAACACATCAAATTAAACAGAACACAAGATTCAAAGTCTTACGAGAGAGGAGGGCTAGGTCGCGAAGAACACCACAAGACCTTTCACATCTAGTACAAAAACTCCATAAAATCGCCCAATATGCATCTTTTCCAATGACAACACGATGCCTAATGTAGGCTATGGTGGCAATTTTGAAAATAAAACAAATATTTTAGGCATCATTTGTTGATATAGAGGCGTGCATATAGTCCTTTTATTTATTTTTAATTAAATTAACAGCTTTGAGTATCGGTTCCTCCCTATTGTAGTTATGCCACCCACTTACACCCATGGGTGGATCCACCCTGAATCCACACCCACCCATGTGGGTGTGTGTCTATGTGTGATCTAAGGGTGAATCCACCCACTTGGGTGGCACCCAAGTGGGTGGCATGGACCAAACCTAGAAACAGACGCCTAAAAGGAGCTTTGTGTATCGGTCTTTGAATAAAAACCAATACTTAAAAGTTTTTTATTTTTTAATTAGTTTTAGGTTAATTAATTATTTCCAAACCCTAACATCATCATCATCAACTGGGTTTCACTCCTCCCGTCAAAACTCAAAGTCCCCACCGTTCAATTTTCAAGCTCCAATCCAAACATCATCATCTTCCCCAAGTCGTCCGTCCTGTCCTTCTCCGTCACACGAGCCGCCGACCACCGTCAATTTCCTGCTTCTCGGCACTGTTAGCCTCACCCGAAGAGTAAAAGAGAAGAGAACAAAAAGAAAAGGCGCACTCGTCACCGTTCAATAGTCGGAGATGTAGCTGTTCTATAATCGACGGCTAATTATTTCGTGATTATTTATTCAATTAAATCTAGTTCCCAAGCCTCGACGAAGCCAAGCGTCCCCCTCCTGTATCATGCAGGGAACGCAGACGTTTGGAGTCCGGTATGTGAACTAGATCATCTAATCTTTCATTTCCAGTGTTTTTTCATTTTTTATTAGGATTTATTAGGAGTGACAATTATTGAATGAGTATTTTACAATTTTAAACTGAAATAAATCCCACACTTATAACCAGGTCAAAGAAGCTGAAAAAAGCACCAAAACCAGAGGACTCTGCTACGTCAACCAACTCAAAGAAGCTGCACAAACTTCTGTAAGTACAATTTCTTCTTATAAGTATTAATTAACTCATTCTCAAGATGAGGAAATAAATTGATGTTCACTATGCGTTATGGAAGTGCAATCTAGTTTCTCTAAACATGATTAGCAATTAAACAATTAAACATGATTGGTTTTCAATGTTACTTGTGCAGAGGATGATGGCTCTTTATGTTGCTTCTTACTATAAGAATTCTCCAAATGATTTGCAATTGATGGCTGATGCTCCAGCTCACCACCTGTTTGTGTTGCTTGGTAATAGATCATTTCTGTTAATATTAAATTAGTTACCTACTTTGCCACTGGCAGTATGTTTTCTCATCATTCTACAGGTCCTGTTGACGAGTCCAAAAATCATCTTTCTGATATTATGTGTGTAATCCAGGTATAACAATATACATTTATACCTATAACAAGAACCATGTGTTTCATAAAATGGATAGGCAGCATTAGTATTTGGTGTGACTAAAGCAATTTGATTCTTACAATGCAATTCTTTGCTTGAAGCATTACCAACAAAAAAAAAAAAGTGTTAAAAGAAAAGTTGGGTGCAACGTGTTTGTTTATAAATTCTTACATTCCAAGGTAATTGTATAGTATTTATTCCAGCAGAGCTATATTTTTACCATGTAAAAAACCCTGCGCCCAGAATTCTATGGACATGTCCATAAAGAGAACTCTAAGGCATTGATTAAAGGGATAATCACAAAATCACCCCTCAAGTTTGGGTTAATTACAAAAAATTTGTTGCTTTATAGCGTCATCGTTTTAAAAATGATAATAATTACATTTTTATTGTTTTTCATGTTTGTCTTTTAATTTTTGTTTTAACAATTATTCTGTCTCAAACAACAGTCTGAGATGTACTTTAAAGTTTAAAAAAGAATGGTCTTGGATCTACTGGTCATAATTTTTCATTAACTTATGTGTAGATCTCCTTTGAGGGGCAAATTTCTCGTAAATCTTCTGTTAAGAGCTTAAGTGATGGTTTTTGCCCATTTGGAGATCAAATACCCTGGAAATTCTGCGAACAGTTTCGGGATGCTATTTTCCCAAGTCTTTCAGGTGCTCGCTCGTACGCATTGCCACGCATCCAAGTGCTATGAGGGTAATACTTGTGTTAATTTTCACTAGTAGCATGAAGAATGTTTCAACACCCCTCCCTCAATAATATTTTTCGAATATTGCAGGTTGATATGGTTCCGCTGTTGAACTTTTGGCGAGGTATGCTTATTTTTTCCAAACGCTTGTCTTTCTTCTCATCATGTCCTGTGCAATGTTTTCTAAATGAATAAACAGAGACAAACTTGTCCATGCATGATTCTTCAGTTAACACCTATGTGCTAGTTGACATTTACGAAATTTAGGCTGTTAAAGTTATTATTTCTGGATCCATTCTTTTTGTCAGGCATCTCCGACATTAATCATTTGATTATTTGAATGACGCTATAGGCCTTCCTTTCGGTGTTACCTACAAAAAGTTGCAATGACATGGTTTTGCCAAATTTGTTATTCTTTGGCAAATGAAAATTGTCAACTCAGGAAGAAGATCACAATATCAGATAGGAAAAATGAATGAAAAGTTATATTAGTATGGGGTAAAAATCACAAGATAACATGAATGTTGTTAGATACATCAACTGCATGGACTCAATTTATCTTTATAACATCTTTGGACTTGAAATTAAGTTTCCATAACTGTTTAGCTATTAATTGTTTCACATGTCCTGCAGATGCCATGTGACAGATTGACGATGACAGAGGTAAATTTTGTTTTTAAATTAAAATGTTATTGAAACAAATTCTAAGCCAGCCCTTGCAATCTTTCGACTGTATTCTTCATTTCATTCAATAGTACTCTCGTTGACCTCTGTCAATTTTGATGTGGTGATGTTCCAGTTAATTCTGCCCTCCCTTGCACCTTCAAAGAATGGCCTTTATGCTGTAATATTTAGCTCATTGCGTGTCTTTTAACGGGATAGCAATGATCTGCCCTGCATTATGTGTCTGTAATCAGTATTTATTCTGCATCTCAAAACTTCTTGAAATATTGCATAATGATAATTTTTCTTATCTTTTTGAAAACTCTTTTTTTTTAATATTGTTGAAACATGGGGAGCAAGAATTACTAGTGGTTGGTTCCGTGTGATAGCCGAGAATGAGGCAGAAGAGGATTATTTAATTAAAAAAGTGTAATATTTTCAGTAGTTGATTTTGTTTCGTTAGACATATCTATTCCCAATTTGTTACTTAGACGAAATATATTCTAGTTGTGGTATTCTCGACTGGAAATTTAATGAGAAATTTTATTTAAAAGTTTTGACCATGAATTTGCTGAATTGAGTCCTCTAATTTATGGACTAAAAATGTCACTAATTTTTGGGTTGGATTTTTATTTGTGGTCTGATTTATTTTGCAGGAGGTCGGAAATTGGAAAAAAATGTGTTTAAAAAATAACAATAGGCATCGGTTGTTGTTATGAACTGATGCTCAAACTGACTTTATGCATCGTTTGTTTGTGTTAAACTGATGCTTTTGGTCAACTTTATGCATCAGTGTTTGCTTAGCAACTGATGCCTATTGTTTACTTTATGCATCAGTGTTTGCTTAGCAACTGATGCCTATTGTTTACTTTATGCATCAGTTGAAATTGATGCCTATACATGTGATTATAAGCATCGCCTTCATAAGCATCGCCGTTGGAACCGATGCTTAAAGTCGTTTAAAACCGATGCAAATGGTCAATTTTGTACTAGTGACAAGAGCTTGAAGGTTTAGGAGAGAATCCATCCTAACATGAAGGGGTTTTCTTTCTATGTCTAGATCTCTTGTGCATTAGCTTAAACGATGTCATAATGTTGATTTAAAATTTTGTCTATGAATTTGTTATCAATGTGGCTAATCTTTCGGATCTTAGGGCATAATCAAAATTGTGGATTCATGTTAAATCTTGATTAATTATTTTCTTAATTGATTCATATTTTCTATTTTATGAATTAGTGCTTATTTATAATTGTCGATTATTTGGCCAATAATTTGCATGTCATATTTGTTAGTCCATAATCTGGGAGATGAGTTCTAACGAGACGAAAATCGAATTCAGACATAAACAGGGTAATGTGTTGGGAGACCTACAAGCGTTTTTGTGGGGACTCATTCAATTCATAAATCTTTTGGGAATTAATAATAGTTGTAAGGTATCGGAGATTTACAATCTATTAATATCTTTTTTTTTATCACCCTGAGAGGGAATAGACTATCTTAGGAATTGAACCCATAGAATTGCATGAATTGGTTACTGAAACTTTAATTGGATTTAATATTGAAGAAACATATTGAGATTATATGCCTATGGTTGTTCCTGTAGTTGTTGAAAATACTTGTGGGGTTCACAAATTTATTTATTTTTATTTTATGTTCGATTTTTATTATAACTTGATATTCGGTCACTGCAATAAAATTAGAATGCGATGTTATTATAGCCTAAGTATTTCACATATGAATCCCTGAGGAATACGACCTTGCTTGCTATTATTCTATAAACTACATTGTACACTTGAAGTTGTATGATCCAAATATTTTTGGCAAACACTTGTATGTTAGGATATCAATGATTAGAATGTGATAGGATTATAGGATATGACTGATTGTATGATGGTTGCCGCTTGACACACAATGGGGTATGTTTTTTCGTTATTAAGTTACGCTAGGCCGCTGAGTTGAACATATATGTCTGCGCGGGCGGCCTATAAGAGCCATCGGGGTGTACAAGTTCAGTTATTTGGCTATGTCAGACCTTAAATTTATATGCCAGGCCGCACCTTTGAGTCAACCTTCCTGTTGAAAACGATTCTTTGCCCTTGGGGGGTGGTGAAATGTATAGTTGGTCGGTCAGAATTCCTTCAGATGATATTCTCGATTATTGATGCCTTAAGTGCAACCTTGTCTAACGTGGATCTTCGCTTGCTGAGCCATGTCGGACGGGGTACAACACCATATAAGTGATTATATGGAATAAGTATTAGTTTTTTCTATTTTCTTTGGGTATATAATACTTATCTTTTTTTCTTATAGTTTTGTTTTTCAAAATTTAGATTTTAAAATATTTAAATTTTATAATTTTGTTAATGCGATGTAATTATAAATATACGAATGACTTTGTTTGATAATGAATGTTTTAATTTTAAATGTTAAATTTAAATATTATATATGCTCTAGTTTAAATTTTTAGATTTAAATATATAAATTGAAAATTCTAACTTCTAGTTCGATAGTGCTCCGCTTAGTCCGAAACCCAGGTTAGGGCCAAGTTTGCAATATTGATGGTCCGTTTAAACTGGCCCTTTTAGCCCAAAGCATACTAGGACTAGCCCAAAACCGTTAGAGCCAACACATTTAATATCTCTATTTGTTGCTGGATATTATAATGTTTGCGTCTTTTATTCTTTTGAATAAAAAGTAAATTAATTGCACTAGGTCACAAATCGGTTCAGTTTTATCAATTTTCGTTGGGTGAAAATAAAATTCTTATCACCCATTTAACACAATCAGATCTATAACCGATCCAATTTTTTTAATTTATTTATCATATATATTGGGTCTTATTTTGAGTTGTTATATGTTATAAGTTGTAGGTTATGGTGCGATTTTTATTATGTATATAAAAAATATTATTTGATAATTACAATTAAAATAGAAATCTAAAACGAGAATGTTTTAAGCTGCCATGACATGACTTTTTTGGATGTTGTCATTAAATAAAAATAGAGACTTCTCTCTATTCTTTCTATGGCAAAACAGATGCCATTAAACGGCATTTCTCCATAGCGAAAGCACCTCCAATATGAGTAAGTACCTGAGAACATCAGAACATGCATTATAGTCAACATGAGATCGTTATCATGTAACAAACAACTTTCTCTTATTTCGTTTTCTGTAAACCTTATAATTTAGCTCTTAACTTTTGCTTTTGATTTTGTGGTTGAGTTGTTTCTGGTCATGCATGAATGATATTTATTTTTAAAACATTTGGTGTTTTTTCTTTCTTTAGGTTGTGATTTATTCCATTCTCCTTTTCTTATCCTCATTGGTGAAGTTGGAGTGCCTTGATTTTTTGGTTTTTGACTTTTTGTAGAGTTTTGCCCTTTTTTTTCTTTTCTCTTTCAAATCTCTATCCTTCTGGATTTTCTTATATATATCATGGTCTGTGATCATTAATGATACGTGTGTTTACGGTTTTCCTCATTGGATTTTGCATATTAGTCCTTTTAGCTAAAACTTGAGTGCCTGATTTAAATATTTTGAGATTATTGTCCATCCATATATTAATGATATAATTGTTCTATAGGCTGGATTTATGAAGAATATTTGCAGCAGTACAATTGCTTTATTGTTATCTGTTACTGCACCAGTCAGTATTACTTTCAAAAGCTTTCAACTTTCCAGAGATTACTATCGTCGTACTATCTTCAAATCAAATTAATGCCCTCCTAAACCATATTTCATTGGTGAAATTGACCATTTCCATCGATGTAATTAAGAAGGCTATGATTTAACTAAAGAAGAAAATGGTCCACATTTCCAGAATATACCAGAAAGACTTGAACTTCTTTTGCATGCTCTTTAGTCTATCAAAATTCATGTGGTAATAGCATTGAACATTTCAAGTTTGAGCCACAAAAGCATATCTTTGTGGCAAAGCTATTTGTATTTGCTTCTAATTATACTTCAACTTTTTAATATCAGCAAAAATTCGAGAATTTTATGTCCTGTAACATAATTCATCCTAGGAACTTTATTTTTCGTATATCAAGGATATAATGTTACAACTCTCTTTTTCTTGACTTTCTAGTGTAGCAAATGGAACAATTATTTTTGGGCAGATGGAGTATCAGTTAACGTATTATATATACATCCGAGTTCAGCTTATTATATTGTTTGTCTCTGGATGTAACTCTTTTGGTAATTTTAGTTATTTAACTAAATCAGTCGACAGTGTCAAGGCGCAGTAGTTCAATGAAAAGTATTATTCCATTATATATTAACTGTTAACTTGTGCATGTGTTTGCATTTGAGCTTTTTTTTATATCAAATCTTATCTAAATAGATATTTTTTGGTGCAGAAGTTGAAGACTCGCGTTATTAGGAAAAATGTCAATCCTGAATGGGATGAAGATTTGACACTTTCTGTTTCAGATCCTAATCTTCCAGTTTTTCTGGTGAGCTCACTTTAATTACCTTCAACATATGATAAAAGTGAATTGTGTTGCTTCTTGTTTGGACGTTGCAGGTGAAATAAAGCCAAACGATGTTGTCTCATGAATTGTTCTATTTTTGTTTTTCCTTATGTTCCCTTAATTCTCTCCTGATTCTATCGATGGGAATGCCAAATTATCTTTTAAATGAAACTTACAAAACTTTCTAGTCAACTGTGTCCAACATGCTTAAACCTTTTCTTGCTTATTATGGCAAGGGATAATAATGTTATGGTCTTTCATGGCCTTGTGATAAATATCTTTGTGTGGTTTAAATTCATTTGACAGTTTAGTGAAAATGCGGATTACTGCCTGACTTTCAGCGATATAAATGTGGTTATGACTTGGTTGAACTAACATCGTTTTGGTTACCAAGAGAGCTTTTGAAGTTTCCATTAATCAATCTAGATAGGGAATTTGTTCTGCTTCAGATTCTATGAGAAGAAATTTAGTGTGTGATATTTATGTTTTTTTTTTAAGATTTTAAACTAATTTACTGATGGGATTTGAGTCCTTGTACATTCGATTGTGAAAATCTTTTCACTAAACTGCAAGTGTACCATAGCTATCGATAGCGGCGACAATGTTGTATTCCCCAGGGATTGAATACGAAACAATTAGGCTATAGTAAATATCATATTTAAATTTTATTGAAGCAGTCGAAAATCACAAGTTTATTTATTTATCTAACTAATCCTTAATTAACAAATAAAATATCTAAATTTTTAAAGACCCGAACTCCACAAGTTTTCAACATGATTCTTCAATATTAATTCCAATTAATGTTTTAACAAAACCAGTTTCTGTGTATCTACGATTCAATTCCTAAATTAGTTTATTTCCCCTCCCGGTTGGCGAATAACAATTGATTAATGTTGATTAATAACAATTGGTAGTACCCTACTCAACAATTAATATTAACTCCCAAAAGATCTTTGAATTGAAGTACTCCCCATGAACAGTTATAGGTCTCCCGACTCGTTATACCCGTTTATGTTTGAACTCGTTTTCCGTTCATTAGAACTCATCTCCCGAATTATGAACTAACAAATATGACATGTAAATTATTGATCAGATTATCTACAAGAAACAAGCACACGAATTCATAAATAGAACACGAAAACCAATTAAGAAAAAACAATCAATATAGAATTACCATGAATCCACAGTTTTGATTATGCCTTAGGATCAGAAATATAGCGCAACATATTTGGTCCGTCAGTCCCTTCCAACAAAAAGGCATAACTTTAAGAGATAATTACAAAAACTACCCTTGAGGTTTATGTTAATTAAAAAAAACTCAAGACATGTTTGAAAATTATAAAAAAAAACCATTGAGGTTTGATTCTATTTAAATGTAAGGGGGAATTATAATATTTTTGAAAATGTAAGGAGGGGTGTTTGAAATGTTACGGTTTATGATAGGGTAAAGTGTAATATATAATCAAACCTCAAGGAGTTTTCTTCTGTATTTTTAAAAACCTCTGGGTTTTTTTAGTTAATACAAACCTTAGGGTAGTTTTTGTAATTATCCATAACTTTAATAAAAAAACCACTTGTTATCCGATTCTTTCTCTCCAGTCTTTCTTGTGTGGGATCTCCTCGCTCATTTTTGTTGTACCCAAAGATTTAATAGTGGTTTCTACAACTGTCTAGGACAACCATGCAAGTAAGCACTGAGATCATTATTTGATTATTTCTGTCTCCCCACCACTGATTTACTTGATTTAATGTGGGTGAAGATTATAGTGGAACAAAGAGAGAAAAGAAATAATTTGGGAATTATAAGCATTCGTTTTGTTAAGACATCACTGAGATCACCTCGCAATATGTTTTGCTTTGCAATACTCGTTTTGTTTTTCCAACCAAAACTTTATATTAATTAATATTCCACCTTATGGATGGATAACTGTGATGTGGCTGGTTAAAATTTGATTTGTGGGTTATGTATATTCTATACTTTCTAGGCATTGTGAAATTCTTTGGCCTTGTTTGTTTATGTTTAAAAGCCTATTTCCATTTCCAACTATTCATAGAAATGAAATCATGTTTGTTTAAAATTTCCAATGGAAATCATCATTTCCACTTTCCACTTTTCACATAAAACATCATCTCAAACCTACAATTTCAATTTTCAACTCTATACACTACCCTACATTCTTATCAATCACTATTCTTATTTTTTTAATTCAATTATATATGTGGGGCCATTACCAACTTTATCTATTTAAAATACTACTATATATATCTAATGGGACCCACTAGCCTACAATCTTATAAATATAATATTATATATTGATTAAAATATTCAACCACTATCAACTTTTCAAATTATTATATAAATAGAGAGTTGAATGTGCCTTCTCGAGGCAGTCGATGGATCTAATTTGTCGAGAGCCCCATACTCACCCCCTCTTTCCCAAATTACCCCTGCCCAAATTCCGTAAGCCCTACCAACTCTCTTCCCTCCTCCCCGCTGTCACAATCTTCTCACTATCCACGCTCTGCATCATTTGCTGAGGAAATCAAAGGCAGTCCTATTCCATTTTAACTTCACCCTCCCCATAAAAATTGTTCCTCGTTTTGCCCTGGACAAGATTTATTGCACCCCATTAATTGCATCCCACTGCAACATTGAAATTTTATGTTCACAATTGGATTTATAGTTAGTTGAGTCCCATTTTAAATTCTCTCTTGATTATTCATCAATGCGAAATGACGTTGAAGACTCACATTGTAATTAGTACTGAATGTCCATTATGGAAATACTATTATGCTGTATTTATAAAAATTGAGGCATAAAATAATGGTGCTGGTTGATTCACAATAAACGTTATAATATTTCAATATTTATCTTGTTTTACATTTAGTGTAAACTAATTCAGCCATTATTCTTGAAAGGATGTTACTACTTTTTAGAAGGGCGTCTAATACGTTTGAAGATCATTTGTTAATACATTTTGGGAGAAAAATTTAATTATATTCAGAAACTATTAAAATACTCTCCAGGGAACTACTAATACTTTTTCGAGGAACTACTAATACTTTTTTGAGAGACTGTTAATACATTACGGGAGTATATTCGTGAGAAATACTAAAATACTCTTTAGAGAACTACTAATACATTTCGGAAGAACGGCTAATACTTTTTAGAAGGATCATTATTAATACATTTCGGAAAAAATTAATTATATTCAGGAAACTACTAAAATACTCTCCAAGGAACTACTATACTTTTTCGAGGAACTACTAATACTTTTTTGAGAGACTGCTAATACATTTCGAGAGTGTATTCAAGAGAAATATTAAAATACTCTTGAGGAACTACTAATACATTTCGAAGAAGAACTCGCTAATAAATTTTAGAAGAACGACTAATACTTTTCGAAGGGTCATTAATACATTTTGGGAGAAAAATTTAATTATATTCAAGGGAACTATTAATACATTTCGGAAGAACTGCTAATACTCTTTAGAAGGACGACTAGTATTTTTCAAAAGGACTGTTAATACATTTTGGGAGAAAAATTTAATTATATTCAAGGGAACTACTAATACATTTTATAAGAACTGCTAATACTTTTTAGAAGGACGACTAATACATTTCGGGAGTATATTCATAAGAAATACTGAAAAAACTCTTCAGGGAACTACTAATTCATTTCGGAAGAAGCTGCTAAGTACATTTTAGAAGAAACACTAATACTTTTCAGAAAGACTTTTAATACATTTCGTGAGAAATTTTTTATTTATTTCAAGGAACTACTAATACTTTTTCGATGAACTACTAATACTTTTTTAGAGGGATTGCTAATACATTTCGGAGTATATTCAGGAGAAATACTAAAAAACTCTTCAGGAAACTACTAATACATTTCAGAAGAACTGCTAATACTTTTTTAGAAGGACGACTAATACATTTCAGAAGGACTGATAATACATGTCTCCCTGAAAACTAATAAAACACCACGACTAATACCTTTCCATGGAACTACTAATATCTTTTAGGAAAAATAACACTTTCGGAGAAGAATAACTAAATACATTTCAAGGAAAAAATAATACTTATCGGAAATATGAATACATTTTAGGACGAGTCTAATACTTTTTATGGGAAAAAATATTTTTCAATGGACTACGAAAAAATACTTAACAAATATTTTTCAAGGGACTACAAAAAAATACTTTTGAAAGAACAACTAATACTCTTCGTCTAAGGACTATTAATACTTTTCAAGAAAAAATTTATACTTTTCAGGTTATTAATGAAAATATTTAAAATATATTTAGAAATGCAATGGGATGGAGCTAAATTAATTTATTTAACTATATCATACATAAGTGTAAACCAAAAAAATAACAGCCCAACCCCCCCCCCCCCCCCCCCACAAAAATGGATAAAAATTGCTAGTAGAAGAAGCTAATGAAACTGACCACCAACAATATATATTTTCAAAGTCCTCAAAGAAGAGAAGAAATCACGTGTGGGCCACCCCTAGTCCTAGTTCTATGGACAATTGTTTGTTGCATACACCTTCTTTAATGAATGAGGCTTGCGGGCTACCTATTCCTTTTTATCAGTACCGTCCACCTAGCCCCTCTCAATAGCTTCCACGTGGATACTTTTTTAGAGCTATATACGGGTTTAGACCCGTCTGACGGATTTTGACCCGTCAGGGCGATTATAATGTGTTTTGTCGTAAATAAAATACTATTTCAAAACTAATTAACCAAACATAATCTCATTTCCAAACCTACATAAAACTCATTATCATTCACTCATCCAAACATAATTCCAATTTTCACACGAAAAACCAATAAATTACGAAAATTCATTTTCCAACACTAAACTATAAATAGCGTGGAAACATAACCATACAAGGCCTTTCTTTCTTGTTTAATGAACCACGGGTATCAATTTTCACCGGAAACACTATTGTGAGAAAAGGAGAATAGTCACGTCATGCGACTTTATAATTTGATCTTTCTTTCTCTGATATGAAGATAAGATTGTAAGAATTATGTGCATATGGTGTTTGGTTGTGTATGAATTTTAGACTGTGTGCGACCACGACACATTCAAGCATGGATGACAAGATGGGAGAAGCAGAGTTCGACATTAGACCATTTATAGAAGCCGTAAAGATGAAACTTCAAGGCCTTCCAGATGGTACAATAATCACAAAAATACAACCTTCGAGGTCCAATTGTCTCTCTGAAGAGAGTTGTGTGGTCTGGGAAGATGGAAAGGTATTGCAAGACATGTGCCTCCGACTCAAAAACGTTGAGTGTGGTGAAGTTGAAATTCAACTCCAGTGGATTGATCTTCCTGGCTCCGGAGGTTTATAGATTAAATGCATGTCCTTGTTGGAGTTTAGCTCTCTGTATGCACAAATACCATACAGAGTTTATCGAAGTTGTTTTGTTTTCTCCAGTAGGCAAACTTCTGGCAGGTGCATCATACCTTTGAATCTTTGCATTATTACGTTAGTAAAATTTAGCTTGTAAGAATGGCAAGTTCAGGCCTTTATTAATGTCATAATGATCACAAAGATGAACATCTTGTATTGAAATTCTTGAATTCTTGAATGATTGTTGTATGGTATATATGATTGGAACATTTGCAACACATTTTATTCATTTTATCCCTGCTCCATCAAATTGCTCCCCGGGGCATGCGGCGCTGGTGAAGATTTGGTGGGAACTCATCTTGAATAGCATCCGTGTGGGTTCGATTCGGGAGAGATCGTTATTAGTAGATTGGGGGTCGAACATAATTGTTCTCTTTACAGGAGGATCTGGTTGTACGTCGAGAGACCCCGTCGTAACAACGGCCGATGCGTGCACATCCCGCGATTTACCTTGCGGCGGCAATGAGGCGGAGTTTGTTGTCCTCGAGCATAATCGGCGTAAGCGCGGAAGGCGAGTTATCAAAAAAAATTAAATCATTCAATTCCCTATGGTCTAATGGTGAATATTAGACCGAGTGGGAGTTAGCCAAACTTAAATCATAAATGTCCATTCAATATTGACAAATCTATGACAATTTTGAATGAAAATTTAAATTCAAATTCCAAGTCGATAAAGAATTACATCTTGAATAAATATAGGATCATTCGATTGGATTCGCTATACCACATTGCCAAACGCATCGAATTTTAAAAATTTAAAACATGTATACAATTATACATGAAATAAAACACTTGGTTCTCTTAGCGATTTAACGATCGGGCGTTTATATAAGTGGTAAAAACCAATGATAAGAATTTTACCCAAAAGCTTTCTTATAAAGATGATGTAGAAGAAATCCAAATTTCTCATTGCCGGGTGAAACCTCGAATCACGATCTCGTGAAGGTCCAAGCGTCCCTCCTCTAAAGTTAGTCCACACGATGGATGGAAGCACTTGGATTATTGATTTTGCTAGTAATGAATAATGCTGTTTCTATTGTTCAACTTAAATTATGGAGTCAACAACAATCCTTAATTTATCCGGTGAAAATAAGAATTATTGCTATATAGAAAACCAAGAAGCATTCTTTATTTTAAAGAAGAAGAATATTTTAGTGAGAGAGAACGAGAGCACACAATTTTCAAAGAGAAGCCTTATTTTTCCTTTTATATGTTTCTATGTATTTATTCTTCTACTTGATTGTTAATGATACTTATATGATTGATTCAATATCCATAAAAGTGTCAAGGTTCGTAACACAAATCGGTAGTAGAATATTGTAGGATAATCTTGATTGATCCTACGATATCTTGTCATATCCGATAACCTCTATCCGGTATTTACAAGAAAGTCCCTCCATCTTTTCTTTTCTTTCAAATTATCCAAATGGGACTATCCTTATGGGCTTAATTAAATATTGGGTTTGACTTTTAATTAAAATGGTCCATCAATTAATTTAAATTACTTGGCCCATATCTAATTAATTAATCAAATCAATTTCATCTAGATCAAAGAAATAATTTAATTATTTATTTGGCTAAATTAAATTAACTATTAATTTAATTTAGTCTTCTATAAATTAATTTTTCACTCCAAAGGCTTCCTAATCTAATTAGATTTAATTAAATAACCTATTTATTTAATTAAATACCTAACTCAACCTTTGAATTAAATCAAGCCACAATTAATTAATTTATATCAATTATTGCATCCAACTCTTTGGTCGATTGAAGAAATGATACCAACCATTTTTGTGTGTGACCCTTTAGGTTCACAACTATTGTTAGCGATGACGCTTACAATTGTTAAACTTATGAATATCAATTATTCTATTAAGTAATCTAATTATTACGTCTTGGAATTAACTCTTTAATTCCAAAACCTACAAATCATGGGAACATTGATTGACATGTATTTTGCATGTATTTTGGGCTTAATCTTGGCTAGAATGTGTTGATATGCATGCATTATATGAGTAAATAGGGTTTTATTCTTGTTTTGTGGAAAAGGATTACACTTTGCTCATTTTGTAGGAATTTATCGATAATTGTAGCATTTTTGCAACAATTCGGAGCATTGCAACCACCAATACTTGACATGATAGATGGAGTTTGGAGTCGAATCAAGAAGAAGTCCGACTAACCTAAAAAATGCAGAAGAAAAAGGCCAAGTGCTAGGCTGTTACGGTGAGCACGGGCAGGCGGCGTGCTCTCTAGCACAACCCGTGCTCAACTTATAATCAAGACTCGGGTTCGGCTACCAAGACGGGCAACCGTGCCATATAGCACGGCCCGTGCCTCCTTCGAGTTTTGGGCCGATCCATGCGGTACCCGGCATGGGTGGGTCAAGGTCTGACACGGCTCGTGCTCCTCTGCGGGAAAAAATAGAGTTTGATTCGTGGTGAACTAGGTTTTGACCCAAATAAAGTACAAATAGAGACGGGCGGCCACAAACAGGGACACGCTGATTTTGCCCTAGAAACCAGAGAAAAGAGCAATTCCCACCTGGAGATTGGAGAGATCGATCAAGACCGCAACCTACACCTTCGAGGATTGAAGATAGATCGAGAGATCGTCATCATCCCCGAGTTCACTCATTCAATAGTACCATTATTTTCAATTAGTTAGACATGAATATTAATAATTTGTCTATGAATTATTTCTTTTCTATGTCCTGGCTAAACACTTTGTGATTCTCGGGTTTGGGAGTAGGTTAATGGATACTTTTGTTTGATGATTCATTGCAATCAAAGTTAATGTTTTCCAACTCTATTCAAGTACTTTACTTTAATTCTTGTTTTATCAAAAAGCTATTGGTTTAACTTGTTTTGATATATTGATTCATAATTCGAACATATGAGTTTCAATATTAGATCTATGAGTACTTGACATGAATAACTTGCATGATTGAGAAGTCTGTGAATATTCGTGAGGCCTTTTAATATTTTAATCTTTTGGGAGTTGGATATCTCATGTTGAGTAGAGATGTTAGCATAGATATTCCAATCAACGCTTTTACATGCATCTCGAGAGAGGGTAAATTACTTTTGTGATTGGTCATAGAGAAGAATACGTTTAACTTTGGTTTGATTAATCTCATAATAAAAGGGGATATTAATCAAACCATAACCTAGGAATCCATTCTTTCATACTTGGTCTTTTAACCCACTCTTTCCTTTGTTATTCTAGGATAATTTACGCTTTAGTATTTATAAAATCAATCCATCTCAATTTCGATAGTCTAGATAAAAATAAGGCTATTACAATCGATTTAGTACGTTAATTTATTAGTCCTGTGGATTCGACCTTGCTAACCCTATTCTATAGACTCGCACCGTACACTTGCGGTGAAGCTAAAAAAATAAGGCGAACAAGTTTTTGCGCCGTTCAGGACTAATGAAATTTTTAGTACTAATATTGCGATAAATAGAATTATTTTTAATTTAGACATTTTTCTTTCTTTTTTATTTTGTTGTTTAATTTTACCTCTCTTGTGTTTGACTTGCTTTCTTTAGTTGGTTCGGGTAGTGCATGAACACTCGCTCGAAGCAAGGAGAATTAGCACGTTCGTCTGGGAGGTTGAGGCTTTTGCTAGGCGAATTGGTGCGGCTACTAAACGGGGCAAAAATACGGCGAGCAACGGTTATGACAAAGGCGTAGGAGATAACAACGGAGGCAATAACGGGTCGATAACGAAGGTAACAACCGGGCGAGAGGGGTCAATGTCGAGTTACCAATACTAGAGGTTCCGATGGCTCGAGCGATCCAACGAGCGATTTGCGATTATTTTCGCCCAATCAATCGCAACTATTGTGGAATTGCCAATGTCCCAATCAATGCAAATAACTTTGGTGAAGCCAAGACCGATCTCGATGGTGCAAAGCGGAATCGGTTTGGGGTTTCCGTCTGAGGATCCCAATTCTCATCTTGCAAACTTCATACTGATTTGCAATATAATCAAGATGAGTGCTTTGAAAAAAGCAAATGAGGGAAACACGGTGCAAGTAATGGGAGAGTTCCTCTAGATCGATAGAGGAAGCAAATTATGTGAATAACCGGAATTTCAACAATTTACGAACAGTCAAGCTCCTACCCATTACCATCCCAGCTTGAGGAACCATGAGAACTTCTCCTACGCAAACACGAAGAACGTGATGTAACCACCACCGGGTTTAATGTGACAAACGGTGTCATTCTTTAGAGCCTAAGCCAACCATGGAGGATATGTTCACCTCATTTATGAGTGAGACGAGGAACGAGTTCAACAAGGATGAGGCGAAGATGGATAAAATTGAAAACCATGTCACACAATTGGCCAACACTATGGGGTCCCAAATGAAAAATCTTGAAACCCAAATTGGCCAATTAGCTACAATTATTGGTGGGCGACATCGAAAGGCCAATTCCGAGCAACACAGCGAGGTTAATCCAAGGAGCGATGTAAAGCCATTCGTCCGAGGAGTGGAGCGAGAATCACGAGGGCGAAAAATACCAAAATTGCTGAACGATCGCGGGGAGCACGACCACTTGCGCCACCACACCTGGCCGCCCGTGCTCCTGCTGAGCTGCGATCGACATGCCAGGAGACGCGAAATCAAGCAAATGGCGATGTTGAGGCCGGGAAGGAGTTGAGGATCATCGTCTTTGAACAAAAGAGTGGTCCGAGAAGCTTAAATCTTCCTCTAACCCCGATATTTCTAAACTTAATGTTCCCCTTCCTTTTCCCCAATGTTTTCAAAAGAAAAAGTTAGATGCGCATTTGCTAAGTTTTTGGATATTTTTAAGAAACGCAAATTAACATTCCTTTTGCGTTAGCATTGGAGCGGAATACCCAATTAGGCTAATTTTTTGAAGGATGTTATGTCAAAGAAGCAAAAGATGGTAGTTTCGAGACAGTCAATCTGGAGAAGAGTGCGGTCAATAATCCAAAGGAAACTACCACATAAATTAAAAGATCCGGGGAGTTTCACTATCCCTTGTGCTATTGGTGATGTTTTCTTTAAGAAAGCACTATGTGATTTAGGAGCGAGTATTAACTTGATGCCTTTGTCTATTTTCGAAACTTGGATTGGGAGAGGTAAAGCCATCTACTTCACCTTGCAACTCGCGGACCGATCACTCACGTATCCGAAGGGAATCATCGAGGATGTGCTTGTCAAAGTAGATAAATTCATATTCCCTGTGGACTTTTTGGTGCTGGATATGGAGGAGGATAAAGACGTCCCTTTGATACTTGGGCGTCCATTCCTAGCTACGGGAAGGCCTTAATAGATGTGCAAAGGAGAGCTCACATTACGGGTTAATGATGAGCATGTTTTATTTACTATCTATAAGGCACTTCAATTTCATGATGGTGTTGAACATTGTAATTTCATTGACGTAGTTGAATCTTGCATTGATGAATATGCGGATCATACATTGTTTAGGGATAATTTAGAGTTTGGTTTGACACATTCGTGTTCAACATCAAACATGATGATTGATTTTGATAACCCGGACTTGTATGATTGCGTTTGTGCTTTAGATAACATGCAGGAACTACCGAGGAGCGCAAGAGCGCGCACATGCGTAAAAACGTGCGAGTCCGTTCTACGGGGCGCACGACCCGTGCTCTAGAGCACGCCCAGGTCGTGCTCATAGCCAAAGAAAAATATGGAAAAGTCGATGAGAGCACGACCCGTGCCTGCGAGCACGGCAACCGTGCCTAAGGTCGAAGCAAAAGGCCGGAAAAGTCGGCGATAGCACGGCGTGGCGCTAAGCACGACGAGCATGTGCCTAAGGTCGAAAGAAAAGACGACATACTCGAAGAGAGCACGGGCGGCCCGTCGTCCATCCGAGGAGGCCACTTCTAATTCGAACTCAAACCCTTGCCCGAGCATCTCAAATATGCATTCCTTGGAGAGCGAATAACACGAGTCCGATAATCGTATCATCTCTTTTAACTTTAGTTCAACTCGATAAATTGCTTAGGGTGTTAAGAAAACATAAGTCGGCGATAGGTTGGTCAATCTCTGAAAGGCATTAGTCCATCGATCGTAATGCATAAGATTAGAATGGAAGATGTCTATAAACCTTTGGTGCAAAATCAAAGAAGATTAAACCCTATAATGCAAGAAGTCGTTAGAAAAGAAGTTATAAAATGGTTAGATCTTTGGAATTATATATGCTATTTCTGCTTCTTGGGTAAGTCCGGTGCAAGTGGTACCAGAAAGGGGGATATTTGTAGTTAGAAACGTGAGTGATGAGCTTATTGTCACTAGAGTAGTTCTTGGGTGGCGTATTTGCATTGATTATAGAAAGTTAAATGATGCTACTCGCAAAGATCACTTTCCCCTTCCCTTTATTGATATGATGCTCGATCGCTTGGCGGGATATGATTACTATTGTTTTCTTGATGGTTATTCCGGGTATAATCGGATCATGATTGCCCTGGAAGACCAAGAGAAGATGACATTTACATGCCCTATGGTACATTTGCATTTCGCGAGAATGCCATTCGGACTATGTAATGCGCCCGTAACTTTTCGGCGATGCATGATGGCTATCTTTCATGATTACATTGAGAAAATAATGGAGGTTTTTATGGATGATTTTTACGTATTTAGAGAGTCATATGATCATTGCTTGGATAACCTTTCTCTAGTTTTGCGGAGATGCGAGGAGACTAACCTTGTTTTAAATTGGGAAAAGTGCCATTTCATGGCATGCGTGATGGCATTGTATTAGGCACCTGAGTCTCTTCTTCGAGGTTTAGAAGTTGATAGAGCGAAGGTCGTGGCAATTGAGAAGCTCCCACCTCCAACAAGCGAGAAGGCCATTAGAAGTTTTTTGGGGCACGCCGGATTCTCTGAAGGTTTATCCGTGACTTTTCTAAAATCACTAAACCTTTGAGTCGATTATTGAAAAAAAGATAATGCTTTCAATTTTTCCGATGATTGTTTTGCGGGCTTTTGAGATTTTGAAGAAGGCTTTGGTGACGGCACCAATTCTAGTAGTTCAGTTGGAGTCGACCCTTCGAGCTAATGTGCGATGCAGCGACTTTGCGATTGGGGCTGTTTTGGGTCGAAAAAAGAGACAAGTTGTTGAGCCATCTATTATGCGGCGGGACTTTAGACGGCGCCCAACAAAACTACACCACCACGGAGAAGGAGATCTTGGCAATTATGTTTGCATTCGATAAGTTCCGATCTTACTTGATTGGAACTAAGACGATAGTCCACACCCCACCATGCGTCAATCAAGTATCTATTCGACAAGAAGGATGCCAAACCGGACTCGATTCGGTGGATCCTTTTGTTGCGGGGAGTTCGATGTGGAAATTCGGGATAGAAAGGGTTGCGAGAACATAGTAGCCGATCACTTATCCGGTGGAATACAAGAAAGAGGAGAAAAAGAAGGCACGGAGGCAATTAAGGAGGAGTTCCCGATGAGCAACTTCGATGTTACGGGCTAAATTCCCATGGTATGCGGATTTTGTTAATTATTTGGTTGCGGGGGTCTTGCCTCCCGTTTATCGTCTATCAAAAGAAGAAATTCCTCCATGAAGTCAAGTTCTATATGTGGGATGACCCGCTTGCTCTTTAAGAGGTCTTGCGCCCGACACCATCATTCGACGATGTGTGCCTCAAGATGAGTGGGAGGGAGTTCTACAACGATGCCATTCTTCACCTTCTCGGGGATACTTGATCCGACACGTCTGGCGGCAAAGGTATTGCAAAGTGGTTTATCTTGGCCTACGTTATCTAATGACCGCTATTTATATGTGCGGCGGATGTGATAGGTGCCGGCGGATGGGGAACATCTCGAGCGACATGAGATGCCCATGACAATGTAATGGAGGTTGAGCTCTTTGATGTGTGGGGGATCCACAAGCAAGCGGGAAGCGAGCGGTAGCCAATCACGAGATTAAGCAAATTTTGGAGAAGGCGGTAAATATAAATAGCAAGGATTGGGCCATGAAGTTAGATGATGCATTGTGGGCATATCGGACGCATACAAGACACCATTGGGCACATCACCGTATCGATTAGTATTCGGAAATCGTGTCACTTGCCCGTCGAATTGGAGCATAAGGCGTTTTGGGCTGTGAAGAAGTTAAATTTTGACTTCCAAGCGGCGGGTGAGAAGAGGCTCTTACACTTAAACGAGATGGAGGAGTTCCCGGATGAAGCTTATGAAAATTCCTAGATTTATAAGGAGCGAACCAAAAGATGGCACGATCGAATGATAAAGAAGAGGGAGTTTTTACCGGGTGAACAAGTCCTTTTGTTTAACTCGCGTCTTAAACTCTTAACGGAAAACTTAAGTCAGATGGTGGGGTAGTTTGTGATAAAGAAGATGTTAAATCCTCTGGGAGTAGGGAGTTGTTGAGCGAGATGGGGAGACGTTCATGGTAAATGGCCGGAGGATCAAACACTACCTTAGTAGAGATCAAAAGGAAGAGGTGACACGCCTCACATTGCTAGAGCCGTGATCGAGTAAACATGCATCAAACTACGGGCGTTAAATTTAAGCTTGTTGGGAGGCAACCCAACGGTTTCTTCATTTTATTTCTTCCCATGTTTTTGGTTTGTTTTTCCCTTTTCTAAGTTAGGATTTATTTGCTTTCATAGGTTAGATTTTTTCCTTGTTTTCCCTTAAAAAAGAAAAAAAATTGGAAAATACGAGTTGAGTGCGGTGCCTAGCAGGCGGGCCGTCTCGCGCCCATACGTCTGATCCCGTCTTGCACCCGCCAAAGACTAAAAACTTTCGGCACCCGCCGACGGCGGACGTGCGCGGAGCGCGCGGCCGTCGGTGCCTAGATTTTTGGGGTTGCAAGTTCGGCCCCAGCACGGGCCGCCCGTGCCATAAGTGGTACGGCCGTGCTCCTACCGCCGAGAGACAGACATAAAAGCGGGCAAAGGACATTTTTCTCACAAAAACTCTTCCCCCTCGTGAGACATAGCAAAGATCGACCCCCTTATTTTTCGAAAATTTCTCCTATATTATCACCCCAAATCACTTCCAACACTACTCTAACACGAATTAAACTTTTGAAATTGCTTTGAAGAGAAGATTTTAGTAGAAAATCACCTAGGGTTTTCAAACTTCAACTCTTTTCGAATTCTCGGGATTTAAGTATGAATTACACTTTTTACTTCGAATTTCTTGAGGATTACGGATTAGGGTTGCTATATGATGCTTGTTTGATACTTTTGCCATGAATTTGATTGAAATTTTCTATTGGGCATTTTGTCGAACACCTTGTGGGTTGTTGAACTAGGATGATTTTGGTTGATTGCTTGATGAATTATACATGAGCTCGATTGTTTAGGGTGTCAGTGACTATGATTCTCTGCAATTATATTGTTGTTTGGGCTTGAAAGTTTAATTGTGAATTGAATTGTTGAGATGAGACACTTGGCCTTACATTAATTGTTGTATGTAATTCATCGTTTGTTTTACTTGGCACGCGCGTCACGGATTCGCACAATTGTTTTGCCAGTACTCATTCGAACAAATGGATGAACCCGCAAACCAAAGAGGTCGGGGTGGACGTCGAGAGAGACCCGCTCGGGCGGTTGATCCAAATATCCCTTAGCTTATGGACTCACCTTCACAGAAATGAATTAATGGAGCGATGGAACCGGTGATCACTCGTGCTTTCACGCCCACACGCTATGCCGACAATGATTGTGCCGAGCTCTCGGGATACATGAGAGGTGTGGCACATATTTGAACGAGTGGTATGGACCGCCTTCATGCAAGAGGCGGTGGCCAACATTTAAAACACTCACGCTTGAGTTCTTAAGCACCGTGCGAGGTTACGGAGACGCGAGTAAGAAATGAACCTCGAGAAAATCGGTTTTAGAATTGGCAACGTTTGGAGGAACGTCACCATCACCGAACCGAACTAGATTTTGGGGTACCATCGGACGCCCGCACTGCATCATAAATTATAACTTGCGTGAATTACGGCGAATGTTGATGAAACCCTAAAACCGGCCTAATGCAATATGCGGCTCGCACATCCAAGCCTCGGCACTCGCAACCCCATATTCCGTTACATCCAAAAAGTGACGGCCCATTCCGTGTTCACCCTAAGCACAACAACGGGTATGCAAGCAAGGGAGCTATACTCTACTTTGGTGTATGCTCACCCGCACCCTTATAATATGGCGCCGTACTTTGTGGAACACGTCGTTTACATCTCTCGGCGAGGAAGTAGGGCTAATATTAATTGGGGGAATGATCACCCCCATTGCTCACCTTTTTGGGGTTGATATGCGCCGCTTGGAGCCGATAGAGCGATCGAAGCATCAACATGACCACCCTCTCGCACCATGAAGATCATAACTAAAGAGGAGAACATCCTCTTTTTTCAACAAAAAGTCGGGTTTGCTTTCCCCCTCCTAACCTGACGACTCATTTCTTTGTGGTGGACAATCAAAATAATCGGCTCGCACTCACGAGGCTCATATCGGGGTCATGGGCGGCTGATCGCACGAAAAAGGAGGAGGATAGCGGGGTTACCCGATGAAGAAGATTTGGTGATGGAGGCGAGGAGTACGATCGCCAAGAGAGGGTTTCGAGCGGGGCTTCCCACGGGGGTGACCCGACATTCGAGCTCCCACCAAGGTGAGGAGCGTGGGGGACAATATGATCGAGAATAGATTCTATGCTCTTGAGGAGAGCATGCGGCAAGATAGAGGCGACTTCCTGATTCACCAGGATGAGTTTCGTGCTTTCCGAGGAGCGGGGAATAAAGGCATCGAGCCCGAGGAGCAAAGGTACCAAGCCCATGACTTGTGGTACCAAGCCCATGAGCGGGGGAGTTGGAGATATTGCGAGACGTTGCATCGAGATCCAAAATTGGCATATCTCCCAAGGCCACTTTCCGCCACCACCCCCACAGAATCCGAGTCCTATCCATAGTTTTCTTTGAAATTCTACCTTCTCTTCTATGCGCTATAATTTCATTTAAGTTTGGGGGAGAGGTAGTACCTTTTTTGAAGGGTGTGGCATTATTGCATTCATGTAGTTGCATTTAGAGCATGTAGTATGCATTGCATTAGATGTTTTTGATTTTTAGCACGTTTATTGCTTTAGCACGTTTACTACTTTCTTAGTTGTTTAGGGAGTGAGTTGATCGCTATTGTGTGTTTGTTGATCTTGGGAGCATGTGTTGAGCAATTATGTTGTTTTGAATTGGGTATTGAGCGTGAGTTGACCGGGTTGAGAATCATTAATATGGAGCATGTGATTATTGGGATCGTGGTTAAAATACATTGAATTATGCGCTTACAAGCTGTGAGCTTTTTGAGCCTTTCTTTGCTTTCATATTATGCGGTCTTGTTGGTTGATCGAGGGTGTCATTCATGTTGTTTTGAATTCTAGAACTTGCTCTGCAGTATCTCGTCAAAGTCACATGTTGTATGCATTCATGAAATTGATTTTAGGTCATTTTTGTTAAGCTTTTCAAGCCTTTTTGCCTACCTTATGATATTTGATTTCCACTAGCTAGCCAATTTGAGCTTATTGCACGATTTTTGATAGCCACACTTCAAGCCTTAGAACTTAATTTGATATATCATTACCCTAAGCTTGAGCGTATAGCATTGAGTAAAGGGATTGAATGAAAGGGTATCGAGAAGTTAGAAAATAGTGTATATGTTGGGTGATTGGGAATAAAAGAAGAAAAAGAGGAAAAGAGGATGCTCACAAAAGAGTCGGAAAAAAAAAATCGACTACAAGCAGTGAGTTGGCCATAAGTGAAAAATAGGTGGAAATTGTGATGTAAGGCGAAGGAGAATGATTTGTATGAAAAAGAAGGGAGAAATAGAGGTGATAGGATATAAGGCGATTGAGAGTACATAGTTGATTCGTATTAGAATAACTATTTGAGAAAAATGATGTGCTTACCAATCTATACGCTTGAGTTGAGTCACTTTATCCATATTTCCCTACCTTAACAAAGAGCCTTCATTACAACCATAAACAAAGTCCTTTCGATTTGTGAATTGCATACAAGCGAGTGGCGGAGATGTGACACGATTTGCAAGCATATGGTGATTCTTCAATATTGATATGATTTGGCGAATACACGTCCCTTATTATTCTAGTGAGTAGAGTATACACTTTATCCTTGAGAGCGTGATTTGAAGTGTTTTACCATGATTTTGATAAACTTGTGCTCAGTGTTAGATATTTAAAACTTGGTTGGTTTGTGCTTGATGTCTATGGATAAATGGCATGAATTGTGGTGTGGTGTTCTTGAGTTCCTCTTCTTTACCCCATTTGTGTTGTCTTGTTATAAAGTGTTGGCCAAGAATTTGTCCACATTTTAAGTTTGGGAGTTTGATTAACATGTATTTTGCATGTATTTTGGGCTTAATCTTGGCTAGAATGTGTTGATATGCATGCATTATATGAGTAAATAGGGTTTTATTCTGTTTTGTGGAAAAGGATTACGTTTGCTCGTTTTGTAGGAATTTATCGATAATTGTAACATTTTGGCAACAATTTGGAGCATTGCAACCGCCAATACTTGACATGATAGACGAAGTTTGGAGTCGAATCAAGAAGAAGTCGACGAACCCGGCGAAAAATGGAAGAAAAAGGCCAGTCTGCTGGGCTGTTACAGTGAGCACGGGCGGGCGTGCTCCCCTAGCACGGCCCGTGCTCAACCTATAATCGAAGATTCGGGGTTCGGCTACCCGACCTGAGCGGCCGTGTCATATAGCACGGCCGTGCCTCCTTGGAGTTTTGGGCCGTCCATGCGGCACCCGGCCGGCGGTGGCGTGCCATACTGAAGACGGCCCATGCTCATCTGCGGGAAAAGCGAGCTTGATTCGTGGTGAACTAAGTTTCGACCCAAGCGAAGTACAAATAGAGACAGGGCGGCCACAAATAGGGACACGCTGATTTTTGCCCTAGAAACCGAGAAAAGAGCAATTCCCCAGCTGGAGATTCGGAGAGATCGATCAAGACCGCAACCACACCTCACGAGGATTAAAGATAGATCGAGAGATCGTCATCATCCCCGAGTTCACCCATTCCATAGTATCATTATTTTCAATTAGTTAGACATGAATATTAATAATTTGTCTATGAATTATTTCTTTTCTATGTCTTGCTAAACACTTTGTGATTCGGGTTTGGGAGTAGGTTAATGGATACTTTTGTTTGATGATCCATTGCAATCAAAGTTAAAGTTTTCCAACTCTATTCAAGTACTTTGCTTTAATTCTTATTTTATCAAAAAGCTATTGGTTTAACTTGTTTTGATATCGATTCATAATTGAACAGATGAGTTTCAATATTAGATCTATGAGTACTTGACATGAATAGCTTGCATGATTGAGAAGTTTGTGAATATTCGTGAGGCCTTTTAATCTTTTGATCTTTTGGGAGTTGGATATCTCATGTTGAGTAGAGATGCTAGCATAGATATTCCAATCAACGCTTTTACATGCATCTCGAGAGAGAGGTAAATTACTTTTGTGATTGGTCTATAGAGAAGAATACGTTTAACTTTAGTTTGATTAATCGATAATAAAAGGGGATATTAAGCGAAACCATAACCCGGAATCCATTCTTTCATACTTGGTCTTTTAATCCACTCTTTGCTTTGTTATTCTAGGATAATTTACGCTTTAGTATTTGTAAAATTAATCCATCTCAATTTCGATAGTCTAGATAAAAATAAAAATATTACAATCCGATTACTTAGTGCGTTAATTTATTAGTCCATGTGGATTAACCTTGTTAACCCTATTCTATAAATCGCACCGCAGTACACTTTGCGGTGAAGCTAAAAGAATAAGGCGAACAAACACCTAGCAAGTAGCATGATCGCCCGACAATAGGTGAAATACCGAGTAACCTTATTTCAATTGCGTTGCATACATGTACGACCCATTCGACATCTAATCTCCCGATTAATCTCGAGCATAGTTTATAAGTCGAAACCCGTTTGATTTAATAATTGTTATTCAATTTCAAGTTTAAGTGATTGCTTTATCAATCAATATTCATCATGCTTTGGCTAAGGTCTTGAATCACGGACTATGAAAATACATGAGCTTCGCTTGTCAACAGATAAGTGTTGAATTCTATGTTGGCCATGAGTAACCTCCATGTATGCGGTCTGCAACACCCAAAGTAGATCCTTTACGATTATCAAACAATCGAGAAGATAAATCAAAGTATTGCGGGATGTACACAAGGCTACTATCATGCCTCAAGTCTAAGGACTAATCATGTACTATCACAATGTGGAAATTCTTAATTTGACAATTAAATTCCGTTAAGAATTTTCCATTGGATAGTTTTCGATGAACATGGAATGCAACATCCTCGTCCTACGAGCATGCATCATATGCACAAGTCTTGCTAGGCTATTTAATGTCATATCTGAAAAACCCATTGACTTGAACTATTTTAAGATCAAAGCCTTAGAGACATGTTCCACGACCATCATCAAATGTGAGACCATGCCCCATAGCTTAATATGATCTAAGGACTTTATTAAATTCACAATTAATAGTAAGAAATGCAAAAAAATGATAAAAAAATGCCTTTATTAATATGATTCTCAATAAAATTGTCTTTAGTAGTAGAATAAAGTCCAATCTAATTGGAACATTGGGCATCATACTTTAACACATTCTAAAGTGGAATGGTTGCAAAGTATTTAATTATATCAACTACTCACTACAAGAAAAATCCAAAAAGCTATCAGTTTGTATCATTTGTCTATTAAAGGAAAAAGAAGTTGTCGTTTAGAACAAAGACAACGACACTACAATGAAATTAAACTATTGTCTTTGAGTATGTCTCTTGTGAGATCGTCTCATGCATAGACGAAGCTATGTATGGGCCAAGGGGGCATTGGGCCCCCTCAAATTTTGAAAAAAATAGGGTATTTTTGGTCATTTCTCTTTTTATTCTTAAATTAAATAAAAAATAGAAAAATGAGAAAAAAGTCTTCAATTATCTTCGCATTCCTCTTTCCTATTTTGATTTGTGAATTTATAAAAATATGATTCTTGGTCATTTTTCCATTTTCTTAAAATTTTGTACATTTTTAGGATCCATTATATATACTTTAACTAATTTTTGCATTATTCTCTTATGTCTCTATTTGTCCTCTTTGTTATATTGATGTAATTGTATTTTGTTATTTATTTATGAATATTAAGATGTGATTGAATTAATACAATGATGAATCAAAACTTCTACTTATTTTAAATTTGATATATTGTTTTTCATTTTTATATGTGGTAATGGACAAATTGTCCACTTATGTTTTGTAAAAATGAAAAATAGTCATATTTTTCAAAAACATGTTTTTTAGTCATTTTGACACGGTATACCATTCTTGTGTTCTCTGAGGTACTTGATTATAATTCAAAAATTGATATGGTGCGTTTTTCGGTACAGGAGTCATGGACCGGTTCCTAGAAATGAAAAAAAAAAAAAACAAAGTAGAATTTGAACTCAAAAATAGCTAAAAAACATGGTTAAAACTACTTTTATTATAGAGAAATGGCCAAAAATTTGACGTTACTCTTTTTATATTAATATTATTTGGGCCCCCTCCCCAGGAATTTACGGCCACACGGTCTCATGGATCTAAATCGTGAGACTTTTCCATTACCCAAATCAAATTCAAGCACAAAACTCACGTGCCCCTTATTTCTCTCGGCTTTACATTTGCGCTAGCTCGCACACTTTGCCATTTTCCAAAACTTGAAACAACTTTTAATTGTGGGAAATGGATAACCATTTTTTGTTTCTCGATTGATGTAAAGTCCTTCGGCATCATCATTCTTCCATTTTTAGGGTTTTGAAGTACGAAAAAGGTCAACAAGTAAATGGCGGATGTTGAGGATATTCAACCTCTTGTTTGTGACAATGGAACATGCATGGTCAAGCCTGGATTTACTTGAGATGATCAGCTTCAAGGGTTGTATGTTCCCAGCGTCATTGGTCGCCCATGCCACACGGGTGTGATGGTTGGCATGGGACAACAAGATGCATATGTTAGTGATGAGGCCAGTCCAGGCATGGTATTCTATCTCTGATCGAAGTACCCAATTGAGCATGTTATTGTTAGTAATTGGGATGACATCATGACATGGAGAATATCTGGCATCAAACATTTTACAATGAACTCCGTGTTGCTCCTGGGGAGCACCCAATTCTTCTCACAGAAGCATCACTCAACCCAAAAGGCTAATCGAGGAAGATATGACTCAGATTATGTTTGAAACCTTTAATTCTGCTACGATGTATGTTGCTATCCAAACTGTTCTATATATCCTTGTATGCTAGTGGTCGTACAACTAGTATTGTTATGGACTCTGGGGATGATGAAAAATGAGAAAGTAAAATGAAGGGAAAAAATTGAATGAAAACAGTCTTTGTATGTGCATATGACGTCGTACACGCACCACTACACTTTCGAATCTTTATATTTTTCTGTAAATAAGTAATACTTTTTATTTCAATGTGTATACTTTCAAGTTCAACGTCTAATACATTTTCACTTAAACCTGTAATACTTTTCATTTATCACTTTTTATATTTTTCAAGTAATAATATCAATTTTGTTGCTTTAAAAATATATACTTTCAGTAAAAATGATACTTTTTAAATAACAAATAATACTTTTCGAGTCTAAAGTAATACTATATTACTAGCGCCTAAAAATAAAAGCAAAAAAAATAATTTTCGAAAAAAACTAATACTTTTTAATTATCATCACATTAATCATCGGATAGCCCAATATTTACGAAAATGCCACCGGTCTTTTGAGCTAAGCCATGGGTCGTGGAGGATCCATCTCACAAAATGCGACTAGCGAGAATATATAAGTTTTTGTCGTTGTCTTTTATGTAAACAACAAGAGTTATGCAACAGATAAAAATTGTTGTCTTTGTTCTACCACACAATAGTTTTTGCAACAGATAACAATTGTTATCTTTGTTCGATAAGACAACAGTTTTGTAATAGATAAAAACTATTTTTTTATTTGGATGTGAATTCTGCAAATATTTCCTCTATCTTGTTAAATACTTGACAACATTGTATGTCCTGATTTATACATAATTATACTGTATTATAAATTGAATCATGCATTATTCACATTAAAATATTAAATTAAACTACTTCAAATTGTATTCCATAATTAGATGTCATATACATCATGATCACTACTCCCAAAACAAAACTCAACAACATTAAAGGAAAAATTATGTAACGCAAACCTTAATCCAATCAGACATATGCACGAAGGAAATTAGTGATTCCCAAATGTACGAAGTGACCAAATTCATCAACAAAAACATTTTGATACATGATATTCTACCAAAAAAATCCAACTCAAAAAGTGGTTGACTACACGGGCGGATCCAGGATTTGTAAGCGGGGGGTCAACTATGGATGACATGGATAATTAGGCGTGGTATCCATACCTATTCGGAACCTAATGTGACGTTATAGGCAATTTTTTGGATTTGGGGCGATTACGTGTAATAGGTATAGTTTCTTAATTGATTTGGGATGAGTACCAATAATATTAATATCATAGGATTCTTGTAGAGATTCCCCTAGCGCTAACAATTAAATATTTATATATATAATAATAATTATGTTTGAACATATTATATTTGCCTTAAAAATTATATCCATATTCATAGTTAATACATCACCAAATTTCTTTAAATATGTAAACTCGATAATTTTAAATATTATGGTATATAACAAGACTCAAACAATAATTTCTTCAAATTGAAATGTGATAGTCATGGCTTGTGTGGTTCATAACAAATTTTATGATCAACAATTTGGATTGGGGCCAAAAATACTAAAATATTACACATACACACATATACATAAAGTAGAAAGAAAAAAAAATCATCCCATAGCAACCGTGGACGTTAATGGACCAATCTTATGCATGATTTAAGAATATGATTCATGAAATTTCTATATATTTATTACTATTTTAATTAATTACTAAATCACACACACACACACACACACACATATAAAGGCAAAAATGAATTTTTTTTTTTTTTGGGAGGGGAGGGGGCAAGGCCTCCCTCACCCATAAGGTGGTTCCCCCTAGTTGAGTATTACGTATTGAGGAACAATTGTCTAATTCCACCTTGAAATGGCAACACCATCCATGCCCTTGCTTGAAATTGCACCTTCAATAGACACGAGCAGAGCTATCTACCAACCGGTGCTTCATTCAATAGACCGCCTCTCTTGACTCAACGATTATGCATTTTGGAAAGATAGAATGGAGTACTTCTTCCAAGGTTGTGGGTTCGATATTTAGAACACGGTTATAAATGGAGGTTCCATCCCGATGAAGAAAAAAGGAAGACGGAACTCAAATTCCTAAAGCTCTCAAGGGCTTCGATGATGAAGACAAGAAAATATTCTCCTTAAACGGTAAAGCTCTTAACATTCTTCATTGTTCTCTTACCGCTACGGAATATCGTATTAGAGAATTCGATTCGCTCATGAAGCATGAAAAATTAGAAGTTATCTATGAAGGCACAAAGAAAGTGAAACAAGTTTGAAAGACCATGTTGGTCAAGAGTTCGAAAATTTCATTATGAATGTTGGATAAAATATTTTCAAAATGGTTGAAATGCTTGATAATATTGTAAATCCTCTAGTTGCACTTGGGAAAATTATTTCCGAAGAGGATAAGGTCACAAAAGTTCTAAATGTTCTTCAATTGCCTCTTGGTCCTAAAAAGTTACCGCTATTACGGAAGCTCAAAATTTAGAAACTCTAAATTTTGATGAGCTTATCGACAATCTTCTCATCTATAAAGTTTATACCAATGAAAGGAGTAATTCAAAGACATCAACTTCATAACCGGATATTTCAATGAAAGTTTATACCAAAGATCTAGCCTCAAAATCGAAAACTTATTTTTCAAGTGATGAGGAAGATGAAGAAGAAGATGTAGATGAGGAACTTATTAGAAAATTTACAAAATTTGTAAATAAGAACAAGAAAAGAAAAGCAAGAAACAAGTCTTGCTTTAGATGTGGAAAACCCGAACACCATATTGCCGATTGTCCAAAAGGTAGGAAGAACAAAGGAAGAAGGAGAAATTCCCTGGAAATTAAAAGTCTTGAATGCCAAAGCCGAAGCAAAAACATGGGATGAGCCTCTTGCAACATCCGATGATGAGGAAGCCGAGCAATATCTAATGGGCATCAAAGAAGACATGAGGTACACTCCAACTCTTCTATCTCTTTTATTAATGAATTGCAAGATGATTATGATGAACTTCAAAATGAATTCTAAAGCATGCTTTTTAAATACAAAAAATTGAAAAAAAGAATTCAACAATTTGGAAAATGAAAAGGATAGTTTACTTGTTTCATATGAATCACTTTCTTGTACTCACACTACTACACTTGATAAGGTTAGAAAATGAAACTCTCACTAATGATATTGATTGCATGAAAAGGATATGATGAAGTTTAATTTGAGTGCGGATAAAATGACCAAAATTATTGATGTTCAACATTGTGATCATTTGAAACTAGGACTTGGTTATAAGCGAATGTTATCAATGATATGAAAAAGAATCAAGTACCTACTTTTGCTTATGCCAATCATCATGCTTCTAGAGCTATTATATGTTTTTATTGTGGTAAAAGAGGTCACACGATAAATAATTGTCGAGGCTAGAAATAACTCAAATTATTATTGGAGACCTAAAAGTCTCAAAGCTAATCCCAATGGACCCAAACACTTGAGGATACCACAAGATAATTTCATGTTAGGTACTCGGCGCAATAAAAGTCAAAGAAAATTCAAATCGTCAAATAGACAACAAATGTGCGCGCCATTTGATCAAAAGAAAAGACATTATCAACAAAATCATAATCAACACTGGGAAAGACACAACCATTGGCAATGGCGAAATTGGTAACTCTTATCCTCTTCTTGAATTATGCATTTTGCTTAATTATGCACATATTCATGTCTTTATTCTTGTCTTGATTGTCAAAACTCTTTTTCAAAATGTTTCTAAAAAATGAGGTCTCAACTATATACTCTCGGATTTTCAAATTTCAAAAGGAGACCTTATATAGCTTTTCTATAAAACACTTTAGAACATACATGTTTTGTCAAACTCTTGTAAATAAATACAAAAGCATAGTATGTGCTACTTGTCTTATTTCTTTATTGGCCTATATCAATATTGTCCAAATTATCCGCTACTACTAAAGTCTTGTGCAAGAATTTTTCTTAAGATTTTGTAGGAGATACTTGGGTATTAAAGGACAAATTATCGTAGAGATATCAATGGTTATCTACATCAAATTAGTCAAGTTTTAATTGGTTGGCGAAAACACAATCGAGTATGTTCATAAACTTTTATTACTCTCATAGACTCGATATTCTTCATGTCTTATGCCTATGTGCTCGATTTCAAAGCAATCCCAAAGAATCTCATATGAGTGCCGTTAAAAGAATTTTTGATGTTTGAAAGACACTATTTCATATGGCTTGTTTTATCGAAAGAATGAAAATTTCTCTTTAAAAGGATATAGTGATTCAGACTATATTGATGATTGTAAAAGTACTTCCTGGATCATGTCAATTTTTAGGCATTTCCTTAGTATCTTGTTCTTCAAAGAAACAAAATTGTGTATCTTTATCAAGCTACGGAAGCCGAACACTTTTTTTGCCATTTGTTGTACTCAACTTCTTTGGATGAAACAAACCTTAGCGAATTACAAATATTCTTTCGAAAATGTTCCTATTTTTTTGTGATAATAAATCCGCTATAAACATTGCTCAAAATCAGGTTCATCATAACCAAACAAAACATATTGAGGTTTGACATATTTTCTAAGGGATTGTGTTTCTAAACAAAAAATTGAGATGTGTTTTGTTAAATCTCAAGATCAACTCGCGGATATCTTCACAAAACCTTTAGTCATTGAGTATTTTAATTTAATTCGAGCTCGTTTAGGTATAATGCATGTTGAATAAGGTCTATGATTGCATTTTGTGCATTTTAAAACTTAGGGGTGAAAAATCGTATTTTAACTCAACTTTTGAATGAACCGACCACAATATAGGTACCCGATGGAGACAAGGTGGTCGACCCGATCGACCAGGCCTTGGACCCGAACACCCTAGTCAACCCAGTCGACCAAGGCATTTTACGAGATTAAATGGTCTGTCTTTTCATCGGTTTTATTCGTCTATTGTTCCAACTTTCGCACCCCTTCGCCCATTTCACATACAATCCCTCAAAATAATTTTCTCTTGCAATTTCTACTATTTTGGGCTTGCATTATGCGTATATATTCCATTCTATTCATCATTTCCGATCAATTGGTAAGTGTAATTCCCTTTTTAATCCCAATTGCGTTGAACCCTTGAGAATGTGGTTTCAACATGATGAATTGGTATAATTCTTGTATGATTGTGATAGAATTATGAATGTTGATGAATTATGATTGTAGAATTAGGATTGATGTTGAATTTTTGGGCATGATTACATTTTCAAATGTTATATACAACTTCGATTTTATCCTATGCATGTTAAGTGTTCGATAAAATATCTCGAGTGAATATTCCATCTTTTACATGAATCTCTTGATTTCAATTGTCTTATATGTTTATCGAGATCATATTTTATCAATCAAATGAGTTTCTACAAACGTCTTTCTCAAAATTTTCCTTACTATTTGGAATTTTAAGGTTTTAAATCAAAAGCGTGATAATTAGATTCAATGCGCACTTTGATATGTATTTATGATGTTTTTATCGTCTTTAATGAGTCTTTTTGATGATTCCAAAAGGAAGAAAAATGAAATAAGCTCATAAGCTTATGTTTAGATCAAAGAAGGCTGGAAAAAGCTCGCGAAAAAAGCTATAAGCTCCGGATGAAAAAGCCATATGGAACTTAGTCCAATGGATGCATAATGGACTCTTATCTATGACTAATGAATTCTTTTTGACAGGGGGAACTTTTAAGCTCTTGAACTTCAAGTTATAATTGTAAAAGCTGAGTTTTTAGCTTTTAGTTGTTTGCTTCTATACCTAATTTTGATTAGCTTGTTGATATGGGAGTTTTATAAAATATTTTGAATAATTGTTGCTCCCAAATTTATGATTCTTAATCATGAAAAGCGTCACCTAAAATGGATAGTTGTTTTTTAGGAAAAACTTTTTTCATTTTTAAATTGATCTCCTAAAATTGTTTTGATTTGTAATCATACTTAATTTTTTATCGTAATTTTGATGATTTAATTTAACTGAGTTTTTACCAAAACAATGTCTCCAAATATTGTCCAAATACTCCAAATTGATTCAAATGATTTCTAATTTTTTGGAGTATTTCTTGAAGTTCATTTTTCACAAAAATTGGACAACACTTCTTGAAGTTCTCGACTCTCTTGATTATCATTGACTTATATCTTTATGAAGATCATTTCTTATCCTTCAAATGAGCTTCTATATAATTTCTCCTATTGATTGTCCTTACATTTTAAAATCTCGTTTTCCATTTCAACGCATGATATTAAGCGCACTTTGATGTCTATTTATGATGTTTTTATCATGTTAATAGTATTTTTAATAGTCAAATAAAATTTATATTTTCTAATAGACAACAAATGATCGCCATTTGATCAAAGGAGAAGACACTATCAACAAAATCACTATTCAAGAAGAAGGTATAATCAACAATGGGAAAGACACAACCCTTGGCAATGGCGATATTGGTAACTCTTACCCTCTTCTTGAATTTTGTATTGTTTAAAGTCATTAACAATTATTGTGCATATTTTTGTTAATTGTCAAATTCATTTCAAAATATTTTTTTAAGATTTGAGGTCTTATGTTTATACTTTCGATTTTCTAAAATTCAAAAGAGACCTTATATAGCTTTTAAATAAAGCGCATTTGAACTTACATGATTTATCAAACCTATTTTGATTTTTCCAAAACCTGTATATGCTACTTTATTTTATCTTCAAAAGATATTAAATACAATTCATATCAACATAGCCGATATTATCCATTAACTCTTGTTCAAGAAAAGTTTGTTTAGATTTTTGCGGGATATATTTTAGTATTAAAATAACAAAGGATCAAAGAGAAATCAATGGTTATCTACATCAAGTTGATCTAGTTTGAAAAAGTCATATTGAATGACAAACAAAATCGAGGTATGTTCATGAACTTATCTATCTACTTATAGACTTGATATTCTTGATGTCGTATGTCTATGTGTGCTCGATTTCAAAACAATCCCAAAGAATCTCATTTAAGTGTAGTTAAAAGAATTTTTCGATATTTGTAAGACATTATTTGTTATGGTTTGTTTTATCCAAAGAATGAAAATTTTTCTTTAAAAGGATATAGTGATTTGGATTATGCGGAAACATTGATGATCGTAAAGTAATTCGGATCATGCCAATTTTAGCGATTGCCTAGTATCTTGGTTTTCAAAGAAACAAAATTATGTATCTTTATCAACTACTAAGAAAATTGAATACATTTACTGCGGCCTTTTGTTGTAATCAACTTCTTTGGATGAAACAAACTCTAGAGGATTACAAATGTTCTTTCAATAAAGTTCTTATTTTTTTGTGAGAATAAATCCGCTATAAATATTGCTCAATATCCGATTCATCATAACCGAACAAAACATATTGAGGTTCAACACCATTTTTAAGGGATTGTGCTTCTAAGCGAAAAGTTGAGATGCGCTTTGTTAAAATCTCAATATCAATTACAAAACCTTTGGTCGCCGAGACTTTTACTTCAATTCGAGCTCGTTTAGATGTAATGCATATTGAATAAGGTCTATGATTGTAATTTATGCTTTTTTAAATCTTAGGGTGAAATCGCATTTTTAACTTAAAATTCGGAAACGGACTTGAGAATAGGTACCCGGGTCGACCAAAGGGTCGACCGGTTGCTACTAAACCAATTTAGGACTTATATTGGTTAAGTCGATTCTTCGTCTTTTTCATATTTTCACACCCCTTCGCCCAATTCGCATTGACACGAATCACTCAAAATGATTTTCTCTTGCAATTTCTACTATATTGGACTTCTATAATGTATATCTCTTCCATATTATTCATCTTTCAAAATCATTGGTAAGTTTAATTCCCTCTTTAATCTCAATTTGGTTGAACCCTTGAGAACTTTGTTGGAACTTGATTCATTTTTGAAATTCTTGTATTTATATACGGAGGATTGTATATTATGATGATACATGATTGTAGAATTAGGATTGGTATTGATTTTGTGGGCATGATTAAGTATACCAATGTCATATACAACTTTGATTTTATCTATCGTGCCAAGTGTTTGATTATCATTGACTTATATCTTTATGGAGATCATTTCTTATCCTTCAAATGAGCTTATATAATTTCTCCTATTGATTGTCCTTACATTTTGAAATCTCGTTTTCCATTTCAACGCATGATATTAAACGCACTTTGATGTCTATTTATGATGTTTTTATCGTGTTAATAGTCTTTTTAATAGTCAAAAAAATTTAGATTGTCTAATAGACAACAAATGATCGCGCCATATGATCAAAGGAGAAGACACTATCAACAAAATCACTCATCAAGAAGAAGATATAATCAACAATGGGAAAGACACAACCCTTGCAATGGCGATATTGGTAACTCTTACCCTCTTCTTGAATTTTGTATTGTTTAAAGTCATTAATAATTATTGTGCATATTTTTGTTAATTGTCAAATTCATTTCAAAATGTTTTTAAGATTTGAGTTCTTATGTTTATACTTTCGATTTTCTAAAATTCAAAAGAGACCTTATATAGATTTTAAATAAGTGCATTTGAACTTATATGATTTATCAATCCTATTTTGATGTTGCAAAACTTGTATATGCTACTTGATTTTATCTTCAAAAGATATTAAATACAATTCATATCAACATAGCCGATATTATCCTAGTAACTCTTGTTCAAGAAAGTTTGTTTAGATTTTGCGAAATATTTTGGTATTAAAATAACAAAGGATCGAAGAGAAATGAATGGTTATCTACATCATGTTGATCTAGTTTGAAAAAGTCATATTGAATGACAAACAAAATCGAGGTATGTTCATCAACTTATCTATCTACTTATAGACTATATATTCTTGATGTCGTATGCCTATGTATGCTCGATTTCAAAACAATCTCAAAGAATCTCTTTTAAGTGTCGTTAAAAGAATTTTTCGATATTTGTAAGGCACTATTTGTTATGGTTTGTTTTATTCAAAGAATGAAAATTTTTCTTTAAAAGGATATAGTGATTTGGATTATGTGGGAAACATTGATGATCGTAAAAGTACTTCGGATCATGTCAATTTTTAGGTGATTGCCTAGTATCTTGGTTTTCAAAGAAACAAAATTGTGTATCTTTATCAACGACCCGGTGAATACATTTATGCGACCTTTTGTTGTAATCAACTTCTTTGGATGAAACAAACTGTAGCGGATTACAAATGCTCTTTCGAAAAAGTTCCTATTTTTTTGTGAGAATACGTCCGCTATAAATATTGCTCAAAATCCGGTTCATCATAACCGAACTAAATATATTGAGGTTCAACACCATTTTCTAAGGGATTGTGCTTCTAAACGAAAAGTTGAGATGTATTTTGTTTCGTCTCAAGATCAACTCGCGGATATTTTTACAAAACATTTGGCCGTCGAGTCTTTTACTTCAATTCGAGCTCGTTTAGGCGTAATGCATATTGAATATGGTCTATGATTGTATTTTGTGCATTTTTAAAACTTAGTGGTGAAAAATCGCATTTTTAACTAAAAATTCGGACAGCCCGGACTTTAGAACAGTACCCGTCGACGAGGGTTAGGGTTGCCACTAAGCCAATCGGACTTATATTGGTTCACGATTACTTCGTCTTTTTTTTTCATATTTTCACACCCCTTCGCCCAATTCACACGCTAATCACTCAAAATGATTTTCTCTTGCAATTTCTACTATATTGGGCTTATATAATGTATATCTCTTCCATATTATTCATCTTTCAAAATTATTGGTAAGTTTAATTCCCTTTTTAATCTCAATTGGGTTGAACCTTTGAGAACTTTGTTGGAACTTGATGAATTTTTGAAATTCTTGTATTTATATGCGGAGGATTGTATATTATGATTATACATGACTGTAGAATTAGGATTGGTGTTGATTTTGTGGGCATGATTAAGTATACCCATGTCATATACAACTTTGATTTTATCTATGCGTGCGAAGTGTTTGATAAAATGCCTCAATGAAAATTTCATCTTTTGCATGACTCTTTTGATTATCATTGACTTATAATTTATGGAGATCATTTCTTATCCTTCAAATGAGCTTCTATATAATTTCTCCTATTGATTGTCCTTATATTTTGAAATCTCGTTTTCCATTTCAACGCATGATATTAAGCGCACTTTGATGTCTATTTATGATATTTTTATCATGTTAATTAATAGTCTTTTTGATGATTTCAAAGGGGAGAAAAATAGAATGAGCTCATAAGCTTATTGTAAGATCAAGTGAGCTAGGAAAAGCTCACGAGAAAAGCTATAATTCTGAGAGAAAAGTTATAAGCTATGGATGAATTATGGATCGTTGATCATAAAATTGACTATTGCTTATGACTATTGACTTATTTATGACAGGAGGAGCTTTAGACTCTTGAGCTTTAAGTCACATGTGCAAATGCTAAGCTCTTAGCTTTTAAGTTGATTGATTCTATGGTTGTTTATTATTAAGCATGTTGATAGGGAGCTTATAAAATTGTTTTAAAAAATCATTGCTCCTATCCTTATGATTTTCATCATGAGAAGTGTTGCTTACAATGGATAGTTGATTTTGACTTGGAAAAACTTGGTTTGTTTTAAAATTCGCTCTCTTAAAATTGTTTTGGTTTGTAATCATCAAAAGGGGAGTTTGTTACATAAATATTTTTTTGTAATTTTGATGATTTCATATATATGAGTTTTATACCAAAATAATGTCCCCAAATGTTGTCCAAATACTTCAAAACATTTTCAATGATTTTTAGGAAATTTTTAAAGTACTTCTTGAACTTTATTTTTGACAAAACCGGACAACTTCTCTGTTTGAGGTCGGCCCAGTGTCTATAGGAGCAAACCATACCAAAGTTTGTCAAAATAGAAAACAAAACGAGAATCTTTGAAAATGGGGAGGAGGCCGGTCCCGGCGGGAGACTATGAGGGCGGCCGGTGCACAGGGAAAATTATTTTTCCCATTTTGGTCCCTATTTCATGGGCGGCGGTCAACCCCTAGGTGACCGGTCACGCTATGCTGATGGACCGGTCCAACCCCCAGGGTAACTCGTATTAAAATATTTCCAACGTCTTTTTACATTTCGAATTTATTTGAGGGCGGCCAATTCGCCCTAATGTTTTATCGGCCAGAAACTATCCGCTATGTGAGACAACTTTTCATGAAATTGTGGCTTTGCTTCTAATAGCTATTTTTGGGACAATTTGATCTTTATTTTGCGAGAATCACTCATCTAGGAGGAGCATATGCTGTGATTAAACCTAGGATCTCTTCTATAAATATATGAAGGCTTGAAGGATCAAAAACAACACACAAGCATACAACACAACAAGAAAATCAAAACTTCTCAAAGCTTTCATTTTCAACATCCTTGTTGTATTAGCTTTATGTTTGCACTTATCACATCTTGATTATTAGGCTTTCCTTCTTGATTACACTTGCACTTTTGAGTTGTAATATTTCATTTAAAGTGTAATCTTGATTGTATTTGTAACATCATCCAAAACAAGAAATCCTTGTTAGTGTTTTTTTTTGGCAAGAACACGTTTGGTTGATGAGAGGTGATTGATTGAAAAGCTTGGTGCTTTTCGTGTTGAAGAGTTTGGTGCTCTTCGAGGGTGTGGGAAGAGTTTGGTGCTCTTGAGGTGAAGAAAGAGTTTGGTGCTCTTCGAGTTGGAAAATGTGGTGATCTTCATAGGTGGTGTTGTAAGAAATATGTGGTACTCTTCAAGATACATGTTGTAATAGTTTGATATCTATTAATAAACTTTTTCCTCTTCAAAATCCATTCGGACATACCGGGTGGTAGTGGATTAGGCTCTAAGTGGGTTGAACCACTATAAATCATTGAGTGTTGATTTATTTTTCTGCACTTCTATTTCTTCATCATCTTCATATTCGAAAAAGAGAGAACAAATCGGAAAATCGGGAAAATCTATTCAACCTCCTTTAAATTTGCATAGCCACTTGACTAACACATATTATGTTATTATTAACATAATTTATATTATTTTGTATGCTTAGCATATAAATATAACATAATTTATATTATTTTGTATGCTTAGCATAATTTAACACACATACGTACGTATAACATAAAAAAAAAGATGCATCATATATATGTAGCAGTGCAAGTACACGTGTTGTTGAACCCCAGTTCCACCGTCTTACATGTAGAAAATATATATGTATCCTTTATCACAAACATACCCACTTGCTGGTGAAGAGGATAAGAATAGGAAACAGAGAACAATAAAAAGAAAAAAATTAAGAAAGGAGAAGAGAAAGGAAATAAATTGGAAAACAAAAAGTGAAAAATCTATATCTATATATATAAAAGCAAAAACGTCTTCCAAATCTGGTAAAATCCACCAAAACTCAATTTCCAAATATGGAAACTTTTATTGCTGATATTTTTTATCTATACAAGCAAAAACAGATTCGTATGTATGCATGTAGCTTTTTATTTTATTTTTTATTTATTAAGCTATAGAAACTCATCGTAAATTGAGTACTGGACAAAATGACATTCAAAATTTGAAATTGGCGTGAGTAATTTGTCATCTTTCTTGGGCATAGAAAAAGCCTCATTCAAAATTCCAAGTTAGTCTGTACTCTTTCTTGAGCACCCAAAAAGTAGCCATTCAAAATGTGAAGTTGGCTACATCCTGAAAAAGCATTTCTTGGGAAGTTGAAATTCATTTCAATTTTTTTTTTTTTTTTTTTTTTTTTTACTTAAAAACTCTCTTATAAATAGGATCCACCCCATTCAAAAACATACTATTTAGGTGCAACTACTCATACAAAAAAATGCAGAATAGCTCCATAATCCTATGAAAATATACTATGATTTGTTTCATGTTTGCGGTGTACCTGCATATGGCAATCAATCAAATGTTTTTAGTCAAGAATCCAATGTTTTCTCGAAGTTAAAGGACACAAAACTTTAATACAATCATGAGGTATATTTGAATTTTCATTTAATATGTTCATCTAAAAATGAAAATTTTCAGCCTGAAAAGCTGTCGATGAATGTAAAAAATTTCGAGTTTAGAATGCGTTTTTCATGACACAAAAGGTATGAATATTGTTATTTTCTTTACTCCGCCTATATAATGAACTAACATTTTGTATCTTCAACAAATCAAAAAAAATCGAGCACATTTAATACAAAAGTCATTTGTATGCGGCAAAACATTTATTGTAGCACAACACAATGAAATACAAGAAAACATGAAAACACAAAGTAATTCCATTGTACATAGAGGTATGTTTGTTGTTTTTGTATATGTCATTCTCTTTTAATTTGGATTTGGATTTCATATAAATCATGTGTATGCTATATTAAATGTTCCCATTAATCAACAATGGATTGTAAATTTGGAAAACATGAAAGAAACAAAACAAAATTTCACTCAAAAAAACAAGGTTTGCGAGTTAAATAGAAAAGAAAAGAAAGTTTAAAAATAATGAGACTTCATTGAGAAGACCAAAACATAACTTTATTGTTCAAATAAATCCAAAAAATTGGTTTTAAGATAAACAAAAAGTGTGTTATTATAGAAAGTCGAGAATGATCAAGGAGAGAGTTTGTGCGGTTCGAGTCATCGAGAAGAGTTATGCGGACAAGAGAAGAAAAGATTTGGAATTGAAGTCGGAGACGAAGTGTTTCTTAGACTCTCACCACGAAATGGGTTGATCAACCCAAAGAAAGGAAGTAAGATGAGTCCGAGATACATTGGACCCTACAAGCTACTACGATGATTGGGAAGTTAGCCTACCTCGAGTTACCATCACAAATTGCCGGGAATGCACGACGTATTTCACGTCCTCGAGATTAAAGAAGTATCGACCGATCCAGAGCATATCATCACACACGACACTCCTCCATTGATGGAGAACTTGTCATACACCGAGAGGCCCATTCGGATTATTGACCGACAAATCGACAACTGCATGGAAGCGACGTAGGAAATAGAGGAAGACTGAGGAAGCAATATCCTAGTTGTTTTGAGAGGAATTTGGGGACCAAATTCTTTTAAGGAGGGGAGGATGTGAGGCCCCTCAATTTTCAATCTTGTACGAGCATACAACCGCGTTATTGACGCTATGTAAATTCTCGATTTGCTTTAACGCGTCATTCTTGACGGATCATTGTTAATAATATATTCGTACTATGTCGTCATTTTATTTGTGTGATGAATTACTTGTCTAATTGCTAGTCATTTTTTTAATTCGAATTCAATGCTTATTAATCACCTAGTTGATTATTATTATTATTACTTGTAATTATGAACCTCATTCTATTTAGCACTTTAAATAATTTGAGATATTACTACTTGAGTAGTTATTAGACACCTTAGAATTTGGAAGACGTGTTTCACTAAGTGATATATATCCTATAGAAATAAGAGTTTGGTTTAGAATAAGTGATTATGAGACTCATAAGTGATTGTGAGATTTATTATTAATTTTTGGATTTGATGTTTTACACTAATTATCATCAATTTTGGAAAAAGAAATTATAAATACCATAGAAGCCTTGTAGTGGACAGCCAACATGTAATTTTTGGTGTAGAAATACGTCTCAATTCTTATACACATACTCCACAATATACTATACATATACCAAGTATTATATCATGTATATACTATGTATTCTATATATTCTAATACCTCATTTTCCAATTCCCCACATTCTCCCACTACACAAACATTCCTCTCAAATTTTCCAATACCCCACTCTTCAATCTTACCCATACCTTGACCAAGCCCCTTGTCTCCCATGCAAAATAAAATTTTGCAAGACACCAAAAATCCTCCTCCTCCACCCTTGTTATTTTCAGCCATTGCTTTGGTGAGGGGTACAATTTCATTTTTCATCCTACCACTCATGAATCCTCCCATTTCTTCCCCTAGAGGCCAAAACTATCAAGCAAATGTAAGAAATTTTGCTTCTTTCATTTTTTTCTTTGTCCTCTTGAAACTTCAAGCCTAATCCTTCATCTTCTAACCTTGTTGAATTCTTTATTTTTGAAGTACTCCTAGAGGTTGTCTTCTTGAAGAAAATAAGGAAGAACAAGACTTGAGTTTAGAGGTGAACAAGGACTTCAAGACAACTCTAGAAAATAAGAGATCAAGGTAAGAATTGTGGTTTAGTATTACCTCTTTCTTTCATCTTTTGATTTCCAATTTTTAACACCAAAAATATGGTTTTAGTGTGGAGTAGGGACTGACTTTGGAGGTTAGAACCAAGAGCTTGAAGGTGCAAAGAAAAAATTCTATTCTGGATTCTACTTGTAACACTACATAAGGTAAGTGTAGATTTCTTGACTTTTGTTCTAATTCCTTCTTTCTTACCTCGAGATCCTCCAAATCCTAACTTAAAGTTCTTGAAAAATTGACACTTAGGCGCTTCCTTGAGGTGTGCTGGTCGAATTTCAAGGAGTTAGAAGTGAAGTATCATCTCTAGACTCATTAACAAGAACTATCAAAGGTGGGTAAAAATCTTTTAGAAAAACTCATGTATTTTGTAAATATTGGCATGTAGTAGTTTGAAACTTGCATGATCTTATATGAATATGTATTGCATGTGTATTTTAAGTATCTATATCCAACATTTTCATTAAATTATACTTGTTGGTGCATGCATGTACAAATTTATGAAATTCTTGATGAATTATTGAATGATATGTTAATGCATGTTTATGTGCTTGAAATTTCATTTTATATTTGCTTTATATTCTGGAAAACTTGAAAATATATGAAAAATTGAGCTATTGGACATTGTATGCAAATTTTGCAAAGTTGGAGGATAAAATTGTAATTTTAAAAACTGAAAAAAGGACCTCTGTAAATTTTGAAACTTTGGACTGTACTAAATTAAAAACATTATATTTTAATATAATAACAAAATTTTAAAGGTTTTGAGTTAAGAAAACCAACCCTTGAAAGTCTAAGTACTCAAATGAGAAATTTTGAAAGTTTTTAAAAATGTTCAAGGACATTTCTGTAAAATTCAAAAAAATTGACATGCTTTAACTGAAAAACTTATATTTTGAGTAAATTCCAAAAGTCAAAGTATTTTGAATATAAAAAACTAATTTTTGAAATTTTGAGGACTAAAATGTAAAATTCCAACACTCAAGGACCAAAACGAAATTTCCATAAGTGATACAGCACATGTACCTTAAAAATCACTAAACCTTAATTTTATAATTTTTTGAACCCATGGTTCAAGTTTCATAACAAGCGGACACCAAATAAGCCCTTAAATACAAAATCGAAAATTGGACTAGAAATTGAATTTTCAAAAGTTAAGGGACTTAAACTCGAGATTTTTTCAAAACTGCTTTTGCCCCAATATTCCCCTGTACTAAGTGATATTTTAAAGTTATAATCACATTAAAATCCCTTCCGGTTTGTGAGATCCAAATATTTTAAGTTTGGAGCCAAAATGACAATTTTGACAAAAAGAGGACCAAACTGATACTTCCTGAAACTGGACCCCATCTCATCGAGAATTTTTGTCTCACCCTTTTCGATGACTAGATAGTGGTTATACGCACGTTGAAGATGTGGACGAAGAGGATCAAACTACGACTAAATCATATCCGTGCCCCATTTAGGCTACTTGAAAGATTTCTCTTTTAGCTTGTTGTTGGACTTCCTTTTATTTCAAGAATGTAATCTAAGAGGCGTAGGACCCTTGAAAAAATGTTAAGCTTTATTTGGGTTGTAACTTAAAAATTATTTCGTTGCTTTATCGATGTAACTTAAGATTTCCACTGCAATGTTAGACTCTGTTTGGGATGCTTTTGATTAATGATTGATTATTTAAGTATTAATGTTGTATAAATTTTTTGTTGGTTTGATTTATTTGTCTTAATAATCGGTATAAGTTCTCAATCACGTCATGGTCCTGTTTGGGCGTGACATGACATTATATATATTCAGGTTAGAAGAAGTTAAATTCTTATTTATTAAATTATAGTCATAATTGTGAGACCCCATATTAGATGACGATTTTAAGTATGAAAATTAAAAAGATTTGAGCTCTAATTATCTTTATGTAATTTAATTTGGCAATATTAAATGGGTTAACCTACCTGAATGTTTTCATAATTTATGTATCTTTCACTAAATTTAGTTTTACATTGCGGCAATTAGAAATTGGAGATCCTAAGTCATAACAATGAGAAATTTGAGGGGTTTTCACAAATTAAGGATATAATATCAGACTTTATGCATGAATATCCAAAAATCTTGTACCGATCTTATATATTTAAATATGTAATAAAGTAACTTATATATATACATATATATATATATATATATATATATATATAGGGGAGGATACAATGAGACCACATATTATAGTGAGACAATGTGGACTCATCTCAACCCTCCATTATCTATATCAATGGCTAAGATAAATAGGGGTTAAAATTACATTAAATATTTAAATAAAGCAAAATAAAGGGTATAATTGTCAAATTAACCAAGTAGGGGACCATCCCAATATGGAATCGATTATTAGGAGAAAAAATCACGTGGGAGCGAGAAAATCGCTACCGAGAGAGAAAATCACGCACGTGCTCGTCAAATGCAGTATGATTATCAGACACTTATCATATATTTGTCGTATATTTAACACTATTTTCTTGTATGTTTAGCTTAATTTTCTTTGCATATTAAAATGGTCAAAAAAAAATATGTGGGGGCCGTGAATCAAGGAATCGATTATATAGATAGAGAGAATCACGCTCATTAACATGTGGGGACCGTTGATTAAGTTAATCAATTATAGAGAGAGAAAAATCACGCTCATTATTGTGATGTATATTTAGCATATATTTGATGTATACTTAACACTATTTTTCTTTGTATATTTAACATATTTGTACTGCATATTACAATTGCCAAACAAAATATAAGTGTACAACAAAACACATATAAGTATCTGACAAAAAACATAAGTATACATCAACATAAATACATCATCAAAAATTAACTACTTACACTAAAAAACACATATAAATTTACATCGAAAAACATATAAGTGTACAATAATCATCATTGGCTCCTCGTAGGCCCTCGTTTTTTACACGTCGGCATTGTCTTCTTCACCAATCCTCCAATCCTAAGATCGAGAAAGCCCAAACTCGAGCTCATCGGTAGTGCTAAAACGTGACGACAAACCAAAAGCCCATTCAACTCTAAACCAAAGACTCGAGAGATGATTGTGAAATTGAGTTGATTATCTGAGATGGCTGAAATGAAACTCTGATGTTTCTTCATGTTGCTCTTTGACACGGCAATTTCACATTCAGACACACTAATGGTGTGCAGTTTTATTAAATGGTTGTGTTACTGTTGCAGGATTATAACATTTTATTTTGAGCTTCCTTCATCTTTTTCGTGATTTACACAGTGGTTCCCCATGCAGTGATGTTTATGCATCGCCTGCTCATCTGATTAGTTTCCATGATGAAGGAAAAGTAGATATTAAGTCGGCAGCTGATCGTAACATAAGAGCACCTGCTTCGTGGCCATGTTGGCTTGGGAAAATTGCAATTTTGGTCCCATAACTTTGGGGGTGTCAAAACTAGTCCCACTCGATTTTACTTTTTAAAAACACTCTGTAATTTACAAATTGTATCAAAACTAGTCCCACTCGATTTTAATTTTTCAAAAACACCCTGTAATTTACAAATTGTATCAATTTGAAGACAAATCCCACCGCCGATTGAAATTTTTAATAGGAATTCGTCACGTGATAAGCACGTGGCCTGAAGTTCTGGGATTTCTCACCCTCTTTGATACGGTGGAAATAAAATGCTTTAACATGGAAAGAGATTTGGAGGAAAAAAAACTCGTCACCACCATTTTCCCCCAAAAAATATGCCCAATTACAGAGTGTTGACGAGTTTTTTTCCCCTCAAATCTCGGTGACGGGTTTTTTTCCCCTCAAATCTCTTTCCACGCTGGCATTTTATTTCCACTGTGTCAAGGAGGGTGAGAAATTCCTAAAATTTCCGGGTCACGTGAAATTCAGTATAAAATTCCAATCGGCGGTGGGATTTGTCTTCAAATTGATACAATTTGTAAATTAGAGGGTGTTTTTGAAAAAGTAAAATCGAGTGGGACTAGTTTTGATACAATTTGTAAATTACGGGTGTTTTTGAAAAAGTAAAATCGAGTGGGACTAGTTTTGACACCCCCAAAGTTATGGACCAAAATTGCAATTTTTCCTTGTTGCTTTATTGCCTTGTGCGTACATTTTCAACTATTAGAAATTGTTGCAAATTTCTAGATAAGTCCAATTCTAGAATGTAATTGTATTGTTAACTAGAAAAATCTAGAGAATACATTGTAAAGAGAAAACTCTACAGATAAAGGTAGTAAAACAAGAAAAATCTAGATTAGAGAAGAACAAATCTAGAAGCATGTAAATTACAAAAACTAGAAAATCTAGAACAAGTACTAGAAGCCTCCTTAGACTAGTATAAATAGATGTGGAGGCATTCTTGTGTAAGCAAGCAATCAAAGACCAAGCAATAAAATTTCTACTGTGAAGTTCAAACCTCTCTTTGCCTTAGTTCCTCCATTCTTCTATAAATCAAATCTATCTTCTTCACTTACACTACATACTATATTAAACTTACAAAAGAAGTCTCCCATTTCCAACCTTACTATAAAATAAAAAATCTATCATATCATAAAACTATTTCCATCGGTGGCATCGTGAGGCACCGTTCGATTATCGGGCGTCTGATGGCCGACACATTCCGCTCATCTATTCCAATTCCCAGTCTTTCGTGGTGAAAACTACGATTTAAGTCTATTAAAATGAAGACCTACTTTTGTCTCAAGATTTGTGGGATATTGTTAATAATGGATATCTATTCCAAACGATATTTCCACATTATCCATGATAAAAAGAATGAATTGAAAGAGAATCAACAAAAGGATTCTCAAGCACTCCTTGCACTTTAGATGAGCTTGGCGGAATATTTTCAAGGATCATAGGAGCAAAAACTGCTAAAGAGGCATGGGATAAGTTGCGGGAGGTTTCAAGGCAATGAAAAGGTATGTGCTTTCACTAGACTTCAAACTTTGAGAAGAAAGTTTGAGAATTTAAAAATGTTAGATTCTCAGAGGCTAAAAGACTATTATTCAAGAGTAAATGAAGTGGTAAACCAATTACGAGCCTATGGGAAAATTTTCCAGAAAAGTAAAATTATTTCCAAACTTTTAATTACTTAAAAAAATATGATCCCATAATTGCGGTATTGAAGAATCCAAAGATATAGAGAAATTAACTAGCTTTCTGAGAATTAATGGGATCACTTGAGGCTCACGAGAAAAGATTAGAAAGACGTTACGAAAAAGACATAGATAATGCATTTCAATCAAAACTAAGTATGCAGTCTCGAGAAAAATAAGAAAAATGGGAGAAAATATAATGAAGGGAAACCAGACAGGATAATAATGACAAGTTTCCTCCATGTGGCATATGTAAAAGGAAAAGTCACATGGAAAAAGATTGTTGGTTTAAAGGAAAACCACAATGTCAAAATTGTAAGTTTTTGGACATGTAGAGAAATCATGCTTCGGTTAAAGCAAAGATATGAGGCTAATTTCTCTGAAAATACGGAAATAAAAAATAATCTCTTTTATATGCCGCTAAGCTGCATCGAGGAAAATAAAGATACTTGGTATTTGGACAATTGGTTGTAGCAACCACATGACTAAAAATGAAAGTATTTTATCAACTTGATAAAATAAGTACAAAGATAAAAATTGGAAATGGTGATTATATGGAAGAAGCAATCGGCAAAGGCACTATTGCTATAGACACGAAAAAGGGTAAGAGATATATTAATGAGTTCTCTTAATCCCCCTACAATAGATCAAAATCTACTTAGTGTGGGGCAAATGATGGAGAAAGGATACTCTTTGCATTCGAGGAGATTCTTGCACAATATATGATAAAAAGGATAAATCCCTCATAATTACAAAAGTTAAAATGAGGAAAATAGATGTTTTCCCATCCAATGGATACGCAAACGACGCCGCAATGACGGCGGCCCGAGTTGGCGATATTTGGCTATGGCATAGAAGGTTGGACATTTCAATTTACAGGATAAAAGATCTAAATCAAGAAGAACATGATGCGTGACTTGCCAACAATCAAAGAGCTTGATGGAGCACTGAAGAGTGCATGCTCGGGAAACAACACTGCAACCTTTTCCATCCCGAAAAGCTTGAGAGCCAAAAGCCATTGGAGCTAAGACACGGACATTTTGCGGTCCGATGCGTTACTCTTCAAATGAACAAAACAAGTACTTCATACTCTTTATCAATGATTATACTAGAATGACATGGGTTTATTTTCTACGAGAAAAATCGCAGTATTCGATATTTTCAAGAAATTCAAGGCATATGTCGAAAAGCAAAGTGGTCACAAAATCAAAACAATAAGGGTGACCGTGGAAAGAATACACTTCTCTTTGAGTTCACGAAATTTTGTGAAGATGAAGCGTGGAGCATCAACTCACGATCGGATATGCACGAACAAAATGGCGTCTCGGAAAGAAAGAATAGAACGAGAATGGAGACCGCAAGATCTATGCTAATGGAGAAAGGTATTCCCCGAAATCCTTTTGGGGCGGAAGGCACATGAAATCTTTAGTCTATCTACTAAATAGATGTCCTACCAAAAATTTGTACAAGACAGACACCGATGGAAGCTTGGAGCGGACAAAACCATCCCAGCTAAACATCTACGAGTATTTGGATGCATCTGTTATGTTCATATTCCACAACAAAAAAGGAGCAAGTTGGATGAGAAGATCAAAAGGTATATTCTTAGGCTATAGCACTCAATCCAAAGGTTATCAAGTCTATAGCTTAAGCACTGAAAGTTGATCATTAGTCGAGATGTAATGTTCGATGAAGATGCTGCATACAATTGGGAGACAAACCAAGTGGAAAAAGGAGTATCAACCTTCCTAAACTAACTCATGAACAAGAAAGAGAAGCCGAGCGGCGATCCGCCGGAGGCGCTAGACGGCAACAACTAGAGATCCCGACACATCTCGAGACACAACACCAAAAGGACTAGATCGCTCGAGAGAAATATATCAAACATGCAATTTGGCGATTATGGAGCCGGATAGCTAAATCAGTACTGCTAAGCAAGAAGTGCGGGTAAAAGCAATGGAGGAAGAAATAAAAATGATCGAGAAAAATGAGACGGGGAGCTCACGAGATCTTCCGGCAAGATAAAGTTGCCATTGGAGTTAAGTGGGTCTATAAGACAAAACTTAACCGGATGGTTCAAGACAAAATCAAAGCAAAACTTGTTGCAAAAAGGATATACTGTGATGGGCATCAACTACGGGAGACTTGCCTCGAGTGGCCAATTTCGACACGATACGGAGCACTTATCAGACATCAGAATCGTAAACAATGGAAGATATATCAACTAGATGAGTAAGTGCATTCCTTAATGGTTATCTTGAAGAAGAAATCTCACGTCCAACAACCTCGAGGTTCGTGGTACAAGGAAAGTAGATAAAGTTCTCGTTAAAAGAAAGCATTATATGGATTAAAAGCAAGCCCCACGAGCCTGGTATAAGGTAATTCGATGACTACTTCACTCGAGCTCGATTCGTGATGGAGCCGTGAGTGAGCCAACACTATATATCACACCTGTACGAATAATACACTCATTGTCTCTTTTTATATCGCTGATGATCTCATTTTCACAGAAACAATGAAAATATGATTATGGAGTTCGTGCTAAGACATGATGAAGACATTCGAGAGACGACTGGGTTTGCCGCATCATTTCCTCGGGTATCGTAGATAATTGAAGAAAAGATGGTATCTTTATCACAAAAGAAATTAGCAGAGCTTACTTAAAAGGTTAAAGATGGAAGGATGCAAAATTTATGTAACTCGACCCGGCAACAGCAATACGT